>JAMALH010000008.1:872344-1152479 GCA_023628075.1 Naganishia sp. PG3902-1
AGGTATTCTCGCTTCGCTCGAGGTATCCTTGCCTGCGGCGCTAGTATTCTCGCTTCGCTCGACGAGAGAGGTATTCTCGCTTCGCTCGGGGTAGTCTCGCTTCGCTCGAGGTATTCTCGCTCCCTTCGGTCGCTCGGGGTATTCTCGCCGTCGTCGCTTCGCTCCTCGGCTCGCTCCTCGGCTCGACTCACATCTTGCCCTTCTTGGTCATATTCACCACACGCTTCAACACGACCGTAAACCTCGTCAACCCCCTGACCTCGTCCACGTCCAACCCGGTCACGCCCCTCAACACCCTCTCCTTGACGGCCTGACTATTCTGTTCGACCACCTGCGGCCATTCGGCGGGCCCCAACGTCGGGAAAAGCCGTGACGGATGGTTGACGTGGACGTGTTGCGGATGGGCGGCCGGCGGGAGCGGCTGGGAAAGGGCGTTGAGGGTGCGCGGGATGGCGGCTTCTTGGGGCAGGGTGAGGCGTTGGATGAGCGTCGAGTGGGGACGGGTGGCGTGCGGGTGGGCGAGTGCCGACAGGAGGCGGGCTGGGCGGGACATGGTGGATATGTGGGTGGAGGCAGAGGGGATCAGGGCGAGGGCGAGGGGCGTGGGTCGAGTGCACGCTGAACAAGAGCGCGCGGCCGATCCCTTCTTTTCGTCGGAACCAAATGCGCGCAGGGGGTTACGTAATCCATCCCCTCCCTGTGCTGGGTGATCTGCATCCGCGCGGGGCATCTCCCCTCATCGCAGGCCCTCCCTTCCTCCCTGCCCCTCCACTCCTCCCCTGCCCATCCGCCCACCGCCATGCCCCTCCCCCCGCCCCGCCACCTGCCGACCGCGTTCCCGGACCCGATGATCGCCTACCGCGCACGCCGCGACGCCGCCCGCCCGAGCGTCCTGCAGCGGTACACCATCGTCGGGTTTATCAGTTCGGGCACGTACGGCAAGGTGTACAAGGCGATCCCTCGGGCGGGCACAGGGACGGGGACGGGGACAGGGACAGAGGAGACGACGGATGTGCCCGCCGTGGTGGCGATCAAGAAGTTCAAGCCGGACAAGGAAGGCGATGTCGTCAGTTATACCGGCCTCTCGCAGAGTGCCATTCGGGAGATTAGCTTGAATCGGGAGTTGAGCCGCGGCGTGCTCTTGCGCCGCCGGCGGCGGCAGCGGCAGGTCGGCTCGGGGGAGGAGGAGGAGCACGGGATGGAGGAGCAGCTGAGGGCGTATCCGGGGGACAGCGAGTCGGAGGACGACGAACCTCTGGCGCGGTCGCACGGACATGGGCGCGATCAGCCGCCGCGGGCCGTCTACGACGCGGACGACGACGACAGGGATCCCCACGCCGGGCCGTGTGAAAACTTCGCCAGGCTCGTCGAGGTCATTCTCGAGGAAAAGTCGGTGTACATGGTGTTTGAATATGCAGAGCATGATCTCTTGGTACGTCCCCGCCGCCCTCCCTCTCACCTTCTCTCTACCAACCCACATGCCGCGCTCCGCGCCCGCACAGCAAATCATCCATCACCACCACCAATCGCTCCGCATCGCCATCCCCCTCCCGACGCTCAAATCCCTCTTGCATCAACTCCTCCTCGGCACGTCCCACCTGCACGCACACGGCATCATCCATCGGGACCTGAAACCGGCCAACATCCTCGTCAATTCCCGCGGCGTCGTCAAGATTGGCGATCTCGGCCTCGCGCGCGTGTACAAGGCGCCGTTGCAGCCGCTGTGGAACGGCGATAAAGTTGTCGTCACGATCTGGTATCGGAGTCCCGAGTTGTTGCTCGGCGCGCGGCATTATACCGTCGCCATCGGTGCGTCCTCTCGCGCGCGCCCCGCCCTCCACGCGAAGCTCATCTCGTTTTGCTTCCTCGCGCGAGCAGACCTCTGGGCGATCGGGTGCATCTTTGCCGAACTGCTCTCCCTTCGGCCAATCTTCAAGGGCGAAGAAGCCAAGATGGATCCCTCGGCCATTCACGCCCAGGCCGTACAGCAGGTTCGTCCGCCCGACGTCCCTCCCGTATTGACAATCGCTCACTCGCTCGCTCGCTCACGGTTGTGCTCAGAAACAACAAGCACAGGCGTACCAGGCCGGGAATGTGCCCCAAGTCGGGATCCTCGGCGTCAAGGGGATTCCTTACCAGGGCGATCAGATGGCCAAGATCGTGGACGTGCTCGGAACGCCCGAAGGTAGGTCCCTTTGCGTGGCCCGCGGCGCGCGCTCTTCCTTTGTGGATGTAACTGATGCGCGCGCGCGGGAGCAGTCGAACGGTGGCTTGATATCATTTCGATGCCGGATTACCCGCAATTCGCGTTACAAGCACGGTACGTTCCCCCCCCGCAGTTTCTCCTCCGGCGCGCCCGCTAAACCTCCGTCCCGGAACGCAGACGTAAACCCCAGCTGGCGACCTGGTACGGCTCACGCTCGCGCTCAGAGCAAGGATACAAGCTTCTCACCCAGCTGTTCGAGTTTGACCCCATGAAGCGGATCACCGCCGAGCGCGCGATCGCGCACGAGTATTTCACGCTAGAGGACCCACGGCCGATGCGCAAGTGAGTTCGCTTTGCCGGGCCTTCTTCTCAAAGAGGGGAAGAACGAGAGGCGCTGATCTGGGGCGTGGACGATTTTTCATAGTGCGTTTGCGAAATCACAGTATACGTACCCGCCCCGACGGGTCACACAGGAGATTGACGGGGATCCCAAGATGAAGTCCCACGCGGGCGCCCTCGCGCGCGGGAATCACCCGGCGGGAACGCAAGCGGCAGCGTCGTCGAGCGGCCTTGCGCGACCCTTGTCGTCGATCGGTGTCCTCGGCGGCGCCGGCGCGGATGCCGGGTCGGGCCCATCCAGGAAGAAGATGCGGCCGTGAGGCAGCCGAGGGGGAGTGGTCCTAGGCATCTCATACGGCAGGCGGTCTATCCTGTGCCGCGAGGGTCAACAACAGCATCTTTAGATTCGGCAACGTATGCCGCATATCTTCGAGCTTGATCCCGGCATCAACCATCAACTAGAAGGGCGCAGCCGATCAGGATCTCCTCCAGCACAGGGACGACACGTCGGCCTACCAGCTCAATATTCTTGTTCAGCAAGAACACGGCATAGTCGTACCGGTACTTTTCGACGCCCTTGGCATACAAGGGAAAGCTGTCCCACTTATCAGCAATCCGTCGACAGCCAGCGTAATGCCTTACCTCCGAGGTCCCTGAATAATCGAGATATTGTCCTTGACGAGGCTCTTGCTCCCGGCGCAGGTCACCGGATAATGCAGCGGACGCTCCCAAATATGGCTGATTTGATTGACAGCCATGGCGACGTACCCGAGAGCGGTCGAGATCGTATCTTCGTCGACCTTGACACCGCGAGGTAGCGCAGAAGAAGGCAGGGAAAGTGGAGGCGCTGCCTCGGACGGGTGCTGCGGGATAGGTAGCGGCACCTTGAGGATGCTGTACAGCAGACTCGGCGCATCCGTGGGAGATATCTCGAAGATTTCGTCAATCGTGGCGATGCGGCGGGAGCGGTAGTGGTATATGGGTATTTGTAAAGACTGCGTGGCGGATCTGAGAAGAATCGCAAGGATTGCAATCGGTTGTCAGATCACAGGCAGACGGGTACGCTGCGACTTACGTCAACTTGCTCAACCTGGTCTTTAGCTTCTCATGCTGTGTGGTGAGCACGGCTCCTTGCGCCTTGGCTTCTCCCAACAGATCACGTCGTTTTCGAAGCGCCGAACGGCGAGCCCGTATTCGTTCACGGGTTTTCTCATTGTCTGATTCTACCCTCGTCAACGAGCTTCGGAATGTGTCAGACAGGGCCGCTTGTTTGCTGCATGCGCGGGACTAAACTCTATGTCAGAAACGCCGGTGAAAAGACTCTATGGCACTCGCCTCTTCACCAAACTTGGCCGATGCGGTTACTCGGGCGTTCAGATCTCGAGCAATACGCTGCACATCAAGCTCGGTATCCTGTATAACGTGATTGAGATTCATCATGCTGCAGATTGGGCTCGATCAGCTGCAACTTCAGCACAGCAGGAGCGCCCTCACTGATGCAGTTCCCCCAGACCCATAGAGTATCGCATTTTCGTCTCTCGCAGGCTGCGCTCCATGACGTTTCGGACGGAAGTGCTCCCGGCCGTATGGGGCAACCTAGAATCTGAGTGTACATCGGAATCGGCTCGCAAAGTATGCTCTCTTGCATGTGTCGACTCAAAGTAGTAGAGTCGGTCTCCCCAATTGTTAAAGTTGAAAATCAATGTATTCTCGGGCAGGCGAGGCGCTTCCTGGACGCAAAATGAGTGACGGACCAGTCTCGAATAACAGCTCACGCACAGCCTCTTCCAGCTCCTGTAGACGCCTCAGATCCACGATCCCTCCGACATGCTTGAGTTTCCGCCACTTTGTTTGCGATGGCGCATGTCGTTTGTCCGACACGGTCTCATCAGACTGATTCTTCGAGTCCGCTTCCATGGGCGAGACGTCGAGTTCCACCCAGACCTCTACTAAAATCTTGTGAGAAGCCGCCTTTCGCGTAGACAGCCAATTTGCGTAGTCGGACCGTGGAGTCAAACCGGAGAACGTAGGATGGGTCGACTTCACGTGAATGGGCGAGATGTAAAATGGAGTCAGGGCTTTGGCAATATCCTGCAGATCTGCTGAACGTGACGGTGATCCCTGAGGTTTCGGCGAAACCGGCTTCGGTACGGCAACGCCCGAGTCACCACGCGTTGGATTTTCGGCATCTCTTCGCCCGGAACGTGGCGGATGACTCGAATTCCCCCAGCCACGCTCGACGCTCGCAAACGTAATGAAGCAACGCACAAGTCGATTGCGTAATATTCTTTGATTGACGTATGTTACTTCTTCCGCAGTGTGCTGGTCCCCGGTCGTCGGCAGACCTCGCATCTCTTCCTCGGGATGCGATGCAAGAGTTGACAGATTGGGCCGACTGGACAGTAACGTCAAAGGCGGAGGGAGCAAAGGATCCAGGGAGTGACTGGATATAGTTATGGTTGCCGAGCGCTCTCGACGGTGACTCGTTCGAGCACCAAGGAGTGCTGAGGGTTCGTAAGATGCTGCTTGGAGTGCAGGTGCACTTGTCCGAGCTGATGAGACTGAGGTCGATCTGGCCCTTCCATCAAAGCTGTCCAAATCACCTTGCATGGCCTGAACTGACTGACTGAGCGCCTTTGCCTGTCCATCTTGACCTCCAACACTATGTCTTTGCGGATCCCCTGCATGCGACATGCTGACATCAATGTCGAGACCGTTCGCAATGACTTCATCCTTCTCTTCCAGCACTATCGAGTCCTGGCGGCGAAAGGAAGAGATTGAGGGACTCCGTAGGCTACCGCCAAGACCAGCCGGGCGACTCGAGTAATTTAGCGGAAAAGTGCCATCCATGGCTGGAGAAGCGGGCGACAACAGGGGACTCGTCGACCGGAGCTCATCCTCCGACTTTGCGCGGTCTACGTGGCGGGGGATAGTCAACCGGCTGCGCGAACGATTCATGGAGAGGCTTGGTCGACGGAGGAGGGGCGAGCCACCGGTTCCTTGTTGCGGGGAAACAGATACTTGTGTGAAAGAGCCTGAGCGGCTTGAGTGGATATGCCGGGATGCCGGTCTCTGTGAATCTGAACCGGGCCACGACGTCTCATTACTTGCGGGGTTGGGTGAGAGCGGTGATCCTAGGTCACTGCCATGCGGCTCGTCGTGAGAGGTCTCGACCGTTTCCTGGAGGACTCGAAGTGTGGTGATGGAATTGTCGCTCTGGCTCGTGCGTCGTCGGTTACGACGGAACTGTAGCTCTGGTATATCACGAGAGCTGTTGCGCTGACGGGACAGCGAAGGGAATCAGATAAAGATGTAAGGGAACAGTTGGATTTGGTCACTGTTACTCACTCGCAGAGATTCATTACTCTCGAACCTGGCATCCGATTCGGAGAGACCTTTCGCGGCTATCTCATCTTCGACGATGTGATTGATCACGCACTCTATCGGTTCCGGACCATCTTCCGTGACAGGTGTCGACACTTGCTCTGATATCCCCGCACGACATACCTGACCATCAACCGGCTTGGGTCGAGTGACTTTTTGTGAAACGGCCAAATCATATCCTTCGATGGTAGAGTTGTTTTTTCTGTAAGTTCCATTCAGACCCGCAAGACCCGGAGACGCCTGTTGTCCACGTCCGTCTATAGCATCTTCTATGTCGTCGTGTTCGATTGTTAGCCGATGTATCCGGATCGAGGTGATGTGCCGTATCCGAGGCTGAAGATAGGCTGGCTGGTCAGCCAGAGACATTTTCGTCCCTGCACGGTCGCCCTAACGAGCGGATGGTGTCCCGGACATGCGATGCATCAAGAAGAGGTCTTGCTGAATGCTCGATGACGGGATGATATCATGCTAAGGGGAGCAAATGATCTCTAAAGGGGAACTGTATTTAACCGAAAACCCCAGAAATACCGTTTTTCCTGGAATTCTTCCCCTTTAGGATGCCGCAAGCCAAATCGATTTACCATGCATGCATGCCATGCAAGACTGACAGTCCACAGCGATCCTGGCCATCACTCAACGGTAGCTCCAGGGCCGGCCTTCGACAGCTCGGCTCATTCGCCTATACGACTGCTGGGGGTTAAAAGTCACTCGGTACGATTCGAGCTCAGTCTTCTGGATTGATTCCTTCTTGTCGGACGTACGAGGCCCACGGGCGGCACGGTATCACCCGACACAGGCTTCAATGAGCGGGCCCTCTCCCACTGTTGAAAATGACAAGCCGACTCTGGCGCCGCCGAAGAAGCGTACGGCCGCTCAAGCAGGCCTTGATCAAGCCGTAGTTTCCAATCCGCCCAGGGTTGAGGCAGGAGGAGCGAAGATGGATGCGGCGGAATCGAAAGAAGCGTCGGGTTCGACCAGGAAGAGTGGTCCCGATGCGAGTCCCGGTGTCAGTGGTAAGGACTGGCTGATTGAACAGGTGGCGAAGATGGAGGGTGCATTCAAGGTATGTCTCTCAGATCGTCCGCGGTTCTTTGACCGACTCGCTTGTCTTCAGGACGCTTGCTATTACCGAGCCCTGATCATCCGATTTCATGTTGAAGCTCGCTACCAGTCAGTATTCTGGGCTTGAGTAGAGTAATGCGTGGTGACGTTTAGCTCGAAAATGTCTTCTTGCAATATTCTTGAAACCCGGACGATGTGGCACTCAGTAATCTGCATTACGTCCAGCCAAACGCTCCAAGATACATGGTCGAGAGGTATAGGAAAGCCTGCTTGCTATGGGAGGAAACAAAATCCAATGTTCAACAATATCTGGTAAGCTGGAGCCCAATGCTCGTCCAGGCCGACCTTCTGAGCATTCATCACCGTCTTACAGGAGGAAGCCGCTAAGCGCTATGTGCCTCCTGTCGTCCCAATATCTCCGCTCAAGCCGGAGATCAAGGCAGCATCGAATCCTGCTATCGCCTCGAATGGCCCATCCCAGACGCAAACTGCAGCGACAAAGACAGAATCCACACCCCCATATATCGATCCTCGGACGGGCCTGCCGAGTCCGACGCAACCTTCATCGCTCAAGATGGCCGGCAGTGCTGCTGCCAAGCCGACAACAACCAAGGAGGAAAAGCAAGAGCTCGGACCGAATGGCAAATCCGCTATAACACGCAAAAACAGTCCTGCTCCTCTGGCCCAAGACAGCGGCAGGAAAAAGCCCGCAACCAGCTCAACGCCCTTAGATCCAAGTACAAGTGCCAATAGCAGCGTCAATGCCAAGTTTCCAACAGGATCAGCTGGAGACCCTATCGAGATCGACGACTTGGACGTTGATATGGACAATGACGGAGACGTCGTGGCCTTGACAGATCTTTCAGGGAACGGCACCCAGCCATCATCGAAAACCAGTATGCCGAATATCTCGTCGGCTGTTCAGCCGGAAGGCATCGGGCTAGGATTAGGGCTTGGGGAAATCAACGTCGATCTACCTGTCGCGCAGGATCCTGCGGACGCTTCTGCTGCCAACATGGCAAGCGAAGGCGACGTGTCTGCCTTGCTGATGAATATTCAAAATGTGGTGGCGGCCAGCACAAGCGAGGCACAACTCTCGGAAGAGGACATCATGAAGTTCTTCGAGAGTCTCCCACCTGGCGGTGGACAGGCGGACGTGGGAACGGCGCCACTGACGGCCGACAACGGCGCAAGCGACGGGAAGGGATTGGAAACGGCCGATCAGTTTATGGGAAATCCCGCAGAGACCGGCAATGGGCTTCCTCTGGACCCGACCACTGCGGCGTCTGCCAACGGCATCAATATCGACTCGATGGGAGCCGCTACGCTCGGAGACTTTGGCGGCTTCGAGTCGCAGGCGGAGAACGCAATGCCATCCGCTGTGGCCGATGATGGAGGGATGCCAGAGGAAGTGGATCTCTCCAATATGGATTGGACGCAATATTCTGCACTTCTGGCCGAAATTCCTGACGAGAGTTAGGATTCAAAATCGCGACCAATGTACGTACTGTACCATCGCATCATGCCTATAGATACAACGCAAAAGAACCACCACATCGGGTGCAATCCTAAGATGATTCCACTTCTCTCGTTCTGGCCTCTTCCTCCTCTGCTAAACGCTGCTTCTCTGCCAACTGCATGTACCAATCCCTTCTCTGTTCGGCCACCACCTTGGCTCTCTCTCCGATGCTCAGTGCTTGGTACCATTTCGAGAATGCCTTGGTATCATGCGGCGCGATACGTAATGGCCGGCCGGTGTGTGGATCCGTGGTTTCCAGTGCGACATGTGTCGCATTCGGTCCGAATGGAATGTACGGATTTGAAGCGCGATATTTCTCCTTTTGAGCTGGGGGGTTGGTTGTGGCAACGTATGGCTTGAGCTGTTTGGCAACGTCAGGGTGTCATCCCGGATCGCGCGAGGAGATCCACTTACAGCGCTGATATTGAGGACATCCGCACCCGGACTGACGAAGTACCTGACCTTCTCATCCAACACTCTGTACTTTGCCTTTCCTCCAATGACATGCTTTCCCGGTGGTCCAGTCCGGTGACCTCCGCCGGGAACGAACGCCTGTCGAGTACCTGTAGGAAGACGTCTCAGCATACATTGTCTCTGCAACTCTACCGATCTTACCCTTGTAGAAATCCTTGTTTCCCCGCTTGGATGTGAGCGGTAGCCTAGAGGCTCCTTGGGCTATTCTGGAGGCTTGCATGTTGGGTGTGGGTATGAGCGGTGCTTGCGTATCGAGCGTCGCAGCTTCCTAGGTCATGATAGAGCTCGTTTCATGCATGACCTCGGTTCGTCGATCGCCCGTCCGCGAAATCTTGCGATTCATTTTGGCAAGTACTGTAAAGGGGTCATACCTTCTCGCGCCGGGGGAGTTTGGGGCTCTCTCGCCCTTTGCCTCCTGAATGCCTCGACCCATCGTTTCATATTTCTATGCTCTGCAGTTATTTACTATACAACCAGTGAAATGACCTAAACCACCAATTCGGCATTGTGCTGTATATCTATTCCAGTCTCATGCAGATATTTAGGCAGTGACTGACCCGCAATCACGGTGCCCATTGTCGCATGTAAAGCGAGCCAGACGGCATCCTCGTCTCGCTCGGCCATGGACCGATACATCTTGACTGCAGCACCGGCAAGTTCCGGATGAACGCGAGCATCCAAGAATTGCCGCAGGGAAAGTATGATCTCCCAGAAGAGATCGTCGGCAATTGGAACCTTTTCGACGACAAGATGCATTGCGCGAATGATGGAGAGGTAGAGACGATGAGAAACGGTGTATGCTGATGTTGTTCCACGAACGCCTCGTCTGGCAAGCGCAGAATGATCGTCTCGTTGCTTTTGCTCGGCGAGTAATTGCCGAAAGATGGGCCAGGCGTCGTCGAGGATGCGTCGTGACACAAAGTCTCCCGTCCACCGAGCAAGGCATTCTATCAGAGCAGCGGCCTCCGTGCGCACGAAGGGCGCTGGGTCTTGTAGACGATTGAGAATAGATGGCCACGCTTGATGTATCAGGGGTAGCGCATCGGATTCCCGCTCCTGGGAGATGAGAACAGGTACGCCGCTCGCAAAGAGGGAAAGCACACGTGCCGTGATGAACGGGTTGGCATGCGTAAGGAAGTAGATAGACTTTTGCATCATCTGGATGCAGACCTCTTGCGCGCGCGTCGGTGGCGTCTCTGTATCGGCAGAAGCATTGCTCGGTCCCTCGTTGGAGGTCTCTTGTGGGTCCTTGGGTCGATCCCAAGGCTCTTCGGGTGCTCGTTCGAGCATTTCGTCCATTGTCTGTCTCGCTTTGACCGCTCGATCGGCATACCACGTCGAGAATGTCCTGAAATCGCGAGCCGGATCCGGTGCACGTCTCAGTCGCACCGACGTGGAAGTCGTTCCCTTGACGGTGTTGGCTGCAGGAACTTCAGCAGCCATGGCCTTCATCAAAGTATCCATTACCGCCAACACCGTAGATGCGAGCAATGCGTACCCGTGGAAATCATCGAGTGCGTCGAAGATGTCGGCGATAATGTCTTGCACGAGCGGAATGATCGGCTCGCCCACGAGCTTGATCATCGAGATCAAGACCATGGGTGCAAGGGTATCGAGGCGTTCATAAGTCATGCGTTGGGAGACCCGATTAATGACGTAGTCTACATTGTCGAGGATGAGATTCTGGGCGCTTGCGTAACCAGAATGATACGAGATATGAGCGAGCGCAACTTGAGCATAGCAACGGACAAAGGCGTGAGGTGAGCCGAAATGCGAGAGTATAATGTAGAGCGTAGCATCGAGATGTCTGCGAAATGATGTCGAAAGTATGCGTGCGCATGAAGCGAGGAGTGACAGGTGAAGACAGGTGACAAGTTCCCGATGAATAGCCGCACGTGCGCGGCGCGAGTTGACGGCGGCGGCGGTAGGCGTCCGCTTGGAATCGTCCAACAGCTTGGATATGGTGCCCAATCCACGTCGTCGCTCAACGATCGTCACTTCGGTCGGCGGCTCCTCTGGCGTCTCCAGGGGCAGATCCCCATCCTCATCATAATCGACAACGAGGTCCACGATCCGCCTTGCCGCTCTCCTCACACGCTTCTCATCCACTGTATCCGCGCCGGCCAAGCCATCCACAATTCTTCCGACAACCCAAAGCGCAGCGCTTGCGACGGCGCCGCCTCTGCGGGCACTCGCAACTGCAAGTAGCTGCTCCACTGTGGCAACTCCACTCACGCCGGCCGCTCCACCGAGCGCTTCAAGCATTCCTGCAATCCGATCCGTTGTCGTTCGTGATTCCACATGGACGAGCGTCATTCGAGGAAACGCCTCAGCGGAAGCTTCGCTCGTTATCGACTCGGTGACAGGGCTGTCCTCTATGCGCGCAAGGTCCCAAGCACGAGTTGTTCCATGCGTTGCCTGCTCCGTCTCCAGCTCGACCGGCCGGGCAAGCTCTAGACACGCAAGCAGCGGCCAACTCCACTTGACAACCCCTCCATTTGGGCCCAACACATGCGCGAAATCCCGACGTAATACGCCGCCATCGGCTTCTCTAGCCAATGCAGCGAGCGTCATAATGACATTCACGCAAGACCCGACACGTCGCTCAGAGTGCGCCAGCACGGTAGCCGGGAACGCGCCGAGTTCGCGCTCAAGAATCGCACGGAGCCGGGATTGCGGGCGACGCTCCTGCATCCACCCACGGATGACATTCCGCGCGCGCGAGCTGACGTCTGGCGATGATTCGTACGGCGAACCGAGCCCCAGAAGCGTCGTCAGCAGGATATCCTGGGCCGCAGAGTCGTCGCTGTCAAGTGCGCGTGCGCATGATTGAGCGATTCGAGAGAGGGCGTCGACGAGTGCGAGGCGGACGCGCGGGGCGTGATGTGTTACTAGTGTTGGTAGAAGGCCGTTTAGGCTATGCTTGAGCTGAGTACGTGTGTAGGCGAGGTACGTGGGCGTCAGCTTGGGAAACGGGTCCGGGCGATTTTGTAGAGTTTGCGTTGAGCTTGCACTTGGGGTTGGCGATCCAATCAGCGTTCGATCATCCGTCTCGGTGACCGAGAAATCGCTAACAAGGGATTCGAGGTCGCTGACCTGGGTTGCGAGTACTCCGCAATCAATGAGCGGGGCATCACCGATAGTGAGAACGACAACGCTCGAGAAAAGACGCAATGCAGCACATGCGACATCGGTTGTGGGCGCCTTTCTGGAGCTGGTCTGCTTTGAGGCGTTGACATCGTTCCAGGCCGTTTGCATTCCGCGCGCTTGAGGAACCGAAGGAGCACCACTAATGATCTTGACAACGGCGCTGACGATTCCAGGCATGATGCCCGCCAAGACGCGCGCTTTGTCATCGTCAGCAAACCACCTGTCCAGAACAGAGTCCAGGTTCTGGAGGGCGCGTTGAACGACTTGGGATGATCTCGCCGATGTCGCGATGTCGATGAGCGTCGAGATCGTGTGGAACAAGACAGGCAAGAGTCGTCTGCCGGGTCCGAATACAGCGTCCTGCATCTCTTCTGATGGCTTCGAGCAGATAAGGACCCCAATAAGCTCGATCCCGGCCTCGATCGTCTCTTGTGCGCGTGGTGGCTGAGGGCGCGAATCACTGCCAATCGGTCCCCCGAGGATCAAGACCACCATCCGCCATAGCTGTTCCCATATCCTGACGTCCACCTCCTCACCCGCTTCCCACCACCTCTGCATCACCCACGACAAGCACTCGAACAAGACCTCCATCGTCCGATCCGCAATGTACCCAACTTCCCCTTCCTTCCTTCCCGCAGGATTATTCCGGGTCAACAGGTGCGAAAGCGGAAAGAGCGTGTACCGAACGAGACTTGGCGTGAATGCGTCTTTTGGATTGAGGATGTTCCGGAGCGCAGTGAGAAGTCGAGCGAGGTGAGAGTGGGCTATGGCCTGCGTCTGCGGCGTCAGCGGACGAAGACCCATGAGCGGGACGCAGAGCGGTTTTAACTGTCAAGTGTCCATGTGAGCGCGGGTCGTCCAGCTTGCACCATACGTACTGTACGGAATGCCTCCATCTTGGGGTCCATGGAGGGCTCCATAATTTGACTCCAACCGAGGGAACCGAGTCCCTTTGAGCTGCCGCTTGTGTCAAAGGCTGCTCACAAAGTCGAAATGAATGAATTCAATGTCTTGAACAGTGCACGGCCAACTCCGGGGTGTAGCGGTTAGGTAATCCCCAAGTCACGTGTCGGCCAGAAACCGCTCGATCGCAAGCAGCTGCAATGCGAGCCAGCTAGCATGGTTTCTGTCCCGTCCTGTTCAGAGACCCATAGCCGTGGGGATGGGCGATACCCGCCAGTGTTCAGCAAACACACTCATCCCATACACCATGCCTCGAGCAAAGATCACACTACCCACGCTCCTCGCCCAGCTTCCCGCGTACGGCCAGGGATCGCTCGTCCAACCGGCATCATGGGCCGAACGCTTTCCCAACTCGTTTTACAAGATCACCCGCACGAATCTCAGAGTCAAGCTCGTGGAAGGAGCCGGCAGCGCGCAGCATTTGGGCAGGAACGGTGCCTTAGGGGTCACGTCAGGTGATGCGAAGGGCAAGGCGAGGCAGGAAGAGGAGGATGCGGATATGGATGCCTTTGGGGATGATATGGAGATCGGAGAGGTGTCGACCGAGGCGCACTCGTCGAGTGAGGCTTCGTCGACGTCTGCTGTCGACCTCACAGGGAAGAAGGCACATGGACAGGCATGGGGCGTCTTATTCTGGAACGGTAAATAACATCGAGAACAATTTAGCTGTATCCCCGTTGACATCCCGCTGTTTCTACCTACAGGCCAGCCAAAATTCCCATACAAGCAAAATTGGCTTGAATCTCAAACGCCGACCAACTTTACTCCTCAATCCAAAGTCCGCCGAGCGCTCGCCGAATCATGGAAAGCCGTCGACCCGTCATCGCTCAGCGCTGAAACGAGAACAGCCGTCGACCAACTCGAGAGCGGCAAGCGTAGGGATTGGCTGGCGAGGAGGGAAAAAGTCAAGGTGGAGAATTTGTCGGTCAAGGATTTGAAGGGGCTCGAGGCGTGGAGGCGGAAGCAGGAACAGCGGGTGTAATACGTCCGTAAGGTGGGCGTTGATCAACTTCATGCCGATGAGTATGCTTTCCCTCTCGGGTTTGAGGTCTTCAGGCTTCATCACTGGTTTGTTGTCATTGAGGAAGGCTGCGACGTGTGTTGTCATCTCTTGCGCTTCGTCCGGGATCAATTTTTCTCTCGATAATCTAACTGGAGCTTGACATAGTTTCGTGGCAATTCAACCATTCAACACCGCGAACTTTTGCAGATATCGACAACAGCTGAGTTGCGGGTTCCACGGTCCAGAGAAACCGAGTTTGCCTAGAGCAGGGCAGCGATGTCGGCCTGACAGTTGACTTCGCGAAGTACTAGCTATCGACTGCTATGGACGTAATCATGTTCACACTCGAAGATCGATATCAAGCCATCACCCAACTCTGGACGGAATCAACTCAGTCGCCGCGTCGCTCCCGTTGCTTCGCGTTTCAGAATATTCGACTTTCTTCCATCAGGCCATCAGCATTCCCCCGAATTCAATCCGACAAGATAGCCCTCGACGCGCCCACTGCAGCTGACCGCCTCCAAGGATGTTTCGTTTTCGGTGCCTTGTTCGCCTTCTTTCAACGCAAATCCGTCTCCTATCGAGGTAGGCGGAAGCGGAAGCATAGCTTGTGTACTGGATCAACAATGAGTGATGGCAGCTAGACTGGCTCGTGGGTGGATTTCCGCGGCTGTTTGCGAGGGGCGATGACGGAGGCGGAGGCGAGGGTTAGCCCCTTGCTATATAGCGATATACAGACCCGTACCTATCGTTCTCGAAGCCATCATTCTCCTTCGAACGCTCAATTGATCATTGATCGAGTGTGACAGTCAGATAGCACCAAACACTGCGATTGACCGCCTCATCAAGCAGTCATCAACTTGACGGAGATTGGGTTCGACGCAAACATTGATGTCATCGCCTAGGCGGCTCTTGAACATCTACGTTCTACCTTGGTCTGTCACCACCCGGTACTTCCTTCAACATCTACTTTCGCAAGAAACTTGTTATTTGTTTATCGCAATCCGCCACTACGGTGCATGCTCACCACATCTCGACCGGGAGTCAGCCAGGTTGCATGGAATCTCGGTCAACATCCTTTACCGCTCCTTCACCTTTTATTGCGCGCCAATTGAAGTCGCACCTCGTCCCTCAACATGTCATTCGACAAAGGCCTTCCAACAGGATCGACTTGCAGTATCCTTCCCAAGGATCCTCATTCACCTTTCGCACCTATACAGGTTTCGACCGAAGGTGACGCATCGGACCTCCAGCCACTGGTAGCCCCATATCGTTATCGTGCACATCCGCAACTGTCGCTTGATATCTCTTACCAATCATCAAACTATTACCCACGGCCGGCGCAACAAGTGTATCATCAGCACTGTCCCCAACAGTCGCAGTCGCATTTCGGTGGCGCACACAATCTTTCGCCGCAGTACCCGTACCTCACGCCTCGGAACTCAGAACCCACTCTTTCACCACCGCCATCGTCCTATGCGGTTCACTCGAACTCGAAGCGAATAGAGTATCCGGACATTCGCAGCACTCTTCCGGGACACCCTTACAATCTCGGATACCGAGTCGCATCGTCGGCGTTACCCAACAGTGCTTCTCAGAGGACATTAGTTGGCACTCCTCGATTTTCAACACTTCAGAGTCAGGAATCGGCGACATCCTGGAGAACTTTCAACCAAGATCTCGACAAGAAATCATCCGATAGAGCAGAGGAAAACCCGCATAGCTCTCTTGGGGATATCGGTAAGTCGGTGTTGCCTGTCGACACCTGCGACCAACATTCTGCTTGTTGCCTTGCAGAAGCCGGACTTGCCTCTTATCAGAACGGGAACTCCCAGTCAGGGGATAGACCGATTCTTGTAGAAGTCGAGACTTCCCGACCGCAACCTTCTTCCGTGTCGCAGAATACACGAACCGAAGCGCATCCTCCCTTGACGACCCGCAGTCCTGAAAATCTCTTTCATTATCAACCGGGCTTACCCAAGACGACCAAATTACCCGCCAAAGGTCCTTCCTCCCGAATGCACCCTCAGCATCTTTCCGCTCCGGACAGCACGTCTGCCATGCTCGGCGGCGCTCCCCCGCCTTTGAAGTATACATCGAGTCCGCTGACGGCGGAAGATCTCGAGTGGCCGGTGGCTCAGGATCGTCAGCATTCTTCAACCCATGATAACGACTCGCAAAGGACTCTGAAGGAAGACACAAAGGCCTCTGGGTTCGGTGTCGTGCTCCTGCAGACAGTACAAGGAGAAAGGGACATTCCTTTGTCTACCGATGGCGCGCAAAGTCAACACTATGGGCAGACCTTGCTCAGAGAGCAAGTGCAGGCGCAACAGCACCATCAAGGGGTTCCTTTTCAAGACACTCCGTCCTTTACATATATGCATGGCGACGCCCATAAATCCCTGTCGACACCGACTAATGACGGTCAACATCCTTCCCCGCCTAATCCACTTGTCGGAGTGCCAGCGACACCGCCATATGATCCACCATTTGTGTCGGATCACTCAAGCCAGTCGTATACTCCCTCCCAAGAAGAAGAGCAGCTTCAGAACGACCTTCACGCATATCTGAGCAACGTCAACTGGCAAGTAGAAGACAGTGTAAACGGCCCACAGAAGCAGCAGGAACACCTTTCCTCCTTTGTCAAAGTCGAAGTACCTGAAGCTCCGGTCATCATGTCGAATGCTGGAACACCTCAGTCACAACTCGCGGTTCAAAACTCTCCGGTAAGGCCGACCTCCACGGCGCCTACGGTTTACTCCAACCGCGCCGTATCCCATCACAGTCAAGAACCCCAGGGCGAGCAAGCGCATCTGGTCCCTGTCACACAGGTTGGAAACCAGTTCAAGTACGATCCCTCGAGGCCGACTTTCACGTCAAACGGCACCCCGGCGACTTCGACTCAGGAAGCTTACGGTTCACATCCGATTCCCGTCAATCAGAGCAATGTCCGTTCTGATATACGGGAACCCGTCAGGTCCGCCATGCCGGCCTACGGATACCAGTACATCAACCCAGAAGGCGACAACGACCAGCACTTCGCCTTTCAGAATGGCCAGTCGCGAGTCCCGATGTCTGCAGCGCCTGTCCTTGGTGGCGGAGTTACGTTTCTGCAACTTCCCGGGGGAGGACAGCAGTTCTACTCCTATGCGCAGAATGGGTCGTCTGGAGTCGCTGTGCCGACCAGTATGCTCCAGCCAGGGCGAGTTTATGGAGCTCACGATCAAGGTGGCAACCAGTACGCCACGGCTAAATCGCCCTATACGCCTTTGGCCACTTCCTATCATCCGCAATCCGCAACGGTCAACGCTTCGGCAGGATACCCTACCTTGTTCTATCATAATCGCTCAGCTGGAGTAGAGCCGCCTTCAGCATTCCAGATGGTCGTCTCGGGCTCGCACGACTTTTTCGATCAAAGTGCTCTCGGTCACGGTCGAAGGCCCGGAATGCACCAGGTCAAGAACGAGCCCGTGTCGGATGGTATGGGCGACGAAGATGGCGAGAATGACGACATCATGGAGGATTACGAGCAAGAGAGATTGCGAAACATTAGGCGTAATGAGGAAATGATGGAGAAGCTTGGTCTTGCTGGTCAGCCGAATCGATATGGCGACATGCGCTCCGTGGTCAGTGAAGCGAAGACATATCCTTGGATCTGCAGTATAACTGAGAGACTGTTCGCATACTTAGTCGCGATCCCCCTTGAAAACGGTGAAACGTAAGACCTCTTCCATGGGTCTGAAGGGTACAATGGATCACAAGCATCGCTTCAAGTCCCGAGTGCCATCCAACGTCGGCCCACGTGAGTGGGTTGTTGTCCGATTATGCGCATGTCTCTGACTTCTGCTTTTAGGACGACACTCAAACCGAATCGCCTCGAAGCAACACCGTGCTGTGTCGTACGCAGATTCTGACAGGCGGGGAGGAGGGTACTCTGATGACTCGCAAAGCGACTATTCCGATGACGCGATGGAGGAAGAAGAAGATGACTGGGAAGAAGACGAGTATCGAAGGGGACCCAGGAATCGTCGTCGGGGCATTCGACGAAAGCTGTCTTTCCAGCAGTCTGGACGAACCCATGGCGGTCATACCGTAAGTGACCAATTGATCGTACCATACCCATAGACTGACGTTGCATTCGCCAGCGACAGTCCAGGGGATACCGACCCACATTGCGGGAACTGCTTGACACATATCCCAGATTGCGGGAGACTTACCCGCTGTTCTATCATATTGTCAACGACGACATGATAATCAACAACGAGACCTTCCCCTTGATCGGCTCAATCCCGTCGACTTGCACTCCCCTCGAAAAGGCCCAGCACCTCAAGGAGTTTTACCACAAGGGGAAGCGCTGTATCGCTCAACTAGATGCGTTTACCGCCAGGTGCGACAAGAGATACGATGGACCTGGCGAAAAATGGAAGCCACTTGACCACGACACCAAGATTGCCATTAGGGATATCAGAAGAAAGGGGATTGAACGTACAGGTACGCCAATCCTAAACTCCTCGCCTCTTAACGCTCACTTCCCGTAATTTACAGAGAATTACCGATACACCGCACGAGATATACTGAATCGGTGCGTAACAGCCTATCTTCAGAGGTTTTCTTGCTCACTCCCCGAATGTTAGGGCTTTGGGCAAGAACAACTGGGACCCAATCGATACCGGGATGATCGTTTGGACTCCCGACTGCGGCAGCACCGATCCTGCAAATGACCTAGCCGGTGTCACGCTACAATCGCCCCCTGCTTCTAGTCCGGAACCGATGCAGAGGCGTCATACCTCGGGTCGACAGCGAAGTGGGCGATATGCCAACCCGAACGAGTTCAACCACAGGACCCAGGGTAATCTTTCATACGCCGAAGCCAGTGTCTCCCAGCTTCCAAAAGGTCACTCAATGCAACAGTACGGCGTCTTTGTCGATTCTCGGGCGGGCGGTTACCCCTCGGCTACACAGCAACAGGGATCTGCGAATGGTGACCCTCATCGAGGACAGAGTCAGAGCCGCAGCCCATGGTCCCACGGCAATCAGCAAGGAACATTCCACGTGTCCTTGCCGTACGCGGGCGTTTCCGTTACCAATGGCCATCAGTACAGCGTCTCGGCCAATCGACAGGATGGCATTCAAGATCAACACGCGTACAGCACGGTGATTCATGAGAATTCGGGGAACAGCGGGGTTTCTGAAGGACAACAAGTCAACAATCCGGCATCAGCGAACAACAAACGCAATGGCGGAGAACACTCTGCTGCGTCGGTTCACGAGATGAACGAGCAGAATATGGGACTGATGCACGGCGGGATCGACATGGACTTCCAGATGGCAGATCCTCCTACCCAATCTGCGGCCTCGATGTCATGAAGAGAACGGGCAGCTGCGGTTAACGAGGCGAGAAGACCGGTTCATCGCCGTAGTAAGACTTAAAGTGGAGTTCCAGGATAGACATATAGCAAATACTGTATGCTGTGAATCATACCTAGTGGACAACTTTTTTCTTCCTCTAATATCGCGAGATTTCGCCGTGTACCGTATGTACAAGAAACTTTGCATGGACATTGACGGTTGAAAATCGAACTTGCCGTAGCGGGTATCGAAATTGCGAATCTGTGGAGTCAGAGGAGCCAGTTGACTACTTTGCCTGATCTTCCGGACGGATAGAGGTATATCTGGCAACGAACAAGTCAACCCTGATTTCTAGGTGTAAGCCCCACGACTCACGTTGGAGGTAATTCAGCCTCCTGTTCAGCTTCGGCTGACTCGAGCAGACTGCCGCCATCGGTATGCAC
The DNA here is from genome assembly GCA_023628075.1 of Naganishia sp. PG3902-1. NCBI lineage: Eukaryota > Fungi > Basidiomycota > Tremellomycetes > Filobasidiales > Filobasidiaceae > Naganishia > Naganishia sp. PG3902-1. The sequence continues at coordinate 892,237 of JAMALH010000008.1, forward strand.
CATTACAGATGGCCTACGATGATCATCAGACGATGCGAGATCTCTCTCACTGACTCGTCGATCCGCAGCTTCCGATGCACCAGCACCATCATGGCCTTGCCATGAAGCAGATCCGACGGAAGTCCGACCAGCGGGAGGCGAAGTCGGCGCGCCAGAAGGGCCTGCCATACCATATGAAGCTTGCGCCCTGTCGCCTTGCGCTTCTCGACGCTTTGCTGCTACTGCTGCGCTCATCGGCGGTGGTGAAGTCATAGGATCGACGTCGGATGGCGCGCGGGAGTGGCCATGCTGAGACGTGGGATAGGCTTGACCTCCGCTGTACGGCTGTCCGCCGGCGGGGTTCCTGGTATAGTACTGCCCTTGCTGTCCATCCGTTGGTATTCCACCCATTGCAGCTACGCCCCAGCCTCCGGACCATCGAGGACTCCTGAGCGGCTCGTCGGGCATGTCGGGCGCATAATCGGTCCTATTGAACGCCGGCGAGGGATAGGCTGCGTTCGTTGCGTAACCGTTGTAGGGATTCATCGGTTGCATTCCGTGGGAGTAGGAAGTATGATCGTCATAGCTGCTGCCTCCGCCCGTGGTAGTCATGTTGTCATAGCCATCGCTTGTGCTTTGGCCGTATCCACGGTTATGCAAAGCGTATGCACCAGCAGCTCCAGCACCGAGACCAGCGGCCGCGGCAGCATCTGCGTACGCGTGGTGACTTCCGGTGAATGGCGAGATATGAGACGCTTCAACAGGAGAGGAGTCCATTCCGTTACCAGAGTCGCCGAGCAGGTCGATCGAGTTGGATCTCCCGTATCCTGGATCAAACTGAAGAGGGACATCATGAGACAGTTTCAAGTACCTCTCAGGAATCAGCGCAACTCACCATCTTTTCGTCGAGGGCCGTGGCCCTTGACCTCTTTCTCCTCTTGAACAAGAAGAACGCCGCCGCAGCAAGCAGCGCGAGTCCTCCCACTCCTCCCACGACACCACCAACGATCGCGCCAGTATTGGACTTGCTTCCCGACGAGTTGGCGGAGTTGCCTGGCAGGTTTGTCGCTGTGTTGGTGCTCGTTCGAGTTCGGGAAGAGGACACATAGGTGTAAACAACCGTGGTCTGAAAAACGGTTCCGCCAGAGGTTGTCAGGGCGACACTCGACGATGATGCTGTGACCACGGTCGTGATTTCTGCGACAGATGTCGGAGAAGCAGAGGAGATTGACGATGGTGGCTGCGTCGAAGTCGCCGTGCTGGAAGAAACAGTCGACGTTGAAGCCGGTGCAGTCACGATGGTCGTCGAAGTGAAGGATTGTGAAGTAGACGAGGCTTGAGAGCTGTTGGCTGCACTCGATGCACTCGCCGAGCTCGTTGACTGAGCGGCTGTGCTAGAACTGCTGCTCGACGATGAGGATGGCGATGTTTGGGAAGCCGAGCTCACGACGGTAGTCGCTGGGACTGTTGTCACGCCCGTACTCTCCTGAGAGACCGAGGTGGAGACTCCAGTGGTAGGAGTCTGATCGAGTGTTCCTGAAGCGGCTGAGGAGTGGGATCACGATATCAAGAGCTGTTGACAGATTCAGGACGAGCAACTCACCACTGGACATTTCGTTAGTTGTGTTTCTTTTGTGAAGGTACGGGTTTCCGAGCGGGTTTCCGGATGTTGATGAGAGCTACCTACTAAATGAGCGTGGTGGAATTGTGGTGGGTTGCAAACTTGGTTGTCGTTGGACTGTTACTGAGACGTGGGAACGTAGAAGGTGTTGATCGGAGATCTATAGCCTCTCAAGACGTCCTTCTCTCTCTGATCTGAGTTCTAACTGCGAAGAGGCTTTTCCCTGAAATGGCTTGTCCGATAGCGTGCGCCTAAAATTATGTTGATCGACCTTCTTGCTCGCAGAGCTGCTCGCGGGCCTTCTGATTGTACTCCTGCGTTTTGCAGCGATGCGTCTAGAGTTCATAGATGCCATCGGTGTATTCTAATGTCAAGGGCAGACGCAAGTCCAGACATTCATGCAGGTGGAACGACGTCTAGTCGGTTTCCGCTCCAACGATGGAGCACAGCTTCAAGCTCTCATGAATTCACCCGATCTTTTAGCCTGTACACCAATATCGGCGCAATATCGTAATCTGCGGATATCGCCCAACGCACGGCGGTAACTGTCGCCAAAGTCGATCGCTATACAACTTGTTTGACGATCACCATCAGCGATGTACCATAGCTAGTAATAGATGATGACACAACCGGACTAAGCCCGTAGAACTTGTGAGCCCGACTACACGTAACATACCGCTCTTCGAAGGTAATACGATAAACCCTCACGTACTGGAACAGAATGCTGCAGGTGATCCGAGGCATCCATCTGGGGATGAGCTGAAAATCGATCGTCTACATGTATCGGATCAGATGCATGAAGAAGCAAGATCAATGCAATGCTAAGTGGTATATACACAAGATACAATGCCAATGGAATGAGTGCAGATAGGTCCGCTTATTCGATCATCTGTATGGCCGACGCCACTTAACTATCATACACGGTCGATAACCTGTATGTGCCGTACTGATCAAGTTTCGAGCTTGCTTTGTGTTGATGGGTGGTGCTTGCCGACCACTGATTGATAGTGCCTGAAAGAGTTTGACGGATGTCTCCGGATGCTGGCCCGATATGCTGCTCGTAGTGTTCGGACATCGCTACTGGCGGACTTAAGCTTGTTCAGAGCGGTGAGAACCTCCTCGTTCATGGGACTGGCTTCAGTGGAGGATGTCCCTTGTCGCTTCGAGGAAGCGTATATCGAGCTTGTGCGTGATCCATCCACCCCTGGCAGGTCGTTCTCGGAAGTGGGTGACACGCCTTCTAGGAGTGACGGCGGGATGGTGAGCGGGAAAAGCATCTTGTAGCGTGCTTCCGGTGACAAGTCCTTCAGCATGTCGCGGTCAATGAGAGGGGATCTCGCGATGGGTTGCGGGTCTCCGGCTATCGCTTGTAGGGTATCGTATCGCGCTTGCCACAAGGCTCGATTTGCAACGCATTGGTCAGCGAAGTATCGAAGATCTACGAGATGACGGGTTCTTATCAATATACGTTTTAGGCTTTCGTGCCGCACATCACTTACCCGGCATAGCGTCTGCAGCTGTTTCATACAGGGGAAGGGTGAAAAGATCGATGAAGCCGATCTGACCCTTTGCCTGTATGAGGGCATCCGCGCTCGCAACCACGGAGATGGGGAGATTGAGCTGGCGCTCCAGGGATGCTTGCACAGCCCATTCGTCCAGTAGCACAGTCGACCAATACTCGCTGACTTCGATCGGACGAGTCTAACATAGAAACAACCTGTAAGGGCAAAGGCTCCCTTGACGCGCATTTGACTCACCGGATTGCTGATATCTGCACATTTGATCAAGGATTGGCACGCAAGAGTCCTGGCTTCTTCTTCCTCCGCTTCAGACATGTCCACGCAGAGTCCTGCTCTTGCGCGTTTACCGAGGTCATTGAATCGCTTGAGCCAGTCGAAGTGAAGACTCATGTCTGTGGAGAGAACCGTCGCGTATAGTAGCTTTTTGAATCCCCGCCAATCTCCAACCGCGCCGGGCCGCACGTTCCGTTCGAAGCTCTGTGAAGTTGCTGATGCTGGAAGGACATTGGGGAATAAATTGGACATGGGCGAGGGTTCGGAGGTAGAAGCAGCTTGGGATTCGACGGCCAAACCTGTCTCTGCGGAGACGCTACTCGATCCCGTGAGCAGGAATTGAAAGCCGTGTTTTCGCAAAAGTTGTACGACCAATATGCAATGCATGTTCTCCAGGACTGATTTGTCGGAGTAGATCTGCGAGAGCGGTGTCTTTGCATTTTTCTAGAGCAACAGTAAATGTGGTCAGCCGTGAATTGAATAGCGAGACAATTTTGCACGAACCATGAAAACATTACTTAGACCAGGATGACCTACGTCGTGGCCCATTGCGCCGATCATAACCGTCAAAACATCCTGAGGTCTTAGCAAAGCATGAAAGGCCAAACGAGCGTTGTCGCGTTCCCGACTTGCTCCCTCGTCCACCCCCTTCCGCACCCATGACTCGCTTGTCTTGTCGAGAAGATATGTTACCGGCGGTGCGACTCCATTGGCAACAAGAAACGTATACGTTGCCTGCAGAACGTCAACAGCGTGGACGTAATTATGGTAGGGGTTCGGTGCATGGTAAATCGCACGTATGGCGAAGAGGAAGCGTCGCAGTTGATCTACAGCCGTAAAGATTCAGGTTTCCGCATTGACCGTGTCAGAAAACACTTACCAGTGCCCACATCGAGTTCACTCAATCCACGTATGCTGAAGACCGCTTCAAATAGCAAGCACGCGCATTGGAAGAGTTCTACCTCGCTCAGCAAATGCGGCTTGAACTCCCAGCTTGCCAAAGACTGAATCAGCCTCGTGCGTTGTTCCGAAGTGATAGGTGCTGCGAATCTGTGCTCGAAGGTTTAGCGATTGACAGCCCAGGCACTACACGCTGTTGCGAGACTCACTCCTCATAATCCTCCATTTGAATCTCGATCGCGACACGGGTCTGACGATACATCTCGCTCAGAAGCTCCGCGATAACCATTTCCTCTTCTTCTGCCTCTTCTTCCTCGGGTATATCATTATCCTTGAACTGCTGTGCTAGATGACTGCCCACATCGGCAACTGACGCCGAGCGGTCGGTCCGAATTTTGTTTGTTCCCTGAAGGTTGGGCGAATCCTGCGGCGAGTTGGCGGTAGTTCTTGCTTCCCTGTACTTGCCGATACGCCATGTTGCGGCGGTCTCGCCAGGTCGCTGCCGTTGATTGTTGCCTTCGTAAGTCATAATATGGTCAGAAGCGCGTTGTAGCGCCAAAGATAGGCCTCCTGTATCGACAGATCTTCGCCTGGCCGCAAGATCGCTTATGAAAGAGGAGGGACCGTTTGTCCTTTCGCTGAAATCATTTATGTGAGATGCTGGCGGCAGTGGTGAGAGCGGGTGCAAAGACTGCTTGCGACCAATCCGTGAACTTGTTGAGTCGCTATCCTGGGTCTGAGACGCGCTCGCAATGGACGCCCGTCGACTTCTCAGGTCATCGAAGGCATGTCGAGCTGCGTTACTCTTTTCCTCATAAGTAATCATCCTCTTGATCAGCTTGAGGGTATCGCGGCTTTCATATGGCGGCTGTAGGACGCCTATGGCTCCAGCTTGCATGCAGCGCTCCACAACGCTTGGGGCAAGAGCAGGGTTAGCGGAATAGGCGATGACATAGGTCTGCGCATTCCCTCCTTGTTTTTGAGATTGTTGTCGTGATTGCTCAACCGCCTCTGCGATGATGTGGAGAGCGCTCGGAAGCCAGTCGTCCTCCGTGCGCCTAGCCCGATCAAGTAGATCTTGCTGGAAGCATATAGCAGAAGGGGTCGTGCCTTGCATCAAGAGCAGACTCAGCGACGGCAGTGTCGGCGAATCCGATAGGGGTACCATGATGACTTGAGCTGACTTATCGGCAGTGGTAATGGCGTCTCCGGTTGAGAGGGGCAAGTCATGAATATGATTGATGTATTGTCCGAGATGTGACGCTGTCCTTAGGGTGGACACTGTCGACACGTCCAAACGGTTAGCTGTATTCCACGTTCAGATACATGCCTTCTTACCTTGGATTCCATTCTCTCGTAGAATGTTGGCTACTTCGTCTCCTTCCCATCCCGGTTTACCGTTTCCTGATGCTCTTGGGCGCTTCGGATCTGATAGTCTCTGTACACGCGCGGGGACAGGAACTGTGCTTTGAAACGACGCGACCGTGGGCTTCATGGGCCCCGTACCGAAAGCAGGAGGGCCCTCGACTGGACTGCCGAGATCAGCAGCCGAGGTTTGAGGCCGACTACGAACTCGTTTCCGTGGTTTGGCCATGACACTTTGGTCAGAATTCGGAAGGAAGTTCTCGGAGGTGGAAGTCGACCGCGAGAGGCCGAAAGGTCTGGGTTTCAGCGAGGTCTTGCCACCGTCTGAACCTGTTTCTGGAATCGCAACCGCTCCTTTGGTTACCGCGTCGCTGGAATCTACAGTCACAGAAGGTGCTCTGTGGTGTTGCTTTTCGGCGATGGCGTCAAGTTCCCTCTGATTGGCTGCCTCTTCTTCCAGCACAAGCTGGCTCAACTTGGCAGACATCACTCCGGCAGGCAACAATGTACTGATACTTTGTCTCCGCGCGTCGAAAGGTAGCGAGTTGGGCGTTATTGGAACTGACAGCTGTGCGGTGATTTCCTTTCGAGCGGCAGGGGAGAGGTGGCCAGACGAAGCGGTATAAGGGGGAGTTGCAGATCCTGTGGCATCTTGAGGAGAGTCCGATTGAGAACTTGGTTCCAGCTCCGCTCCGGTGGCCTGTAGACGGTCACCAGAGTATTGTTGGCTGGCTGCATGGCCGTAAGCAATCGACATTCGAGGCCTGCTCAAGTTCGGTGCCGGGCTTTGATCCCTTGGCGCGCTCAGAATATCGTTGACCGGTAAAGATGGCGATCGTACGATGTTTTGATATGCTGGTGGGTGATAGTTCTTCGGTTGGAAACCCCGTGTCATGGATGGCAGAAGAACGAGGACATTGCTGATTGTCACCGCGGGCGATGGACGCGCCGATATTTCCTCGAAGCAATTGAGATCCTTCGGTGAAGGTTGTGACGCCGGTGAGGGTACATCGTGTTCGAGATCCATGTTGCTTGACACCCGATTCGCCGACGAAGTTAGAACGCGGAACGACGAGTAACGGTTTTTGGATTCACAAACGACGTCGAAGACTCAGGCTCGATACCAAGCTAGTACCACGTTCCGTGTCGGTGTCGAAGGTATGACTGCGGTAAAGAGGTCTGAGCAGACCGGTTGCGGCGGGCTCAGCAGAGAGTCCGGGCGGGGATCGGCATGCACGCGACGAGCACTTTGGAGACTGACGTCGACGATTTCGATTGGACTTGTGCGCTGGAGCCACACGATGGTGAGTGCCTTACTACGGAAGACGAGACGTGGAAGGACTCAACGATTCTGGGTAGAATGCGAGGTAGGCGGTATGCAGTTATGCAGTATGTCGACCCGGCCAGCAGCCAGCTCACTAGCCACACAAGCTGCACACAACCCCGGTCTATGATGCGAATTCAGCACGGCGGATGCGTCTTGACATAAGATCCCGAAATGACCAAAAACGCGAGGGTATCGCGTGGCTTCCGAACCGCAAAGCAGCAGCTGCTCCTGCAGCGAGCTCTGACAGCTGCTCTGACCCTTGACCGTCTGATCGATGAGCTCTCCAGGTTTTTGCGCAGCGGCTTATTTAGCTGCCTGCGCCTTCCCAATGCCTTCTGCTGATTCGCACAATATCTGCGAGAGCTTCTGCGATACAGAGCCGCCATGGTCAGCCACCATGTCATGTTATGTTGCGTCTCACTCTCCTTGACAACTTGAAACGCTTACCTCTGGAACAAGGGACTTGTACTCTCAGTGATGCCCTTTATAGTATATATTTATGCCCTCGGCGCCCCTCCGCAGTCCTGCTGGCAATCTCGGGATCATTAGGCCTGGGCAGATCAGGGAGTTTCAAGAGAATGAGGATATCAATATGATAGTTAGCTGAATAGCTAGCCGGAACAGCTACTGGAACTATACTGATTGAGGATGCAGTAAAGTATGCAAGAACCGGCGCGAACAGCAGCGCCAACGCGAAGTTGGGCGACATGCACGACCAGTAATAGAGCTGAACATCAAGCGAAAAGCTGCGTGGCATGCTAGATTAAGAAGAGTGGTCAAAATCTTCCCGGCATCAATGCCTGTTCCCCTCACGTCAACTCCCAACGATATCGAAAGTTTCCGCAACTTCCACCGCTTGTGTAGCTTTCTCGCTCGCCATCAGTAAGCTCATCACTACATTCCTTCCTCAAGGTCGAGTCCACAAAGGCAAGGCCGGTTGGGCGGTCAAACCTAGCTCCAAATAAACCTTTGAAGCTTTGAGGTCTGGATGCTGCTCGCGAGTGAATTTCGTTGTGCAGCAGTTCCAGCGGCGTAGCAAATCCCATGGCTTTGCCGGGCGAGCAGGGACGAATTCCGAAATGATGCTGCGCCAAGATAGTCGCGGAATGATTTGGGCGACATACGACGAACGAGCGAAGTGGCATTTATGAGTAATTAGCAGCCAATCGCCTACGATGGCCATTGGCAGCTCACAAGACTGAGTAACTTCGATTGTTCAAACGAGAAGGTCAATCCACCTTGCGGTTAGTCGCGCGACCCATCGACTGATCCACACGTAGCCTTCGCCCTTGCATTCCATGGCTGATTTGCCCCTAAGATACTTGGTCTCAAGCCTCTTCTACATTGTTGAAAAGCTCTACTTCTCCGACTGCTCATCGTTCTTTCTTGGACCGATCTGCGTACTGCGAAGGGGAGAAGAATGTTTCAGAGAAGGCGGTGGCAGCGCATACCACGACAACTTCGTGCAGCAAACGCAGAAGTCTGCCCCAGCACGGGCAAGACGGGCATATCTGATACAGACGCAGGGAGCGGAGCCCCGAGCGATTCCGCGAAATTGTCATTTACGCCCCGACGGTGCTTGTCGCAAGGAGCTGAAAGCTAGTCATACAAAATGGCTGTGGCACCAAGGCACATACAAGGTACAAACGAGCGGTTCGACCGGTGGATCATCTCCACCGCTTAGCTTTGCGTGCACGTGCCTGCTTGCTACATTCAGGTGACATGAATCGCGAAGCCATTCGCGCTCTCATACAAGAGCTCATTGACGTTGCGTTGCGCATGCTAGCTATTCCTTGAGCTCAGCAGCTAGCTCAGCTACCTTCTCAAGTCTTATACGAAATTCTTCAAGCAACGCATTTCCAGCGATTGCGACTTTCAATAGTCTGCAAGTCTGCGAAATGAGTGAGGTAGCATGATCGTCTACCGGCAAGAGTGAAAGGCTTGAATACAGTTGATAAGATTGCGAAACCTTTATATTATAGTCAGTGCATCATGCGTCCCAGAGCATATCCTGTACGTCATAGCCCAAAGGCAACGGTTGTTGCGCCAAACAAGCCTGATAGCAGCTTCATCTCGCCGTCTTCGCCTATGCGGACAGGGACTTTCAGTCAGCAAGGAAACGTTCGTTCGGGACACCTGCTTACCGGCACCGGCCGCGATGTACAGCGGTAAAAAGTGGTCCTGTTGGGAGAAATCCGGTCAATTCCCAATGGTGGATCGTTTGCTAGAAAAAAAGCTCACATCTCGAGGACGGTGTGCAATAATGTATTCTGGCTGTTCAACTAGGTCGAACAGTGCCGCCTTGCGCTGTTCAGCCTACAGAATGCACTTCAGTCAAGAATAGGTCTTGGGCCGAGACGAAGGGCTCACTGTGCCTTGAGTGTTGATGGCATGAATGATTTTGTCGTTCCAGATATGGTATAGCTAAAGCGATTCATCAGATTAACCTGCTTCTCATGGCGAACAGCCAGGTCACTCACTGGCTTTGCTCGATCTGAATTGAACGATGAGAAGTCTCCGAAATCGTGTACGGTCAATCCGCCCGCCAAGATCAAGTACCCTTCTTCCCGCAAGCTCTTGATCGCCGCTCCAATCTCCCACTGAGGCGCAGGCTCGAAGGTCGACGACATGCTGACCTCAACGATTGGCAAGTGGAAAACGCCTTCCGGGTGCGTGGTGTCGGGGAACATGAGTTTGAACGGGAGGAAGACGCCATGATCGAGACCAGACTCGACAGCAGGGCGGTTCTTGCGTCGTCCATCGCGGCCGCGAGGCTCAGTGACTAGAGTCGTTCGCGCGGAGAGACCGTTGTCTGCAAAGGTTTCAACGATGTGTTTCGAGAGTTCGCTGGATCCACGCGAGCGATACGTGATCTGGTAGAGTTGTTCCGGGAATCCGTAGTAGTCGTAGAGTAAGGGGTTCTCGGGTTTATAATCGGTGACTGAAGCATATGAGCATTCTATCACAGATACCATTCAACCTGTAAGGCATACCGAGGAGCTCCGGATCATCCCAGTGGGCCGAAAAGACGATGATTCCCTTCGGATTGTACCTGCCAATCGCGAATCAGATGAAAACGCGGACCATCAAAGAGCGGGCACCTACTTATCAAGCAAGGTCTTGCCAAAGTCACGCAGGAACTGAGGAAGCAAGCCGTCCGGTCCGCTGATATCGCCCATCAGGTCTCCGCGGGGGTTGTCGAGATCCTTTGGCCAAAGAAGAGCAGGGTCTGTATGCCGAATGAGCTCGCTTTTCCGATCCGAGACTCGTCTCACTTACGACCATGGGCGACTAAGGGCACGATTGCGATCAGCGTCATGTCAAACTTGAATCCCGGTTCTGCTTACAATAGAACGACGGTATCTTCCCGCCTGTGGCTTGAAGATCCGGCAGTGATTCCAACCTCTCCCTCCATTCTGCGGGAGAGGCATACAGCCCAAGCTTGGGATTCTGAGGCTGAGAGAATGTCATGATCGTTGCTGAGCTTTGCAAGTTCTCGCGGTTGACTGATCCTGACGAAAACGTATACCAGGCGACAAGAGGTGCAACTGCGAGGAGTACTTTGACGAGCGTTGAGATCATCCAGTCTTCAAGTAGCTGGCGGTATCATGGCGTCATCTATGGGTGCTCCTTTGACAGGGCCTATCCTACTGTAGGCTTATGATTGACGATCCGGTGAGAGACATGAGCAATCATCGGCTCGAGAATAGAAACTCGCTGGACCGTATACCATAATCCGGATTACTGAAAGCCGGATGAGGTGATGAGGTATCGAAGTAATCTCATGACTCAGCTTGAATGACAGCACGACGCAAAGAAAGAGCAGGGCTAAAAGATGGCTAGTATGATCGTAAAAGGCACCCGTGAAAAGGGCTTTGAATCGGTCAAATCAAGACATCTTAAGGAGTCTTCGTTTTTCCGTAGCCAAGACAGCCGGCTCACCGGGCCGATGAGCGGTCCTGTCCTTGATGAAGTGAGCATTCATGTCAGTGATTCGTGAGCGATTGTTAGGCCCGACGATCCCACCATGCAGACCCATCAGCAGTCAATTAGACGGTCGACAGTTCCACGGCAGAGGTGCATTTGTTGAAACCGACCGCCAACATGAAACTCCTTCTCGGGACCCACGCCTTTCACCTCCATCTGCTCGACTTTGATCCGGCAACGACGTCACTCAAGAAACTCGCCAGCATCAAGTTGAGAGAACAACCGAGCTTTGCGTTGCGGCATCCAACGTTGAAGGATCTTTGGTATGTCACGGCATGGGTGGATAGCGTCATTTTCGTTGTGCGCGTAAATTCGGAGAAGGAAACGTTCGAGGTATTGAGCGAGGCAAAGTCGGGCGGTGGTGGACCGACTTTCTTCGCGATGACGGATGATGTGGAGAGCTTGCTCATTGCGAATGTGAGTGTTCGGGTGTATGCTGAGACATAGACTGACTGGAATGTCAGTATCGTTCAGGGGAGGTGACTAGACTAGGTGTGGATGCAGCGACAGGGTTGTTCGTCTCGGACGCCGCCGCAAAGGAGGACATCCTTGCGTTGCCATTCTCGGCACCCGAAAAAGGACGTTCCCCTCGGTTAGAAGACCGCCAATCGTCCTCGCACCCTCATCAAGTTATCCGGCTGCCGCAACGCAAAGAGACAGATGTCCAGACCTACCTTGTTCCCGACCTCGGAGGCGATGTACTTTTCATCGTGAGCTACAGCAAAGAGGGCAAGTGGAAGATTTGGAGCGAGACAAGAATGAGATCTGGGTCGGGGCCACGCCATGCAGCCGTCAACACGGTAAATGGGTCACCAAACCTGTACCTCATCAGCGAACTCGTCAACCAGGTTTCGACTCACCCTTTGACATTCTCGTCATCCGGCATACCTATCATCGGCGGAGCAACGGACGTACAATCGACCTTGCCTGATACCTTGAAGGGATATGTCCCAGAAGGACCTTACGAGGGCATCGCTTGCGCCATTATTCTGCATACGACGCCGGAAGGAAAGCAACAACTAATCATCACGAATCGCAACGCCTCGGAAGAGGTTCGCCCCGAAGGGGATAGTACCATCGTGCTCCCCGTAGGCTCAGATGGCTCTTTCCTGGAAGCAGGAAAATCACAGCACCTCGTCGGGGCTGGACGACATCTTCGCGCCGCAGGAGTCACGACGGGTGCTGACGGCACGGCGTATCTTATGGTGGGCGCGCGGAATGGGAATGGACTGACGGTGTACCGTCAGCGCAACGGCGAAGATGGACAATGGGAGGAGGTGACACTTCAGGCACAATTGGAGGATGTCGAGTTACCAATCAGTGTCGACTGGATTTGATTTGCCATCGAGTTGTATAATAATGAAGCTGGATCGGTCGCCGATGGGCACATATGAAACGCAACTTATTGTGCGAAGGGACCAGCGACATCCACCCTGATAACTCACGACGTCCCACTTACCTTGCGTTACATCCTGATGCATGTTTCCACAAGCGACTTGTGATTCCTGGAGCCCGCAAGTCATCGCCATGATGCCACCTTACAGTAATGGCACGAATTGGCACCGCTTTCGTACCCCGCAGTTGAGCGCTCGGACTCCGCTTGCGGATCCAAAGCCAACTCCATATTTGGGATCTGAGTCAGGCGACGTCTTCTGACTCCTCTCCTGGTTTCCTGTCGATCCTGCAAAGTCAAAAGTCTGTCGATCGAGCACTTCGTTCCTCGTACCGGCGCAGGGATTCTGGAACTGTATCAAGTTCCGCGATCAGCACCGAAATTCAAGGTCTATACCTCAAGAACCGCCGCCACCCGACGATATGGGCGACGGACTGTAACGGGGTCATCGCCATGGAACGCCTCACCGACACTCCTTCTTAATTCTGGCAAGAACACAGCATATTCTACGTCTTGGGCGCAGCGGAAATGGCGGATAGAACTTCGGCTGTCTTTGTGGTGACGCTCGTTGTCACCATCATCGGGACGGTCTTTGTGGTACTGAGGCTGATATCCAGAGGACTAGTCGTCAGGAGGTTAACAGGGGCGGACGCGCTGGTCTTCTTGGCTTGGGTGAGTCTTACAACGCTTCGAACTCGAGCGTGGCTGAATGTCCTGGGCAGGTCGGAGCATGTGTCGCTTCCGTGGCCATCATGGTAGCGACGCGGTATGGATTGGGCAAGCATGACAGCGAGATCGAAGACGACGATAGAGATACACTGTAAGCCAGGTCTCGAAGTTTCTCAAATGCGGACACTGAACGTCTCCCAGGAAACGCATGATCTACATCTTCTCGATCCTCTACAACCCTGTCCTAATGGCGACAAAGTCCTCGATCCTGCTCCTCTACCTCAGCATGAAGACCTATGTTCGCTTCTTCAGATACGCCTCCATTTTCTTACTCTGCCTCGTCAATGTCGCCGGCCTTGTTCTCACACTTCTCAACGTGTTTCAATGCCGACCCGTCTCCGCCGCGCTAGACTGGAATCCATCGGAAGATGCCAAATGCCTATCACTCGTCTCACTATACCTCTGCAGCGCTCCGGTCAATATCCTCACGGATTGTGCTATCATCCTACTTCCGCTGCCGATACTTACCGGTATGCGAATGGAATTCAAACAGAAAGCCGTTCTCGTTGCGACATTCTGCACGGGTATCTTCATTACAGTCGTCGATATCATCCGGATCGCGTACTTGCAACAAGCACTGACAATCGCCGTCGAATACACAGATACCATGAATACGCCTTACGATGATCTGGCGTGGCAAGTCAGCCTTTCATTCATGTGGTCTGCAGTTGAGATGCATGTCGGGATCGTCTGCGCGTGCGTGCTCGTCCTGAAACCGCTCGTGAGGAAGCTATTCCCCAGCATCGTCTTGGATACTCCCAACATGCCGTCACGGCAGTTTGAGGGACAAGCTTCGGTACTATCAACAAGTGAACAAGCGTATGCCGATAAAAATTTCGGTCAGACCGAGCGGATATCGCCTAGGAGCCGGACATCAATCATTCCGCTGCCATTGGTCGAATTGCCGGATGACGTACCGGTGGCTACGATGTCGGCCAATGGTGAAGAAGTCTCCATCAGGTTTCCGAGTGATACGCTCAGCGAGTCTATAACACGGTCTCGCAAAGAGATCGACGTCTCGTCTGCCAAAGCCCCGATCGCCGCAAAAGAGGCTACTGCAGCGCGATTCAAGGCAAAAGAAGTTGATCTTGGGAATATGGACATCATGGACTTTCTCGCTGTCGACCAGTCCGGCGCCGGCGATACGCGACCATGGGATCCAGACAATTGCGATATTCCTGATATACCGGAAATGAGCATGCTGGAACAAGTTCAAGTCGATCACCTGATGCCACCACCAAGTGGCCCCGTGCGGTCTCAGAAATGCACGGTCCCAATGCGATGCGCTCCAACGGTGATCCCTGGACAGGAGCCACCTGCCGCTTTTTCAGACTTTATCGTCTTCAACGACGGACGAGCGAAGTCTCTGCTAGACCTGACGCCGCAAGAGGCATGGCGGCCCGTCCTCCTCGTATCCATCTTGTTCACCGTATGGGGCCTCAGCTATGGCTTCCTCGGCAGCTTGACCAGTCAAATCCAGCGTATCCTGGAATTCTCGGCTAAGCAAAATCTGGTGCAGCACAATGCGTATTGGATCGGCTACTTTATCGGTCCCATATTTGGATTCGTCGTGCTATCTCGCTTCGGCTTCAAAGTGACGTTCCTTGTGGGCCTCGGCATATTCTCATGTGGCGCCATGAGTTTCTGGCCGGCGACCACTCTCACGAGTTTCGCCGGACTGCTCATCAGCAACATCATCATCAGTTTCGGTCTATCCTGCCTGGAGATCGCCGCCAATCCGTATATCGCCCTCGCCGGACCGCCACATCTCAACGAGGCGCGCCTCAATTTTGCGCAAGCTATACAAGCCACGGCCGGAGCTCTGTCGCCAGTATTATCAAGAAAGGTTCTCTTACGATCTGTCACAAGTCGGTCCAGACTGGTGGACACGCAATGGGCGTACCTCGCAATCGCGCTATTCGTTATTACGCTAAGCGTAGTCTTCTTCTACATTGATATACCTGAAGCCAGCAACGCCGACCTCGAACGTGTCTCTCGAGAACGCCTACACAATGCCGGTTTGAATCCCGAGTCGACAATTCGCGGCGCGTCAACCGGTGGTTTACTAGTCGGTTTCGGGGTCGTCACGATGCTGGTTTATCTTGCCGCGCAAGAGAGCCTTTCGTATTTCTGGTACGACCTTGTGGGCGAATTGAAGCCCGGTGTCACACCCAATTCGGCATGGGCATACTCCGAGGCAGCCTTGGCTTGCTTCGCCGTCGGTCGTTATACAGCTTCCGGTGTCGCTTACCTTGGAGTTCCCGGTCGATATATCCTGATGGTGTGTATCACTGGAGCACTCACTACCATCACATTGGCAGCGCACTTGCCCCTTGCGGCGGATGGGAACGCTGCACTCGCCATGCTTATTCTGACATACCTTTTCGAATCCGCCATTTTTCCGACACTATACGCAATCGTAATTCGAAATCAAGGCTCGCGGACGAAACTTGTTGCCATGGGATTGACGATAGCCATCGGCGGCGGTGGAGTCTTGCCTAGCATAACGTATGCACTGCGACGTGGCGAATCGACCCGTCAGGCGCTCGACACTGCTGTCGGTTTTTACGCTGTGGCCATGCTTTTGCCGCTGTTTCTCAACCTCTCTCCGACACTCAAAAGATGGGTCGATCCTGTCGTTGCGGGCTCGATCCACGGCCGATCAGACAGCGACGTCTCAGGGTTCTCGGCCAATATCATTCGGAAACGCTTTTCAGACTACTTGGCGAGATTCTCCATCGAGCATAAGGAATATGCAACGGAAGTAGAAATGACACCTCGAAATATACCCGGGAACAGAAGCGAGGTGTGATAACTGTGGTTATAAACATCAGGGATATTTCGCGTATAATCGCATGGGTTTGGCTTTCAAAGCTACGTTGTACGAAAAAGAGTCTTGTATCGTCGCATAACAACACACTGTGTATCATAGTCATGAACTTCCAAAGTTGTACCTCCATGGACCATCGAACTGTATATTAACATAGCGAGATTCTTCTCAGACCTTCTCCGCGTCAAGTATCAGCTATCTCCGCCCAGCGGGGCTCACGCGTTCAAAAATTGGTGGTCGCATTGACCCGAGCACCTGCTTACCCTGTGCCTCTCTTTCTCTAAGCGGCGGCGCTCAATCGCCTAGCTGAGCTCTTGCGCATCGAGAATACCAGACGTACGAGGATACTATGATGCGTACCTCGCTTGCGCTGTTGCGGTTAACGCCACTCTGGCACTGGTCCAGCGTAAACGCGTATTGTAGAATACTTGCGAATCTCCGGTGGCACCGTGCGGTGTACCCTGGCTCCACTTGTCATGCGCTTTTCCAAGCGATCCTCTATGCAGTACATGCGAGAAGGCTCGAGAGGAGCCGGCTAACACTTTCCGTACGCTTGAGACCTTCTGAAGCAAGGAGATTACAAATACCTTGGGAGAAATAGTTCAGGCTGGCGCTCCTGCGTCAAAGGACCAGTAGGCATCTAGGAAAGAAGTCAGGAGAGCCTCCTTGAGGTAAGTATCTTCGGCTATCCGGACTCCGGAACCTCTCGGTGAATCGTATGTCATCGGACCGTCCGAAATATTCTGAACAACTGGAACGAATGGATTTCCTGCAACAAAGTCTAAGCCTTCAAGGCAGCTGCTTGACGAGCGATTCGCATCGTCAACAACTACACAAATCAGAGGAAAGTCGCGAACAAGTGATCAGTATAGGCCTCACGTTCACCGCGCTGGACCGGGACAGTCCGTGTCGTTAACACTTACAGTCTTGACTAACTGGAAAACACGTCGCTGGGCGACGAAGAGGAAGGCCGCAGTAAGGACGGATTGCATAAGTTTGGCCTGGATACCCTTGTACAGGCCTGGTGGGGAGTCGAACACGACGTGATCAGCTCTCTATGAAGGCCCGTATGCTCATTGTAAAACATACCGGCGATGCCTTCTTCAGCGAGGATAGACTTGATTCCTTCCCATGACGATTTGTAGTTGTGCGTAGAGGCGTGCTGTAAGAATCAAGGTAAGCGGTGGGGCGTGTCTAGAAGTTGCAAAGCACATACCAATCGACTCTTGACAACGAGCTATAAGGAACACAGATGGTGTGAGTTCATGTACAGGGGAGCGGCGCAACAGATACTCACATAAGGATACGTAGTACCGGTAGCGACTGCGATAGGATAGCGCTCTGAGCCAAAGCCTTGGATCGTCACTCGCGATCACACTCACTAAGCTTGGCGATCGCTCCCAGGTAGAACATGTCAAAGTCACTCAACACCCTCGACCCACTTCCGGTCGCCCGTCCGCTCTTCCACTTGGTCAAAAGCTTGGAGAGGTATTCGAAGGCCGTGTACTGCAAGACAGGGTTGATCACGAGGATCAAGCTGGCGCCAACGCCCTTCCAGAGCGCGGCGACACCCTTCTCTCGGACGATCTCCTGGGCGGATTCGATCATGCCGAGAGGACGCTTCTGGACTTTGCCGGCTTCGACGTCCTGTATCGATCGATATGAATCAGTCCTTGATCATTTTGAAAATATATGAGTGAATGCTGACCGTTTCAACAGCTCCTCGGGTGGCCTGGTGGGTCTGGATGAGCCAGATGGGGTTGGTGGCGATTGTGGTGGCGGCGCCTGGGATGAATTAGAGTAAGATCGCCATTTGTAGGCTTAGAGTGACTGGACTCACCGGCTATCGTGCTGCTAAGCATCATCTCCAAGGTGGAGATGGTAAGCTTTGCGTTCGCGGCAGCCTTGGCCGTCTTCGCCTTGATGAGCATTCGCTTGGATTCCTCGACTGGACGTAGGTCGGTGAGCATTTTGACACTCTCGCTGAGACCAAAGCCGACTTACGGAAGAGGTAGAAAATAGTGTTGGTAATCGCGATGCCTTACCATTCCTTCGAGTCAGCTGCCGAAAACTGTGGAATCTTCCCCCCATGGCTTACCGAAAAGAGACGAGTTCAGGCCAGAGTAGAGACCGCCAGCCCCCTCCTTCTGCAAGATTTTCATAGCGGCTTGAATCAAGGACTGTGCACGCAAGACCCGTCAATGAGGAGGATCATATCACTGGATGACGAAATACGCACGGTCTTCCTCTCCTGCTTGCTTTGCACGGCAGCTCGCTGCGAAATGACATTGAGCGGGCTGGAAAGGATCGTAAGCTGAGTAATGCAGAAGGCATAGCATTTGAGACTGACTAGGTCAAGGTCTACAAGAATCGATAGAGATTAGGAACTCGCTGACAGCGCTGCGGCAGTCCAACTCACCATCGCAATCATCCCACCGGCCCCTCCTGCCACGGCATGCATAACACTGTCCGACATGTTGATGATTTGGTGAGTTGTTGAAGGTTTGACCGAGTCTGTGGAGTTTCACGCTGTAGCTATTGCAGATGCCCGAGCGAAGCATGAATGTGACTTGCTACATCTCTTTATTATACCAAGACTCCGGAATTGAAACCACCGGCGACCCTTGTTATCCGGTCCCGCTGTAACTGCAAGGCCGCGGCAACTGTAGCTCCACTGATATGGGACGAATATTTGCCCTTTATGATCTCTGATGGGGTTCCTCACATTTCCCGTAGGAACCCCCTTCTTATTGCAATCGCCTCGACCGTCCGATAGTTGAAGTCTGCAAGATATTCAGTTCGAGAGTAACAGCCACAGAGGCCGTGCACCCCGCTCACGAACATTTCACAAAATGGCCGAGACCGCCACCTCTCCGCCGAATGACACGCGGCTAGATAGCTGGGAGACGTCGACTCCCGCTTCAGGGAATCAGAATGACGAGCCGTCCGACAGTCGTCACAACGCGGAACAATCAGTTCAAGGCCAAGGTCAGGATCAGGATATGGATGTGGAGAAGTCGAGCAGACCAACGATGCAGATTCATCATGAGAGGAGGGAAAGCGTTGCGTCGTCAAGACCAGAGGTCGATGCACCCCCGGCCAAGCACGTATTCGAGTGTCGTACAATTCTGGATCACATGCTGATACCGTTTCCTCCTGTAGACGTCAACGAACGCTCGGAGCAGAGGAAAAGAAGCGTGGACAGCGACTCTTTGGCAACTTGATGGGAACCCTAGCGAAGTTTGGCAAAGAGGAGAAGACAAGAAACTCGACGGAAAAGGTGGGCCATCACGGAACCACGGTCCTCCTTGTGGCTATGTACTAACGCTCTCGATATGTAGGCAAAGAAGAGGGATGAACTCGCAAATAGGGTTGCTGAAAAGATTCGCTCGGAATCGAATCGGGTGCACGAGATCACCGGTCTGACGCGGGAGATTAGGAGTTACAAAATGGAGATTGAGAAGAAGCAGCAAGAAATGAACATTCGCGAGATGCAGGTGAGCTTCCAAGCGTCCGGCGAAGAGCCACCGCTGATCGCATACTATCAGCTCAAGACCAAAATCAGGCAGTTGCCTAAAATGTCACGATTCCTTCTGACGGATTCCCCAGATTGGTTGACAACGACCATTGCCACGACGACAGTGATGCCGATTTCGTTTGGACCAGCACGAGACAAGCAGACTGCAGAAAAATGCAAGCCTCTGTTCTACGTACGTTTCCTTTTCCTTGCGATTGTCTTGATCCTCATGATCTCGTGCGTCACAGCTACCTCACAAACTACTGCCGGCGCAGGATGACCTGATCGATGACCAGCTTGACAAGGTCAACAAGTATCTTGACGACCAAGAGGACGAGTTTGACGAGTACCAGGCCGCGACCAAGAAGGCGATTGCAGAGCTCGAGGAGAAAAAGTCGGCCGTAGAGGAAAAGCTGAGCAAGTACCGACAAGAGGACCAGGATCGCGCGGCGGAACGTCTGGGTGCCGCGATCACGGATGCTCCGGCGGCGGTCAAGCGAGAAGCAGCGGATGGGGACATCGATATGCAGGATGTGGCCAAGGCTTCCGGTAGGCCGCCTGTACCGGAGCGTGAGGAGCGAGAGGAGAGCCGAGCGGCAGGGGAGGAAGTCGAATGGTAGGTTCTCAGCTATAGACGGTTCATTGTCAGGCAGGGTTCTCGGGATTGGCAGGCAGTATTATGATCGCTTCTTCTGCATAACATCAACCGAGGTCTTCGGCATCGCCAGTCTGTATACAACATGTGTGTGATATAGATACAACGTGTGTCAATGTGTCATCTGCTTTGGCAAAGTATCTAGAGCAGCGTGGCCTGCGCAGATGCCGCGGTCTTTGCAGAATACTCGAGATCTTCTATGCGAGCCTCGAGCTGCTCATGAATCAGTTACCAATCATGCAAACGCGACGACTGAAGACTTACCTCCAACTTATCGGCCTCGAGGGAGTCAATCCTGAGACGAGCCTCTCGCAGTTTAGTCTGCAGCATCTGTGCATCTTGCCGGATCGTCGATGCAATCTCCTCGGGCAAGTCCCGGGGAGCATTCATCTGCGTCGTCAAACGGGAGACCTCGCTCTGGAGTTGCGTCACTAAATGCCCTTGACCACTGAGAGGGTCGCCGTCAGCTGAGCTTCAACTGAATCGCAAAGGTATTTACGAAAGTTGATCCTGCAGTGACTTTTTGTCTTTTTCGTAGCGTGCAAGCACAATCTCCATCTGCACTAGATTAGAGCGAGATTCCAAGCTGTTCCCTTAAGTACATACCTGTTTGAATGCGCTCATCATCTTGTTTAACGAGCTCTCTGTTTCCTTTTGTTTACGTATATCGGCGTCCCTGTGCCGCGCTCAGCGAATGCCTTCATGTTGACCAAAGCACCACTCACCAGAGTAACTGATTGTGATACAGCTTGTCGACCTCCTTTTCATAGTCTTCAATATGCTTGATCTTTGGCTCGGCTTCGCGAAGCCGATTGTTGAGTTTAAAGTGGCTGGACAGGATCAGATGGCGGTACCACGCGATAGGAGAAGAACTCACGCATCCTTGACGCGCGCCAACTCGAGCTTTTGCGCTTCGAGAATCCTCTGTAACGAAAATCAGCACATCTATTCCCTCCGAGAGCTCGGCCCATCCAACACGCACCGCCTGATCCTCAATCTCCGCCCGCGTCGTACTCGTCTCCAGCGCACGCGCACGCTTCTCCTCCCGCTGAATCTGTCGCGTCTCGCGCTGTTCCGTCTGCATCTTTGCAATGGACTCCTTGGCCCTGTCGACGGCGGCTCGTTGAATGCGCAGTTCCTCTCGCAAGTGTCGGATCGTTGCCGTTTGTTCTTTGAGTTGATTGTACTGCGGCAGGACAACTCGGTATATGCTTCGAGCAACGGATGAGGGATGGCTTACAATGTTTTGGCGCTCGGCTTCATCTGCAATCACGGCAATTACTTTCTCGTGCAGCCGATAGACCTCTGATCGGGCATCGTCAGCGCACAGATCTCGTCGGATAACGGGAATACTCGACTCACGCTGTAAATACGACCCCGCAAGCGTCTTGGCGTGCCGCAGATCCATCTCGAGAAACTCCTTTTCCCGCTTCAGACTATCCACCTCGGCCTGCAGATTCTCCCCGGCATTGCCGCTGACGCCCTTTTCCCCGCCGGCGTGATGATGATGGCCCTTGATACCCATCGCTCGAATATTGATAGGCGCGGTCTGAGTGGAAATGTACGTCCCCTGCGCGGTCGTCCCGGCACCGCTGCCTCCACCACTACCGGCTCCGCCTTGCTGCCCGGACGAACGGTGTCCCTGTGTCCGGCCAGAATGATACCGCCCCTGCACGGATCCACCCGAAGAGCTCAGCGCTGTATCCGTCGGACTGGCCATCCGATCTCCCGCAGCGGTGGCATCGGCGGTGCGTTCTCTTCCGCGGGCAGAAGAGAGGAGGCCGCCGGCGTTATCGATGGACGGCATGATGTTCCCGAGGTAGAGGGCGTGGCCTTGGGCTATGCTTTCTGCCGTTGAGTTCCGGCTGAAGCGGGATGTATCGGTGATTTCGGAGGCGGCGTCTGCAAGGAGGATGGCGGGGTTGAAGAGGAATCCGCGGAGGGCGGTCTAGTCCGTGAAGGAGTAGGAGTCAGCTCTGTAGACCACGAGACTCTCTGGGCTCACGGCAAGAAGATCGACGACCTCTCGTTTGCGCCAGACCTCTGCCCACGGTTCGGCATACGGCGATTCGACACCATGCTCGACGAGGTACGTTGCCGGATCGCGCGCGAGACGAATGACGTTGGCGGGCCAAAGAGCGTATAGCTCGAGAAGCAGTGCGCGCGGCAGGTCCTGTTCGCGCGTGGCGGGGCTTGCTGTGTCGATCGTCATGATGGATGCCGGGACGGCCCATGTGTCGGATGCGGAACCCGTGGCGGATGACGGCGGGGGCGCGGCAACCCTCCATCCGAGTCCTGGTTTCGGCGTAGCCGTCACCTCGGCCAACCCGCCGGCGGAATCTTCCCCTTCCCAGACGGCATTATCAACATCATCAAACTCCATCCTGCCACTCCCGCTGCTCCTCCGCGCTTTACTCAGGAACCCTTCGTCCCACGTATCCGCCGGCACCGTATTCTTCGGCTCACGCCCCACATCACCTCCTATCAATCCCCACCGCGGAATTCCCTTCCGCTGTGTCCGTCTACGCCAGACGATTGCACGAACCAGAACCCCACCGAGCACGGGCACGCTCGCGCACGTTTCGGCGGGCGCATAAGGTATCACCTGCGCCGTCAACTTGAGGAGTGCCGCAAACAGCTGCGGCTGCGTATCGAGTTGCATCGAGCGAATCACGCACCGCGGCCATATCGACGACCCCACGAGCGCGGATGAGAGGTCCGGTCGCACGGTGACGATGTGCGCGAGGTGCTTGACGAGCGTTATCCGCAAGCTTGGGTTCCCGACGAAGAGGCTTTCGAGGTGCGCGGCGAATCGGGCGAATTCGTGCGGTGTTGCCGAGGCTATCGGGGTGTCTCCCAACGTCGGGTCGTCGGGAAGGGGCACCCGGTCGCGCGCGACGAGCTGTCGCAGGGTGAGGGCCATTGCGTGTCTGGGCAGCGGAGGCAGGAGGGCGGGAGGGGAGGGGAGAGAGCCGGAGTGCGGGCTTATCGCGACATCCTGACTGTCTGGCGGTAGAAGGGCATGCATCACGTGGGCGGATGCAGACACGGCGGTATCAATTTTCGGACGGCCGTTTCACCGCGCATCTAAACCCTGCTTTTAGCAGGTGAGGCTTCTAGCCATCGACGACGATGCATGAACACTTGGTACAGTGAAATGCAGTATGCATACGACAACTCGGACTCGGCGAGCGATACAACCTAAATATCGAGCGAGAAAAATAGCCTGGCAGATGACTCGCGCAGGCGAAAAAGAGCGAAAAGGCGAAAAAAGGCGAACGAGCGAAAAAGAGCGAGACAACTACGCTTCACCGTCAGGCGCTCAGATGCCAAGCCTCGAAGGATACGGATGACTGCTCGTATACCCCTGCGCCGCATACTGTTGCGTCCCGTACGGCTGGCCATGCTGATACTGCGTCTGTGGCGCTTGCCCATTGTGCTGGTAACCCTGCGTATTAGCGTATGAGGCCGCGCTGTGTGGGAGTTGATACGATGTCGGCGCGGCAGCGGCAGCGGCCGCAGCAGAGGCAAGCGTCGAGTATGTCGAGGGAACGTATTGATTCGTGTATGTGTTGTGACTGCCAGTGTATGTCTGGCGCGAGGCAGTCGAGGGCTGGGGCGTGTGCGTATTGTTTGTGACGTATTGCGCCGGAAGACGGGACGAATGGTGGGTTGTCTGGGCCGAGGATGTCGATGCCGATGTCGCTTGCTGGAACGTTGGTGCCGTGGAGCGCGGCGGGGCGTGTACAGCACTCGCCGAGAGCGCTTCGTCCTGTTTTTTGCACCATTCCAACACGCTGATCATGTTGGCCTGGACATTGTCCAATCCAACGTCCGACCGCTCGAGCGCCAAGCCGAGAAGCGTCGTCGCTGCCGCCCGAACAGTGCCGATCTTTTCACTATCGATGATCGTCCATCCCGTAGGGTCCACCGCTGCGGCATTGGCCGTCGCCGTCGCCGTCGTCGTCGTCGCCCCGGCCGCGCCCGCGTCAAAGCTCGTCGGCGGATAATACTCCTCGTCCCCCGAATCATCCATATCCCCATAATTCGCCTGATAATCTCCATTATCCCAATGCATCATCGGATTCGACGGCTGCTGCTGTGTGAGATGCTCAATCTGCATCGTCGTCGTTCGTGGCTGTGCCGATGCCGCAGCCGCTTTCACGGGCTTGGCACGGACGGCGGCCTTGCTGCCGGCCTTGGTACCCGCCCCGCCCGTCTTGCCTGCCGTCGGTCGGACCGCTGGACGTGGAATGGCCGTTTGAGGCGGCGCGCGGACTGTCGGGACCAAGACATGATTGCCTTGCTCGTGTTCATCATCGCTTTCGTCATCGTCCTCTTCGTCGTCCTCCTGGGCATGCTCCGAGATACCCGGCGCGGAGCCGCCATGCTTGGCCAACTTGGCCGCGGCGCGTCGTCGTTTGGCCGCGGCGCGTCGTTTCCTGAGACGTCGTTTCTTGCCGTCAGGGTCGTCGGAGAACTCGGCATCTTCGATTGCACGCTGTGCCGCCTTGACTTCCTTGCATCCAGCGAGCTTGATCCCGTAGCTGTGACTGTGTATCAGACACGTACGAGGACCGCAAAGACACAGTGAACACTCACTACCCATAGAACGCCTGCAACCATCCGTTCGATCCCACAAGCTCGACGCCGCCCAGTCGCTCCTGATAGATCTTGAGCTTTTGCTTCAACAGCGGCCCCGTCACGGGAATCCCTTGCTCCTCGGCCCACGTGCAGAAATTTACGAGCTGCGCCTCGACAGCCGGATTTTTGCTCTTTCTCGGCCTCTTGCGAGGCGCCTCGCCATTCTCCTCATCCTCGACCGCTTTCATCAACTTCTCGCGCGCCTCTTCCCACTTATGGATCGTCTTGCGCGTCAGGTGAATCGGCGGGTCTTGCTTTTCGAAATAGGCGATCGTGGCGGCCTCGGGGTGGCCGTGATCACGTTCACGCATCTTGCGCAGAAAGTCCACAACGCGGATCTTGTCCCGCAGGGGATAGTGTTTCCATTTCGTCGACGTCGCTTCGCCATCCTTGTTGTTCCCACCATTGTCGGCCGCTGGAGGTGTTGTTGGGCTGCCAGGATCGACGACATTCTCGGACGTCATGGTGACATCTTGAAGCTCGGTCATCGTGATCTTCCAACTGAATAACCTGCCCGAATCCAGACTGGGACCACAGCCAACGACCCTCTGTAATGGTCCGCCGCACCCCTTGCGCGCCCCCCGGAAGCGAGATCGCGCTGTTTTGGTCACGTGCGTTTTGGGTCTGATTATTCGATAGTGAAGCGAGCTGCGTAGGCGATGATGATGGCCACTGTCGGGACCGGCAAGTCGACAGCATTCATGCGCGGTAGAGTCCGAGACTCTGGTGTCGTCTCTGCAACAGGGATCATGATCCTGGGCGTGGGGAAAGAGACGGGAGAAGGGAAGAAAGAAAAAGGACGACTTACAAGCAGGGTTCTGTACATACAGCCGTGGGAGACGAAGCCGTTGAAAGTCTGCAATCTTTGACGATAACTGTTGAGACGAAATACAACTACTATGCCACTCATATAGCGCTGCGATACAGAGCGAAGGCGAACACCGATCCCTGTCGGGCCATCTCTCTCACTCAGCTCGACCCATCTCAAACCCCAGTAACCTTCCCCTAAAACTCATCCCGCTTCGCTCTTACCCTCGGCACGAGCTCCTGCACCGCCGCAACTCCTTGGTCACCCTTGAGTGCACCCAACACCTGCCCCTTGACCCTCTCCCACTCTGACTTATCCACCCCGTCCACTTGGTAGATATGACTATCCTCGAGCTCCCCGACTTGGGAGACGTGGTGCAGTTGGATCAGCTGGAATGATGGGTTGTTCACGGATGGTGAGGCTGTGCCAGACGGGAGACGGGAGAGGGATGACGGGTTGTGAATGTAAGGTGATGACGCGGGGAATGTGAGCGAGAGGTAGGTGTTGGCGGCGTGATCGAGAGCCGGGGGAGGCGACATCGTGAGCTGTTCGGGTCTCTGAAATACAAATTGGGTTTTTGTCAACTTGGCCTGCAAGCCCGTGTGGTATCCAAGACTGACCTGCCGATGCCGATAAAAGATACCTTGAGCTATCAGGAAAGGACTCCGCCTGACTTGCACGCCCTCAAGACCCAGGACGCTTGCATGAGTGGATGCTGTATTCGTCATCCATTCCTCAGTATCAAAATGGACATGCCCCTCTTTCTCCCCACGCGATGTACGGGGTCTCGCGACCGGACGACCATGTATGTTGCTGCTTCATCTTCGTGATACCTGCACACGCCCACTGTGTCATCCCATTACTGTGCCCGTTGTCAACAGAAAAGCGGCATCAGTTTGTACACCAGTCGAACTCCTCGCGCCGAAACTGAGTTGGAGAAAGCAAGACACAGACGACTCTGCACGATGCCGCAGGATTTTGTGGATCCCGATGCTGTAAGTATCTGCACTCCTCTCTCGGGAGCGCGCAGTCGGGCCTTGCATAGTGCTGAACGAAAGTATTGCCTCTTGTGACAGTTCTTAGAGCGACTCACGCAGTGTTTCGAATCCGCAACGACGAAAGGCTCCGTTAATCTTACGCATAAACGATGTATGTACAGCATGCGCGAAAATCCATCTTTCAACCTTGGTAGCTTACATTGCCCTTTTGATCACCTAGACACGTATGGACCGGCAACGGATCTCGACCAGGATGGAGATGCGCAGATGGAGGGCGAGGCGGATGGGGCGGACAAGGAGTATGATGTCTTGATACGGTGTACGGATGGACTGGAAATCAATTTTGCAACAAGAGTGAGCACGAGTTTGACGATCCTGTGTTGCCCTGTCGAACTCTCTTGAATATCACGAGGATCAACGCACAGTCATTCGCGCCACTGCGATCTGGGAAGGCTGGAGGCTAACTTTGTGCGATCCCTCGTACAGATACCTCCCTCTCAACTCCCGCAATTCCATGCCCGCTACGGATCCCTCTTAAAGGCCAGCATGGCCCCAACGATGCGCAAGCGAGACAAGAAGAAGGAAAAGGCAAAGGCAGAGGCACTCGCGAAGAAGAGGAAGGAGCTGTATGAGGATGTTACGCCGGGCGGGAGGAGAGTAAAAGGTGTGGCAGGGGAGGCCGAAGGTGGGAAGAAGAAGATGGGACATCGTCAGCGGGTACGTTGTGTCTTTTGCTTGATGCCGATCAGCGCTCGATGTTGATGTTTTGGGGTTTCTCGCAGCAACGTATACAGGCCGCACAGAGTAAGAAGGTGGCGGAGCGGGAGAGGCTAGAGGAGAAGGAGGCCGCGATAAAGAATAGCGCAGCATCCTTGTAGCATCGATAGCGAGACATGGATGAGATGCGTCCGGTGTCGCGTTCATGTCGGGTCATGGAGTGCAGGCGCGGGTTCGATAATGGACGGTCTGGCGCATTGAAACAGAAATCAACTCTCGACTCGCCCTTGAGCTTCTATGCAGGAATACCGTTCTCCAGTTCCAAGTGTAGGTGTAAATCTACAGGCGACGCTTGTCCCAGCCTTCGACTGAGCCTTGCAGAATGTCTCAATATCCATCCAAGAACGAACATCCACAGACCAACGACTTAGCTTGATCAATACTGCTTGAATCTACCTGGATTCGTTACGTCACGTCGACTGGGCGCACCAGTAGGGGTGTAATCTCCTTGGAGCGATGATCTGACGTACAAGTGAAATGCTGGCCGCTATTCCGTGTTCAATCCTCACTGCGGGCACTCAACAGTGCTATCGTGCCTTCGGAACTCATCATTCAGCATCTCGGGAGATCACCCACAATGGGCTCCGGTTCTAGAGAAACAGGAACCGATCGGTTGCGCTCCCCAAGCCGCCGCGATGACAAGGGACACCGTAAAGACTCGAAACACCGCAACGACAAGGAACGCCGGGACGATCAGGAGCATCGTAGTCGGTCCCGCAGGGATCATTCCGATGTTGAAGAGGAAGAACGCAGACACAAGCGTCGAAAAGAGCGGGGAGAGGACGAGGAGGATGAACGGGAACGGCGAAAGCAGGAGAAGAGGAAGGCCAGGGAGAAGGAAAGAAAATCTGACAAGAAGCGCAAGGGGGATGGACTGAAGGTAGTGGACGATGATAATGACGAGGATATGTGGGTCGAAAAGGAAATCGATGCCGAGGTGAGCAGTTTAGCATTCGTCTGGCATTCCTCAAGCTTATCCCAATTGGTAGAATGCCATCGCAACCATCCCCACTGCCGCTTCCCTCACGTTGACCAGCAATGCCTCGTCGAATCCCGGAAATGTGCCTCTTCCGCCCTCGGTCGCTGCAGAGACTCCGACAGACTCGGACCTGCGAAGAGAGGATTGGATGCTGGATCCAACACATATCCGAATACCTGGGCTCGAGGTCGACAAAGCCAATGGCAAAGTCGCCAAGCAACCGGACCTGTCCATCCCACATTCTGCGGCTGTTGGAGTATCGGTGAACGGCGTTTCCGGTATACCTGATAGAGAGAACCCGACGATGGCGGGCGATGATTTGACGGATGGCTATGGCGAAGGATCTGGAGGTGCCCGAAACCTAGGCGGCGGTGTCGATTTCTTCGGCTCGCTCGGGACGGAACGCAAGAGGAAGGATCCCAACGAGAACAAGCCGGACCCGAACAAGGTAGGTCCCGCGTGAACAGTCTGACCACTTGTCTGACTGCCGTTCAGTTGGTTATTTCGAAATATGAACTGAACACGCAGATGGTTGAGGGCAAATCGGTGGATGATTATGCCCCGACAGGTCAGGCGGGAAGTTTTGTGTGCTGAATGTTTCTGCTGATACTCCGTACAACTCCTTTAGAAAAGAAAAAGATTGTTGCAGGTTCAGCGGGATCGACCTGGCGAATGATGAAGCTGCGTAAGGTATACGAGCAAGCGTCTGAAGAGTGAGCAAAGCGTTTTGAAATGCAAAGCAATCATCTGACGAGTCAATCAGATCGCGGTCCGTCGAGGATGTCGCCATGGAGCGATATGGCAATATGGATGATTTCGAGGAAGCCGTCGAGGAGCGCAGGATCCTTGATGAGAAGGAGAGCCGTCGATCTGCACGCAGAGGCGGCGCAAATCCCGATGGGTCCAACTCGCGTTCGAACAGTGATGCCAGCGGATTTGCGACACCGGGAAGCACCGCTCCCAGTCGGCGATACGTCTTCACCACGGATGAAGGCGCTTCCAGCAGGCCGTCTTCGAGGGCTGGCTTCCGTCGACCGGGAGAGGATGGAAAGTACGATGACGTTGCGGGATCAAAGAGGACAGGAAGTCCGAATCCCCTTGGCGGCGCGAATGTCTCGACCCCGACTGCACGGGGCAAAGGAACGGGGAAATTTGACACCCCGCAATCGAACACGCCTATTCCCTCTGTCTTGACACCTCATCACCTCCTGCGTCGTAATCCAATGTCTTCGCAATCGATTTCGGCGAGTGATTTGGCGGAGCCAGATCCTACTGCCTCGGTTCCACCAATGACAGGAGGGGAGTTAAATGTCCTTCAGGCGAAAGTCTTGAAGGCTCGCCTGATGGATGACCCTGAAGCCGACGATCTGGAGGCAAAATACGAACGAGAGGCGAAACGCTCTCGGGAATACGCCGCAGCTGGAGGCGGCGACGCGGGCGGCGGTTTCTGGCAAGGCAATGCATCAGGCCTGGAAGGTCAGATGGGCCGTCAAGCTGACGGCCAAGGCGGGCAACGAACGGAAGTGCAAGTCTTGCCGACGCTGGATATTCATGGCCGGCTATACGATATCGGAACTAGCGGCGGTGTCGACGAGCCAAAGATACTGCCGGGGAACCGCAAGCCCAACCTGAACAAAAAGGTAGGCAACATTCCCGCTGGCATATGATCTGAACTGATGCGCCTGTCAATAGATCGAAACCCGGGATCATAAGACGGGAGATGTTATCCGAATCAACGCCGACGATGACGATTTGTCTCTCGGCGAGCTCGTTCGTCAAGAGCGCTTTGGCGCTGGCGCAAATGACCAAAAGGATCTAGATGCCGCTCTCGCGAATGCCATTGCGACTGATTCCCGTTATCAGGTATGTCCTGTTTGTGTGTTGTGCCTCCCTCCCGTATTCAACCTTGCGCAATAGGCCGACCTTGATTATATGGACGACAATGTTGAAAAGCTGGCTCGGCGCAAAATGAAGTCTGACGCCATGAAGCGCGCATTTGCTATCAATGGTAAGCATGCCGATCTTTCAACGATGTCGCGACAGCTTACGTTCTATCATAGATTACGCAAAGACGAAGAAGGCACTAGACACGTGCCCCTTCTGTTACCAAGATGACGCCCCTCCGAAGGCTTCGATCGTCGCTCTGGGTCATAGAACATACCTCGCGTGCACTCAGGTCGAGGAGCTGGTTGACGGTCACTGCCTCATCGTGCCTATTCAGCATCATCTGAGTATGCTAGAAATGGACGATGATGAGTGGGACGAAGTCCGGGTGTGTACCAGAGTCATCCGTCATTGCATCGGGCAACTAAAGTCTTGCCTTTTCGCACCTCAAGAATCACATGAAGTGCTTGATGCAGATGTTCGCCCAAGAGAATAAAGGAGTCCTCTTCTTTGAGACCGTTATCAGCCTCAAGCATCAGAAACACAGCTACATCGAAGCTGTGCCTTTACCAGCGAACCAGTTCGCGGATGCTCCTGCCTACTTCCGGGAATCAATATTGGCCTCCGAGAGCGAGTGGTCGCAGAACAAGAAGCTTATCGACTTCTCCTCCCGACCGGGAGGTTTCAGGCGCGCCATGGTGCCGAATCTGCCATACTTTATGGTGCAATGGGACTACAAGGGCGAACAGGGTTATGGTCATATCATTGAGGGCACCGACGATGCACCCGGCAAAGGCATGGACGATGATGACAGCGGCATGGTGCATGAAGGCGATACGGGAGGAGGCGAATTTCCCAGGTATGTTTCCCTGGCCTTCGGTATCGTGCAACTTCGCTCATGCGTCGGTATTCTCTACAGATACTTCGCACAAGAAATCATAGGCAACATGCTCGGACTGGAACCCAGAAAATGGAGAAAGCCAAGACGAGTAGATTTCAACCTAAACCAAGCTCGTAAGGCCAAACTAGGCAATCAATTCCAGCCTTTCAACTGGACACTTCAGCTACATGGGTCTTCAAGATAGTCACAGATGCATAACTCGAAAATGACATTTATTGTTCCAGCTGGACATCTACTGCATTTCCGATATCAATCGCTTGAGCTCATCGTCGGACAAAATCTGGTACTGAGCCTCCTTGGATTTGCCGGTGGCTTTGACCTGATAAGTGGAAGTGCCCCGTGAGCCATGCAGGTCCACATCACGCCATACATCACAGGATACTCACCTGGGCAAGTTGTACGTTGTTCTCGTTGACGTTCTCTTCCATCACCTGCTTCAGAATTTTAAGGGCGAGCTTATGCGCTTCATCGAGGCTCATGTTCTGCAGACGGCCGCTCGTCAGGAATGTCAGCGATTCTTGGAAGCGCGCTCACCTTGTTATAAGCTTCCTGCAGTGATGCCTGAGCCGCATCGCTTCCGGCTCCGATCGCCTTGGCATCATACCGCACGAAAGTCCCTGACGGATCGGTATGATAGCTGATCCATGATTAGGGTCGAGAAAGAGCCGGTGTGAGCGGAATCTGACTTACAGTGAAGGACCTTTTGAATCGATGCCCGCTATCAGCAGAGCGACACCGAAGGGTCGCGACTAGTCGACGGAATTCGATCGTTCAGCATCTCAAAGAATGGCCTTTGATATGAGCCCGATGACTCACCATCATGGCGTCGTCGTCATCTACACTCTCACCGAAGCGAAGAGCTAAATCGCAAACCGCCTGAGCAACACTTTCCACCCCGATAGGCTCGTCGTAAGTGAACGAATGCATCTGCCCGGTCATCCGAGCGTGTTCGACCATCGTCCGGGCATCGGCCGTTAGACCGGACATGGCACATCCCACGTGCGAGTCGATCTCCATAATCTTCTCGATTGAGCTCGATTCTAGTAGACTGGATTGGACTCGCTTCTCCACAGCGAGAACGCAGCCCTGTGGTGTGGCAATACCGACAGTTGTTGATCCAAGCTGACAAACAGACGATCAGTGCTCCAAACAAGGCATTCCTATACCGGTTCAGTGCTCACTTTGATGGCCTCCATGGCATATTCGACTGCAATATACAGCGGCTTCATATCAGTGTCATCTTCTTATTCCGCGAGGACTGAGATATTCACCCTGATACAGTCGACCCTGAAGGAGAGCGTCCGATCAGATAAACCGTTGCTCTGGGGAAAGGAGAAACCGCTGCGTGACACATACCTCTGGCGAGAAAGTGTTGACACCACGGTCATATTCAGATCTGGATCGAATGACCGAGGACGGGTCAGTAATCCGACCTACTTCAATCCATAGTCATCGCCAAGGATATGCGCGAATCTATATACGAACCTTGTTGCAAACATGCTGAACGGCTGTTACGATAGGGCGAGTATTGGGTCCGGGAAGAGTGTATCGAGGTCGTAAACCTTGATTTGTGGGCTCAATAGCTTGTTATCGTTCCTGTTCCGCGGGTTGTCAGCGCTTTCTGTGCCATCAATCAAGGAGGTATAGGAAGGGAGTATGTTTCTGCTTGGACAGGTGAGTAAGCGCTTCGGTCGATCGTAGACTCGTCATCGCGTTTCGGCGCCCGAGTTTCAGTCGCAACGCGGCTCCCGCCTTATCCGTACGACTCTGTCAGCCTCTCCTATTCCCACATCCCTCTTTCTACGGGCGGAACTGAACCCTTTGCGGACCCTGTTGGATATCTGCGCTGTGAATTTCAAGTCTATACTGAAAAAAAAGAATCACAGGCCCGCCGGTACCAAGTCGTATAGTCGTTAGCATTACCGCAGTTTTGCGATCTATCAAATCCCCAACCTGATTTGCGAGGCCAACCAAGGCGATATGGGCATTGTTCTGGTCAGTTGTCTCGTGCAGTCTCGATAATCTCTAGGTCCTGTAATATCCGGCGAACTTGGCCTTTCTTCAAATTTACAGTTCATTCTACGGCAAAGGGGTGTTGTGATTACACGTCAATACGACTCTCACACACGACACAGCCTCCTTTTGATGTCCTTTCACCAATCACTCCAATCTCCCTCTGGTCTATTGTCCCTCTGATGTGACATCATATATATAGCTGATGTCTGTTGTTTTCCCCTTTTGATCAGACCTAAAGAACTCACACGATTGACTTGTGACGTTCTGTAGGTGAGTTGTAACGTCTCTACATCCTCTATAACACACGATTGACTTGTGACGTTCTTTAAGGGGTACATTACTATATTCACTATGGCTTCAACCCGTATTCGCTGCCACCCTGAGCTGGCCCCCTCAAGTCCTCTAGCAAGACCTGTTTAGGGTTCTGACTTTACTGAAGAAGTCGGTGAAAGGCGGCGATTCCGATGTATTCGGGATTGACTGTCGGTCGCAAGGGATAGGCCTCAATTCATCTACATATCTGACATTGTCAGCCGGCCAAGGAGCATCGGGGCTACCCTGAACCTTGCAGCTGTCATTGGCGAATATACGAGAAGCTGTAGGTATTGCTTCGCACCATACGGGAAATGGAATCTGTCCGGTATCGTGAGATGATGAGCCGCAATTCCGGCTCAGCTCAGACGGAGAGAATGTTTGTGGCTCACAGTGTTCATATCGTTCTTTGGTGTTCCAGGCTGAGATAGGAGCATGGTGGATGGCAGTTACGCGGCAAGAGAGAGACCAGTTGAATCGAATGTCATTGGACTACCAGCCTGTTGGAGACCGACCGGGACTGTATATACGTGTTGTAATTTGTTATGAGAACGAAAAGAGTTCGCAGCCTTTCCACCGGTTTCTGTCCCGTTCGTGTTCAGGATCTTCGCTTTGACAAGGGGCGATTGTCCGGAGCTTTTGTTTGTCCGCAAACCCGCAAGCCAAACAATGCTCCACACAACACGCGTTGTTTAGAAGCTTGCGCCTCGATAAGAGGGATTGTGCACTTCGACGTGGCACAATGCCCGTACGTACGCCTCCTTTGCGGCGGGAAAAAGGCAAGATAAGCAGAGGCGATGCCTTTTAAATCAAGGTAGCCTTCCGTAACGAAAGAAGCTTGAGCACAAGGGATCGGAAGGCAGAGCGAAAGCATTATATCGATCGGAGTTCGCAAATGAGCGCGGAAGCCTGCAAGACCGCTGATACCCTTTGGACAGTTGCAGAGATAAGTGGAAACTTTTCGAACTCCAGATGCCGCACGCCAATAATCTTCTGCGGAAATGGCCTGGTGGGGTGCGACTATCGATACCAATGGCTGGGCTATCGATAAGATCTCGACGATGGATGTAGCTACTCTCGTGCACATTGGTGGCACCTATGGGCTCCCTCAGCCAAGGATGCGCCCATACTTCAAGCTTCCTGAGCCAAGGATTCTACGAAATTCTGGCCAAAATTCCTTTGGCGCGGCCGAGCATTTCAATTGCCTCAAAAGCTGGAATCTTGTTGGTTGCGCTCGACGTGTGGTTTAAAACGTTCCCGACCAGCTTCGTGATCTGTCGCAACCGCAAGTCGTCACCCTTCTCTTGCGCTCGGTTGAGAACCGCTTGTGGAAGTCCTGCAAGTTTCCCAACCCATACTCCGAAGCTGCGTGTCGCTAAGCCGGGGACCAAACGATACAGGAAAACGATCTCCTTTGATCCATCTATGGCGAGCAGAAGACCTGTCATTTGAAGAGCTTAGACTGTGGACAACGTACACTCACCCTTCATTTCTACTTCAGCAAAGTCCATGTAATAATTTTCGCAGACAGCCTGCAATGAAGGATGAATGAGTGCTGCCAATAAGATTGTGAGCGTTGCTATGGCATACCGGGTACTTGTGCACGATGTCGCGACACAAACTAGGGAAATGCGTGATGAACACTGCCGGCAGATTGAGTGACTACGCCCAAGGGTCAACGGTGAAACAGAGCTTACTTGTGTTGCATTTCATGTTTGCAAGGCGATCTGACGCGTGAGAACTAGCATTCAGTCGTGATGTTGTTAACAGGTTTTCATATTTACCGAGAACTCCGTACGCTATAGCCGTCCCGTCGTGCGTCGAGGTACCCCGTCCAAGCTCGTCAAGAATGACTAGTGACCTATGACTAGCTTCTCTCAGGATCTTGGACGTCTCTGTCAATTCCACCATGAAGCTGCATCGACCGGCAATCGTCATCAGTATGGGCAGCGATTTAAGATCGTGTCAAGAAACTGACGTTGATTGGCCTTTGCTGAGCTCGTCCGCAGCACCCATCCGCCTTAGTGATCAAGCAGTCAATCTCCCGCAAATTGAATGTCGCCCCGGAGCGTATAGCGACTCACGTGAAAATCGCGTCATGGAGGCCGAGTGTCGCATTAGTCGCTGGAACGTAGCTGCCTATCTGTGCCATAACTTGCGGAGAATCTCGGTGAATCAATTTGGCAATATGGACGACAAACTGCTGAAACTTACTGCAAATCAGAGCCGTTGCTCTCACTACGGTCGATTTCCCAGCCATATTGGGACCAGTAATGATCATGACCTTTTCACCGTCGTGATCGAATTTGACGTCATTTGGGACAAACAAAGTGTCCTCGTTGAACGCCTCCACCTGCGATGAGGGTCACCTCGAAGCCGCTCTTTCGTCTATGTGAATCGGGACACTGACCATAGGATGCCGTCCACCTTTGATGATCAATGAACTCTCGGGCACGTATTCTGGGCGACTGTATCCCTCGTTGGCAGCGACTATCGCGAAAGACAGCAAACAG
This sequence comes from Naganishia sp. PG3902-1, assembly GCA_023628075.1. Lineage (NCBI taxonomy): Eukaryota > Fungi > Basidiomycota > Tremellomycetes > Filobasidiales > Filobasidiaceae > Naganishia > Naganishia sp. PG3902-1. The sequence continues at coordinate 928,165 of JAMALH010000008.1, forward strand.
TCGAATGTCGCGAGCTTCACCGCAACGTTTCTCAGTGCCTCGTATTTGGATGCAATCTCCTGCTGAAAATCCAGAAAGGCGGCAGTCGCAGCGGCATGAAGCGTTTCTTTCCCTTGTTCCAGCTCTTTGGCTCTATGAAGTCAAATATGAAGTCGAACAAGCGGTAAGCGGCATTCTTGAGAACAACATAGCCTAAAGACTCACTTGTTCAAGATGAATGGGGTGTGATATCTCGCCACGTGCTTCGTCCTGCGGATAGCCATGACAAAATCAGACCCGGCACGCGATTGCAACACCACTGCAGTCTGAAACGCACGAAGAGATCTTCACCCAGTCGTCTGGAACTGCTTGTTTTAGTCGCAGTTCTATCAAGTGCTGTCATGTATGAATTATAAGCTATTCGAGTGAGTACGTAAGAGACCCCGACATCACTTACCTCTATTCCTGCAACTGTGATATATTCTAGGTTGGATTGCTTCAACTGCTTTCTGACTGTCTTCAGGTGTTCATCCAACTCATGTTGAGTTGCCGCCATACACTATTCTCGCGGCGCAAATCAGCTCGCATCCAGAATCATAATCATTCGAGTTTTACGTACGTCTTTCGCATCCTGGATTGCAGGGAACTTATTCGGATTCGTGAACAGATTCTCTGTGAGATCTGAACGGGCTTGTCGGATATCGATCTCGGATAGGAACAGCTCGACGTCCTTCCTGATTTTCGGTAAGCTGGATACAATTCCAGCCAACAGGGCGGCTTTCGGAAGCGCTACGTTGTGCTCAAATTCTGTCGCTACACGCTTGAATGCGAGCAAAAGAGTTGCGACTTCGTTTGGTGTCGCCTATAAATGAGCCGAATGGTCAGTTGAATCACGGAGAAACAGATGTAAGGAAGCTGCTCACCTTGCCGTACTGTATTCGCGAAAGACCCCGCTGCATATCGGGCTGGTTTTTTAAGAGACCTTTGAGCTTTTCAATGGCTACCGAAGGCGTTTTTAGAATTTCCTTCACTGCATCTAAGCGTTTTACAAGCGGTCTACGGCAAACAGTAAAATCAGAACGATTGCGTGAATGCAGGGGAAGGCTGAACAGGACACCTACTCGACCGTTGTAAGAGGTCTACCGATCCATTCTCGAAGCATCCGGCGACCACCCTTAGTCTTGCAGCTGGGCCCGATCCATCAGCTTCAGCAGAAGGACTCATGATTTGCGCTTACTGATCCAGCAACCATAGTAGTGAGCCATGCTCCGTGTAGTCTGTTTGGTTCCTAAAGATTTCCAGCGACTCCAGGCAATTCGCTGATAAGATCATGTGTGCGCGCGCCGAGAACTGGCGGGCAAGCGAAAGAGATGATCAGCTATCTCGGTTGAAACCAGAAACCGATACTGCTTACTTGCGCAAATGTCTCGATGTGCAGGAGCGCATCAGCCAAGCCGAATCCTGGCATAGCGTGAGATGAGCAACCTTAGCTTCGGTGCGAAGCGAGGTTTACATACGGTCTAGATGTTTCAGTGAAGCTGCCAGAACCGTACTGCGGAGGGAAGTCCAGGCATCAGATTGGCAGATTCACCTTCGGCAACTCTTTCATTAGGACTTAGAACGTACATCAAGCGTTTTGGGAGCTGGTCTAGCAGTTTCACACGCTCGGTTCCTATCCAGACAAGCGACTGGTAAGTGGGCCACCTTCAGTCAACGTGCAACAGCATACCTGTCTTTGCCTGAACATCTGTGGATTGACGCTGCTCCGGAGCAAGCTCAAACTCATCGTCTGAATCTGCGATTTCTATCGCAGATTGGGAATCTATCTGAGCATTCTCTCTGTGGTAGAAGCCAACGATGATTTCACGAGCTGCGGGAAGATCGGCCGGAAATTGCGATTTTTCTAGACGAATCTTGAGATGCGCAGACGTCCTTGGGCATACGTGAGCTTCCGAGCGGTAGCGTGACGGATGCTCCCCTACCGTGATACACCGGCAAAGGAATTCAAGAGCTTCTCCGTCTGTTTACTGAGAGTATTGCTCGGAATCAAGATCTCGGTCGGCTCAAGATGGGCCAGACGAGTCTGTATGACGCATCAGTGAAACCGTCCAATCTGCTTCTAGGGGACGACGTACCTCCAACTCTGTTCGCAGATGTGTATCCACAAAGTCATCGTATATGACCTCTCCGGTACTCGCGATCACTGCCAGGATCGATATACTGACTCGATCATCCGTTCCGATACCACCGGCGCTACTTTCTGTCAAACAGAAGAAAGCATTCGTCGCAGCTTGAGCAGATGGACCAGCAGAGACGGCGCTGTTACTGAAGTCCACGATACTTGAATCATCGACATAGCTGTCAAGGAACATATCGCCGTTCAGCTCGGGACGCAATCATTGTGGCCAGATATGACTTACGTTGCGGAAGTGTACAGATTGGTAAGTTTTCGCTCGAACGGCTTGTTTCTATTGTCACCAATGGCTTTCAAGGCTGCAGTCTCAGTTTGCCTGACGACGCCGACTTTATAGCCTAACTGCACTAGCCTGGCTGAGGGTGAGTATTATCGGTCTTTCGCGACGCCGCGAAACTGACTTTTTGACATGGATATGAAGCCTATGTGTGGGGATAGAGGCACTGTAGAAGTTTCGCAAAGGAAAGCTGACATGTCTGAAGTCTCAGTTGCAGCTGGGAACCGAAGGACTTGCCTATACATACCAAGCTATTCCAAGCTCTTTCGACGCGATTTTTGCATCGTCTCCGTGGAATTTGTACTTGTAACCGACTGCACACGGTGTGAGAGGTCAATCACTGTCTTTCCGATGCTGCAGCATTGTCCGACTTTACCTTCCACCAACAGCAAGCAGTCCGGATTCGCCGCCTTGATCTCCATAAACTAACATCACTCCATCAGCAGATTTCCCCTTCGACGCGCTAGAGGACATACCTGTTTCTCTAGCGGAGTATATGGGAGACCACTAGGCCCAACTTCCTCTTTCTTCTTGCCCTTGCCCTTCGTGGGTTTTGTTGCGGCCGCCTTCGTATGCTTGGTCCTGCTCGCTGGTATCGACTCAGCCGGGCTGTCGATTCCACCAAGATCTCCCCCTCCATCCAAATCCAAGTCGCCTTCATCCGCATCAGGCACGCATTCTTCGCCTCTGGCAGCAGCCAGCGCAGCTCTGGCCTCTCTCGCCTCCGCCTCGTCAAGATTCAGCGACCGTCTGCGCGGGATCAGTCCAGATGGATCCTGAAGCCTTTTTTGCCAAGCATCATGCCGTTTCTTCTGAAGTTGGCTTGCAGCTGCATGTGATGCGATATCTTCTGCGGCTCCATCCTTGTCTTCCTTTTCGGAGAGCTCAGCTCCTGCTGTAGCTTGCGTGGCGGACACGTGATAGTCGTCAAAGGCAACTCCTGATGGCAGAGAGCTTGCAAGCTTGATGTCGTCCGAGAGCTTGAACTTCTGTAGAGCTTTCCTCGCGCTCGACCCTCGAGCATCCATGGCCTGCTGTATGGCCAAGGCTCTCCTGTCTTGAGCGGCGTTTTTGTCCTTCCCATTCTTGCTGAAGAAGCTATCCACTGACTTGGTTGCGCTCGTTGAAGAAGCATCTGTGCTGCTGGACGAGACGACATCTAGAGGAGCATTGGTAGATAGTCTGGGCTTTTTCTGTTCCGGCTCCGTAAGGTACTGAATACTGAGATCATCGTCGTCAAATTCGTCGATATCGATAGGTTCATCGGCAGTAGATGATACTGCTCGAACGGGCTTTGCTGGAGAGTGCTTCCGTTTTGGCTTTGGCGAAGCTGGCTTAGCGAAGTAGGTGGATATCGATTGCCTGTGAACGATGATCAACAGTTTGCAGCAAAGAACAGGGAAACCGAAATCTTACTGGGCGCCCGAGGTTGGCTGCGATTTCGGAGGCATGACTTCGACTCCGTGTACTTCCAAGATGTGCTGCCAGGCGTCACAGCCGGGTACCGTTTCCCTGTCACTGGGAGGTAAAAACAAGGTCAATCAGGTTCTCGCTATCGGATCTTAGGATATTCGCAGGAGAACCCATATGATAGTGGGTGCAGGAATCCAGAGATCATGTTTACGAAGTGATCGACGTTTCAGTTTCATGTGTTCCGATCGCAACGAGCATCCGGCATATTCGTCATGCAGCAGACGGCATGCATAAGGTCGCACGGTCGATATTTGTACAAGATCCTGGCGAAACACTCTCGCTCCGCGCTCCGTCCTATCAGGAACTCAAGCTCTTACGATGGCTGACCCTGTCGCAACACACGAAACGGCGGAATCCGTCGTTTCCGACGAATCAATGGATGCGACCTTATCCGATTCCGCTTCCGACTCGGATGATCTGGCAAACTCGGACGGGAGTTCCGAAGATATGCAAAACGAGAGCTTCCCGACGTTGATAGAACCCAATGGTAACAGATCGCGGAGCCCGAGGCTGAGGAGTCAATTCTAACTTCTCTATCATCGATAGGCTACTCCGCGTCTACCTGCGGATACTGCTCGTCGGGAAACCGTGACAAGGCTCCGCAGAGTAGCAGATCATACGGTAGTGAGAATCTCTTGATGTCGATATTCCTCTCTTTCGACTCATCCCCGCGACTTCTCCCCCTCAGTGACCTCGATACAGATGGCGCCTAGAGTGAGACCATGATCGCCAACCACTTACGACCCGATCTGATACGGCCTTTCCAACTGTTCAGGTATATCAAGACCTGATCGATAGAGGATGGCGAAGGTCCGGTACATATGTCTACCAGCAAGTTGTCTTTTCTTCCTGAGCACCGAATCTATGGGCTGAAGGGGTCGACTCACAGCCCTGACATGGCAAACACATGTTGCCCGCAGTACACAATTCGTCTCGATGCGTTACGTTTCGATCCCGGAAAAGATAAAAAGATGCGTTATCTGATCAATCGATGGAAGCGGTACATTATCGAGGGCATCAAACCCGGTGAGACTGCAGTTGACTCAGGCATGGAAAAGGGGAAGGGCCAAGGTGGAAAGAAAAACAGGTATGGCGCAACCGATGGGAATAGTCGTACACGGGCTGATCTTAGTACGTCACTTAGAAGCAAGCAGGCGAAGATTCAGGCATACGACTACATCAGCGAGCTTCGATCTGCCGAATATCACCATGCATCCGCCGCTGGAGTGCCGCCTGCTGTTCGATACGAAGTCACGCTAGTGCCCGCTGCCGCCACATCGGAGAGGTTTGCGCTGTACAAGCGCTATCAAGAGACCATTCATCATGATAGACCTGGGAAGAACCATATCTCCGGGTTTGACAGATTTTTGTGCAGGAATCCCTTAGGTGTGAGTTACCACTATGCCGAGTTGTATGCCGCCCTGTCAGATTGCTAAGAAGCTAAAACCCATCTTACAGAAACAGCGCATACCTTACCCGAACCCGGAAGATGTCCCTTCAAACTTACCTAGGCATTTCGGCTGTTTCCACCAACGTAAGTCGCCCCAAACAAAAGCTGGAGACATGCTTAGCTATCAGCTTTTCCTCAACCGCAAAAGTACATCGCGTGAATGGGCAACTAGTCGCGTTTTCTGTTCTGGACATAATACCAGGCTGTGTTTCCAGTGTCTACTTTGTTTGGGACCCGGATTTCGCCTGGGCAAGCTTGGGAAAGGTGAGTCTCGCCCATAGTTGCTTGAGAAGGGGCCTGACTTTCAATGGAATCCAGTTATCCGCACTCAGGGAAGCTGCCTTAGCGAGAGAGTTCTACAATGCGGGGATGACGGATATGAGCTGGCTTTATATGGGCTACTATATTCGCACTTGCCAAAAGATGCGGTATAAAGGCGATTATTCACCATCACAGTTGCTGGATCCGGTAAACTCATACTGGTATTCCGGACGCACATTCAGTATCTGATTAACTTTTTAGGGCACCAACAAATTCTATCCGCTGGAAGATGCTGTTAAAGTCATCGACAAAAGGCCGCGAGGCTATACGCCGTTAGATACGAATCCAGATACTTTACAGGCGTTGGGGGCAGATACGGATCCGGAGATCTCTCTGGACAAGAAAGCAGTGGGAACTTCCCAACATAAGAGTCTAGACGTGTGGCCGAATCCGCCACCACCGTCCTTCATGGATCCCCAAAGGATTCCTATTGACTACCTGGAAAAGCTTCTGGTTTTCCTGGGGGGCTCTCTGACGATAATGCAGGTCAGTACCATTCCGATGAATTCCTTTATTTTCAGCGCTGTCCTGACCGTGAAGTATTATCCAGCTCGTGCCTTTCAGAAATCGAGAGGCCGTACGCAAAATTGTAGCAGAACTGGTGGCAGCATTAGGAACAGGCCGTCTTGCGACTCTTGACAGACCCGAAACTGAAGTTTATCTTGCACTGTAACGATGTCAGACCCATATCAGGCAATATTGTCTTCTACAAGCTTCGCCAAGATCTCTTTCGCCTTCTTTGCGTCCGCGATGCCCTTGCTATCCTTCATAACCTGTCCAACCAGACGCATGAGGACATTGACCTTGCCCTTCCTGATTGAAGCTACTTCCTTCGGCATCTTCTCTATGACCGCCTGGCATAGTTGCTGTAGCTGGTCTCCGCTCTGAGCCACAAGGCCAAGCTCCCGAGCGATAGTCGACATATCGCGGGTGTCTTGACTTTCCATCAAGACGTGGCGCAGCAGGTTCTTCCCCGCTGTACCTATCGGGTTACGGTTTTGACAGTCAGTATTCACCATTGCGATGAACCAGATATCCTGTGAAGCCTATACGTACCAGTCAGGTCTCCATCTTCGATGAGCAGGAGCAGTTCGCGCATGCGAGTTGCGTCGAACCTTCCGGCATGCCACGCTTCCCCGCGTTGCGCCAATTGGCCTAGCAGTTCATGAGTAATCCTGTGTGGGGCGATGATTCAGGTGAGCTGATCCGCAGCGAGACACGTAGTCGAAGGCATACCAGTTGCATGCCTTTTTCCCATCAAGAAATCGATTGCCGGGGGATGAGCCAGACACGACCTGTTCAAAGTATGCGATGCCTCCGCCACCGATATCATCCATATTCCATAGTGTTTCAGCATCAGTCGGGGTAATGCCGTATTGCTCAGTCAGTCGGTGACGCGCTTCGTTCAGAAACTCTGGTAGATCTTTGGCCAGCATGTCAAGATAAGACTGTCAAAGATTCAGTCCGGACTCGATTGACTCGAAGCTGTCAGAATCACGCCGATTTACCTGAGCGATAGCCACTGGTGGCAGATTAGGATCAGGCATATACCGATAGTCTTCGGCGTCTTCTTTCGTCCGCAATGTATGTGTCGTTCCGGTGACCTCGTTGAAGCCACGCGTTTCCTGCCTTAACGGCATATCCGGGCTGTGTAGATAGTGCAGGGCGTGTCGTCGCCTTTCGTAGTCTGGCAAAACGTGGCCGTACCGATAGTAGTCAGCTTACTGCTCAAATTTACCAGTCGTCAAGCGATACTGACCAAGTGCCTGCTGCATAAATCGGACACTGTTCAAGTTCTTGATTTCACATCTGGTTGCATATGGAGTTCCGAACCGATGTATCGAGACATTGGCGTCGACTCTCATGGAGCCCTACGCGTCGCAAGCGGTATCAGCCTCTAGAACCTCTCTAGCGTGTTGGCTTGATCACCTTTTCCATATCTCCATCGCTGGCACTAAGTCTACGTAGGACAGACTGCAGTTTCTTGATGAAGGATGCCGCCTGTTCCGGGGACCTGGTAGGGGGTGAACGAGTCAAACGGACAGAAGGCGTAAGACCTCGAGCAACGTTTACCTCATATCCGCTTCAGTTACAATCTCCATAAGGCCTGATCCCGCTCGATTCAGGTCAATGAACACGTTTCCATTGGACATCCGAGTGGTCTTCGCCGTGTCCTGAATGGATCACATCGAGAATGATTAGCAAGCAAGCAGAGGGGGGTCACGCGCTCATCTCTGACCATGAATGGGAAGTAATACATACCTGTTCCATTTGTATCTGTTGTATTCTCACTCGAAGAGGTTCAGAAGACCTTCCCCCCTGTTCGATGTCTAGGTACCCATTCGTGGCTATTGGGTCTACAGCGAACATTGGCCAGCGTTCGAGGCGTGGGTGCCACGTTCCACTTACTGTAATGTTGCGTGATCTGATAAGACGCTGGGATGTCATGATAGAAGTAATGCTTGCGATCGAAAGTAGACCTTCGATTCTGTGGATTTCAACACACAATGAGTCTCCTTTGGAAGTCGTCGATGACGGTGGTACCAAAGCGGAAGCACGTACTATGTCACAATTAAGTGCCAGAGCTGTTCTCAAAGTCAAGTCTACCGCTTTCCTGTTCAAAACCTGAAAGGCAATGCCACGCTCAGAATTTGCACCTAGACAAGCAGATCATAACATACAGGCAATGTGCCTGGGAAAGCTGCATCGAATGGTACGATGGATGTATTCGGTTCTGCCTCCCAGCTCGTCTCAGCAGCTAGATTTAGGATGCGTTTCAGCGATGACATCAGACCGAATGCAATAGTGCAGGTGCGTACATGAGAACAGCTTTCGTGAGGTCTTTAATTGCGCGTGAATCTCTAGCCCAATAATCGTTTCCCATCCCGCAAGGTTCACCTTATCTATCTGCTCCTTCGTGATCTGATTATCGTCCATAGTAGGCGCTGATATGCTTTGGACACTGGCTCTGTCTTGGGTAAACTTGGCGGACGAAGTGCCGAATGAGCGAATTCGAACATCGCGACTTTGCGAGGAGCTTTCATAGCGTTGGACGTTCGACGAAGGCTTCGAGGAGAGCAGCGGGACATATGGTTCTCTATCATTCGCAACATTTCGCGGCGAGGCGGTCAATGCGGTGACGTTCTCTTGACCGAACCACCTTGAACGAGCACGCAAAGACCGCAGCATGGCTGGCTAGGCGTGGACCGTCAAGGACGCTTTCGGCGATTCGCGCTCTTGATTTGATAGGTGGAATTCCTTCAGTACCGTCCTTGGGAGCTCTATGCCTGGCAGCCTATTGACACTACATTCACCAAGCTGGGCGCTCCCTGAATTCAGCACCACCGAGAGGAGATCTTGAAGACCTCTAGACACGGGAAGCTGCGATCGGTCGGTTTCTCCGACCGGAACAAAGTAAACAGCCAATCTTACCTAATCTGCAAACGTCATGTACAGCGGACATTACACTGCACAATAGAGCATCCGCAGTGCATCCAGGTCTTGCCCGAGATGAGTGGTACTCACCTACACCATGGCCACCTGAGATACCAGAAAGAGTAATAACCTTGGCCGCCTGAACGTTTCTGTTGGTTCTTGACGTCCATCCAGCTGCTCAAGTTTCCGCATTCCTTGTGACATATCCCAGCATCACATCGGTGCGCAACGCCCAGTCACCACGGTCAACGTTCAACGAGACATATCGGACGAAGCCATTGATCGCATATCAAGCCAGGAATCTATCACCTTCTGTCGTATCGAATCAGGCCATGCTGCTGTCGACAATTCCATTGCTCGCGCTTCTGGGCGGAGCTCTCGGCCATGGTGGCCATCACCACGCTCCGGCAGGCGACCTTCCAAATGGGGTAGACAACCGAGGCTACATGGAGAAGCACGTGAGTTGATCTTCAGTTGCAAGTGAGAAAAGGCTCACCATAAGTACTGGTTCGCCTTCGATGCTTTTCAGATGGCTGAGGAGCATCATATCGACAACTTTGATCTGGAAAGCTTCTTCAAGTAAGGGCGATTGCGCGCCGGTCCTGCATGCGTGCTCAATCGCGTTGTCTTCTTTTCAATAGCCTTCATGATTTGGATCAAGACGGGCTCCTGTCAATACCCGAACTAGAAGCTGTCTACGGGCTGCACCACCCTCAAGCCAAGAAATCGACGCCCGATGCGCATATGGAGGCAAAGCGGAGAGCCATCATGGATAAAGTCCTTCGGCAATTAGACACGAACAAGGATGGTGAGTCCGAGCGATCCGAAGGAAGCGAATGTATACTGATGGCTCCGGATTTTTGCAGGTATTGTTTCGAAAGAGGAATTCCTGGCAGCGGGCGTTGATGGCTTGCCATCTTTCGTTGCGTACAAAGATCTTGGACACCATTACGACGAGGAGTCAGAGTACTTTCTGCATCACGAGGAACTGTATCATAGCACGCCTGAGACGCAGACAGATGAAAGCTATAATCATCCGGAAGGTAAGCTTCCCGCCTAGATCAGCTTCTGGGAAACGCTAATCGTCTGTGGCACTTTGACAGATCTGGAGCACTTCGCTCGTGCGTAACGGACATGTGACCGAAGATATGCATTCTGACTTGGTTTCTACAGGACACGCACATATCGAGGCGGAAGAGGACGACAGGGAGCGTAAATACAAAGGTCTCGAAGAAGGCGCAAACCTCGACACCGATCGCGTTGTCAATGACCCTCTTGACGAGCACGCGCACGGCAGCCGAGACCCACCAAAGGTCAACGACTCTGGCAAAGGAGGAGCCCAAGCAGCATTCATTCCAACCGCCGGGGGCATTTTACCGCGTCGGCCGGAAGGAGCTTCACAACAGCGTCCAGCGCGAATCGATCGCAGTAAACCAGATCTGAGCGGCACCGCTAAGGAAGCCAAGAACCGTCCGGGATATGGAGAGCAGGACTTCCATCGTCCCAGGAACGCGGAAGATCGACTGAGAAAGGGTGTTCCGTATAGTAAGTGTCGGGTTTTGTTACGTAGCATATTCGAAGATCATTGACCTCGACGTCTTCTGCAAACCAGAATACAAGTTCCGAGGCCGAAACGAATTCTAGTTAGTATCAGATCATCATCAATTGGGGCCCCAATCACATACAGCATTCGGTCTTTCGCGGACATACTCCCATCTTTCAGGTCACAATCATAGTCAAATCAATTCTGTCTATACCCTTTACTGTATCCCTTAGTTCATCCGCGATTCTCGACTCTAGTGTAACGAGCGGATTGACTGCTCATCCCGGTTCCACAAGCTTGAGACAACGCTTGTGATGCGTTGGAATTCCCTTGAGAGAAGCAAGTGATGCGGTGGATGCGCTTGTCGGAGTTGCTGACGTTACTTGGGAGAGCAGGCTCTGCACATGCCTATTATGGCTACACCGTAGTGATTACGAGCGGCAACACTTTCCGAGCAACTGAGCTTTGCATTCTGGATAAACAAATCATGTCGCTCTCGGTAGAAGTATCACTTCAGCTGCTCCTACACATATTGTACAAGGACGCGTCTTTTACGTTTGACTTCGCAGCCTTTGATATGTTACTGCATGCATGATCGAGCTCAAACTTGAACAAGATTTGATGTCCTGTATCTTGTGCGAACGCGAGTTATCCGAAACATGGTTTCCCTCAAGCATCGAGATAATTTCTCCACGAAAGGATCATGTAATCCCTCAAGAGCTGTGACAGGAAGGCGCCGGCGGAACAATGGCGAGTCCCCGAAGTAGGCAGCTATTCAAGCCAACTCGAGCGCACGGATGTATGGCGTCGACCCAGCCGGACAACCCGAATCAGCAAAATATAATAGCTTTCACCAAGATTCGAACTGTTTTGCAGCGACTGCGCCTTTGTTGAGCTTCCTTTCAAGCGGAGCCGCGGTGAGCCGAGGCAGTATGTGGAGGCTCTGACTCAGCCGGAACGACGGTTGGTAATGCAGCAGGCGGATTGGTCACCGCGGACGGGCACCAGTCAGCGTCAGACGGTGGCGCGAGGTCAACTTGACGCCAATAAGACTTGCACGCCTGTAAAGGTCATTTTGGAAGCTTGCTGCTTGCCAACCGTTTCTCTTCAAGTCTTTTCAAACAGCAGAAGATCATGTGAGCAGAGTCGACTTCCGGGTAGGATCGAGGGACATCATCGAGCGAATTGGACTGCCAAAACGAACAAGGAGACCGTCGATGCACCGAATACGGACACACGGATAATGCGGAACTCGGGAAGGATCGCAGAGTGGAAGGTGCGAGCCATGCGTGAAGATCTGCTGGTGGAATGGGTTGTTGCTGAAGTGGCCACACCTGCGAAGTCTGAATCCGGTGGGATAGTGACTAGTTCAGTCTTCCGGCATGGATCACCACAGACAGGATCATCAGAACGACACCGACGGCAGTCCTTTTGCTCGCTCGATGTCCTCGATTCTCTCGTTCTCGTCGGAGAGCGGTATGCTTACTGTTCTGTTTCCGTTACAGTCAAAATGGGTCGACGTCCCGCACGATGCTACCGATACTGCAAGAACAAGCCCTTCCCCAAGTCTAAGTACAACCGGGCTGTACGTCATGTCTTCGAAGTGTCTGGTCCGTTTACTGACCGGTATACGTTAGGTTCCCGACCCTAAGATCCGAATCTACGATTTGGGTCGAAAGAAGGCTCCTGTCGATGACTTCCCCTTCTGTTGCCACTTGGTCTCCAACGAATACGAGCAATTGTCTTCCGAAGCTTTGGAAGCCGCTCGAATTTGTGCCAACAAGTACATCGTCAAGACCTCCGGAAAGGACTCCTTCCACATGAGGGTCCGAGCCCACCCCTTCCACGTTATCCGAATCAACAAGATGTTGTCCTGTGCCGGTGCCGATAGGTTGCAGCAGGGTATGCGAGGCGCTTGGGGTAAGCCTTACGGAAAGGTCGCCCGAGTCAACATCGGCCAGGTCATCTTGTCCATCCGATGCAAGGACTCCAACAAGGCCGTCATCATGGAGGCTTTGCGACGAGCTCGATACAAGTGTAAGTTTCGGTATATTCGGCTGATTTTGCGGATCGCTTATTCTCCTCATAGTCCCCGGTCAGCAGCGAATCATCATTTCCAAGAAGTGGGGTTTCACCGCTCTCGACCGACCCGAGTACGAGGCCCTCAAGGCCGAGAAGAAGGTTTTGGAGGACGGTGCCTACGTTCAGTACCTCAAGCCCAAGGGTAACCTTGTCAACAACTTGAGGCGAGCTGAGCGAGCTTAAACGGCTCGACTTTGAAGAAAGCGTTGGCGATCCTCGCGTCTTCCTTGGGATTCGAGGATAGTATTGTATCCTGCGTATAGACTAGCGGATCATGATTTGCTATGACACGCCGGATATACAGACGGACAGTCCAATTGGGTTCATCTCAGCGTTGTGCTTTCGTGTCCATCGCTTGATCGCACACTCATCATTCTTCAACCTTCAGGCATTTCTTACAACTGTGCTCCTCTGCTTGCGTGCAGGAGTTCGACCTTCCTCAATCGGGGACGAGATTCAATTCACTTCCATCTTTCCAGTTTCTTGGTATCCACCCACTCTCACCCATCATACCTTACATCGTTCACTGTGATGGTCTTCTCAGTATGCTCGTTCCGCCCTGGAATCGTATTGACGGATCACAGGAAATCGCTATTTTGATCGACCGGTTGAAGCTACCCGTGACGTCATATCGCGCACATCGTTGGCGCATGCATGAAGTCGCTGGTCCTTCAGTTATTGAGCAATCAGCTCAAGTGGACTACTAGACACGGCAACTGTGCAAATTATTACGCAGCACGTATTCGTACAAACATCACGGCGATAGACTTCGGATCTCAAGTGACTTGAGCAAAACAGAAGAGAATCATCAATGGTAGACGCTCACGACCCAAGGTTGCGGCCTATTCCACCGTCGACATTCAAGTGGAAAGCGTTGCCTCGGTCGCGCGATCAGGAAGATGTGGTGCAGGTCTGCATGATCCCCTCTTCCCAGCTCGAAGGACCCGCAAATATGTTCGTAGCCAACTTGGAAGATCGCAAGTCGCGCATGCAAGTGCCTTCGTTCAGCTTCTTGATCCAACACAAAAGTGGGAAGACATTGTTGTGGGATCTGGGGCTTACGAGGGTGAGTTCGATTATCAGTCTGCTTGCTCTGCTTATTGTGCCATCTCTAGGATGCGCATTGCCTTCCGCCGTGAGGCTATTTGCGACCGAGTATGGAACGTGCAGTACTGAACTTTTGTCGCTTTTGTCAGGCCATTTCAAGAGAGAATATCGAAGGTTTTTCCGGTAATACCAGACAATGATGTGCTGGACAAACTTACCGAAGGCGGATTTGACACAAACGACATCGACGCTTTGATATTAAGTCACCATCACTTCGACCACATAGGCGACCTCGGGGCCTTGCCGAGGGGAGCGCTCGCGATCTGCGGTCCGGGTACTTTAGAAAAAATGTCTCCTGGATACCCTGAGGATCAAGAATCGTCATGGCGGGGCAAGTGGCTCAAGGAACGCGATTTCTTTGAATTACCGCCGACAAGCGAATCGCAGAGATGGGATGGACCGATTGCAGATTGCGTAAACCCTGAATCCGTTGAGAGGAAATGGCAGGATCTGGGATGCTTCGACCATGCCGTCAATTGGTTCGGTGACGGAAGCCTGTGGCTAGTAGATACACCAGGGGTAAGAGTTCAGCGTTCACTGTCAAGACGCAAGGCTGACTCTCTTTCCGTGTCGCAGCATTGTACCGGGCATATTTCTGCGCTGGCCCGTGTCACTTCGAATCCTGATACATGAAAGCAATTTCCACTTTCGTTGCGACATACGCTGACTGTTGATTGTCGTCTCCAACAGACATCTTTCTCGCCGGCGATACCAGCCATCATCAAACACTGTATCTGCCTGTTCCCGTCAACGGAGAGCCAGATCGCCGTACTGGACTGCCTTTCTATCCTAGCCTCGACGGCTCCGAAAAATTGACAACGATGGACGAAGACCCGATCGTCAACACGCAGAGCGTTAGCCGTTTAACCAGGTTGTCAGCAGAAGACAACATCATGGTAATCCTGGCTCATGAAGGTGAAGTCGAAGGTGTCTTGCCGGTCTGGCCGGAAAGCATCAACCAGTGGAGGAAGAATGGCTGGAAGGAGGAGAAGGAGAAGCATCTGAAAGACTAACCCGTTTGGGCTTCCGCTGAGAGTATATGTATCGAAACTTTGGAAGTACCATATGAAAGCTGGTATGATCCGCCATTGAGCGGGTTCAACGATACATACCTAAAGCGTCGTTGAGTCATCGGGAACTGAGAATTAACCCATAGTAGAGGGTCCGAGGTCTACGGTCATCGCATCCAAGCTCTTTGATTGACAAGAAGTCCGTCGTTCGTCAAATTCCGAGGGCAACAGAGCGACGGGGACAGAGCGCTGATGTTGGGAAGGTTTCCTGTATTTCGTAAGAGAACGCCTGTTGTCTTCATTGATAGACTGCTGGGGTGTCCTGATATGGTTTACGAAACTCGTTCGTCCAGCAGCTCTGGGTCACGGGGTTGGGAGATAGCAGCTGAGATGGCGGTTTGGACTCAGTCTCGGGCAACAGGGAGATCATAATTACGTGGCATTCACACCAACGCGGAAGAACGCGCCCGATCCCGCTTCGGAAGCTGGCGTCGCTGTTGATGATCTGGCACGTCGCCGGTATGCAAGTCAGGCTTGTGAGTAGGCTCAGAGTGCAATCCGCAGAGTTCTCCGAAAATCAGGACCTCAGCTTGCGGCGTTATCCAGAGGAATCGCTTTGGACCAGGACTCGTGGCGACCCGGACTTTTCCAAATCCAGACTATTAAGCTTCGACGCGTTATCCGTCCAGTGCACCACAGTATTTGACTGCGCTCTCGACAGCGTTCAGCTCAACCTTTCTCTATCGGACAACGAGCAGAATACATCTGTGACATCGTGCCAAGATGCAGATGCTAACAAAGGTACGGGCAGAGTTACCTCATGTCAGCTCCGTCTAATGCAACTGCTCCTCCGCTACCTGCAGTTCGAGTCCAAAAGCCCTCGGGTCAAGGGCATTGCCTTCCGTAAGTGGTTAACATAAACCTTTGAAGTACAGATTTTCATTCGCTCTCATCGTCAACAGATCCGAAACAACCTCTCTTGGCTGCCTCACTGCATAATGGAACTATTCAGCTGTGGAACTACCAGATGGGAACTCTGGTAGATCGATATGACGAGCACGACGGTACGCCTTTTAAGGTGGCTGACTGGAACTCTTGCTGAAGCTCTTGAATGCGCGACAGGCCCCGTACGAGGTATCTGCTTCCATCCTACGCAGCCCATTTTCGTGTCTGGAGGTGATGACTACAAGATCAAAGTCTGGAATTACAAGCAGAGAAAGTGCCTCTTTACTTTGACTGGGCGTAAGTCGAACGCGTGCTTGACGGGTATCGGGGACGACACTGATGCTCTCCGTTTTGTTGGACGACCTAGATCTGGACTACGTTCGAACGACCTATTTCCACCGAGAGTACCCCTGGATCCTGTCATGTTCCGATGATCAGACCATCCGAATTTGGAATTGGCAGTCTCGAACCTGCATTGCTATCCTGACCGGTCACAACCACTACATCATGTCCGCGCAATTCCACCCCACCGAGGACCTCATTGTTTCGGCGTCGATGGATCTGACCGTCCGAGTTTGGGACATTTCCGGACTTCGAAAGAAAAACCAAGCTCACTCAGCCCCTATGAGCATGGAGGAGCAGATGCAACGCGCGAACCAGGGCCAGGCGGATCTGTTTGGCAACACCGATGCGGTCGTTAAATACGTTCTGGAAGGCCATGATCGAGGAGTCAACTGGGCTTCATTCCACCCCACTTTGCCGTTGATCGTGTCATGTGGAGACGACCGACAAATCAAGCTGTGGAGGATGAGTGACACAAAGGCGTGGGAAGTCGACACCTGTCGAGGTCATTTCAACAACGTATCTGTGGCGCTCTTCCACCCTCGACACGAGCTCATTCTTTCGGACGGTGAAGACAAGACCATCAGGGTTTGGGACATGACCAAGCGTACCGCCGTTCAGACTTTCCGACGAGAGCACGACAGGTTCTGGGTATTGACTGCCCATCCTCATCTGAATCTCTTCGCTGCTGGACACGACAATGGTTTGATCGTCTTCAAGCTCGAGAGGGAACGACCCGCGTTTGCATTGTCCAACAACTCGCTCTTCTACATCCGAGACAAGGTGATCCGAGTGCGTGACCTTGCTGGAGGATCGGATTCGAGCGTGATGAGCGTCCGCAAGTTCGGATCCCAATACGTTCAGCCTCGAACCATGAGCTACAATCCTGCCGAGCGAGCTGTTCTCGTCACCTCGGTAAGCTGTTGACGTCTGCTTTCACAAATGGCTGCTAATCATTTGCTCTGAGTAGACTGCTGAGAATGGTATCTACGAGCTGATCACTCTGCCACGAGAGGGTGCTTCTGCCAACGGCGACGTTCGTGATTCCTCCACGGAAGGTAAACGTGGACAAGGTGCTTCTGCCATCTTTGTCGCGCGAAACCGATTCGCCGTCCTGGACAAAACGGCTCAAGTGAGTTTACCTGGTGAAGCTACACCGCTCGAAGTCTGACGCCGCCTTTGCAGTCCATCGAGATTCGAGATCTGAATAACACCTTAACCAAGACCATCAAGTGTCCCGTCCAGACCAACGACATCTTTTATGGTGGAACCGCTTGTCTTCTGCTTGCCTCGTCGGCAGCCGTTGTTCTCTTTGACATTCAGCAACAGAAGGTATTGGCCGAAATCGCTACACCACCTGTCAAGTATGCTGTTTGGTCCGTAGACGGCAACAGTGTTGCGCTTCTTAGCAAACACAGTAAGTCTAGCTCGTCGCGACAGGTGTCGTTTGTTCACGCACAGTCTGCCTATAGCCATCACTATTGCCAACAAGAGCTTGAGCCAAACTTCTCTTATTCACGAGACTATCAGGATCAAGTCGGCTGCTTGGGACGACACTGGTATTCTGATCTACACCACCTTGAACCACATCAAATATGCCTTGATTCAAGGGTGAGTGATTTCGACTCCGATGACAGATCATAGACTCACAGTGACATTGTCACAGTGACAACGGTATCATCAAGACTCTGGAGCAGCCAGTCTATCTGACTCGAGTAAAGGGCCCCACCGTCTACTGTCTGGATCGACAGGCAAAGCCTAGAACCATCACCATCGATCCCACAGAGTACCGATTCAAGCTCGCGCTTATCAAGAAAAACTATGATGAAGTCCTGCAAATCATCCGTACATCCAACCTTGTCGGTCAAAGTATCATCGCCTACCTGCAGAAGAAGGGCTTCCCAGAAATCGCTTTGCACTTCGTCCAAGACCCGATGACCCGTTTCGATCTCGCTATCGAATGCGGGAACTTGGCTGTCGCGGTCGAGCAAGCTCGCGCCATCGAGAAGGAAGAAGTTTGGAAACGCCTCGGAGAGCAAGCTTTGAAACAGGGCAACCACCAAATGGTTGAGCTTGCTTACCAAAAGACCAAGAGCTTCGAGAAGCTTTCCTTCCTGTACCTTATTACCGGTAATACTCGAAAGCTTGGCATGATGCAGGGCATCGCTGTCAAGCGTGGAGACATCACCTCTCAATTCCAGAACTCTTTGTATCTCGGCGATATTGAAAGCCGTGTCAACACGTTGCGAAATACTGGAATGCGTAAGTTTGGCATGACCGAAATGCAACTCGAATATGCACTGAAACTTGTCATCTCTAGATGCTCTGGCCTACCACACTGCCAAATCGAACGGACTTCAGGAGCTGGCCGAGGAGATCCTCGAGGAAACTGGTCTTACGGAAGATGATATTCCGCAAGCTGGTCCCTCGTCAGCACCCGGTAGTCTCGCACCGCCTCCCATCGTTACGTCTCAGGCCGAATCAAACTGGCCGACAAAATTGATGGGCGAAAGCTACTTCGACAAGGCTTTGGCAGCAGCCGCAGCCGATCCTACAGCCGAAGTCGCATACACGAACGGCCACAGCGCTTCTGCCGAAAAAGAAGACGCATGGGCCGACGAGGCTGATGAGGATCTGATTGGCGATGGAGACGAGGCCGAGGAGGATGATGGCTGGGGTCTTGATGCGGAGGATATCGTCGTCGAAGAGCAGGGTCCAGAAGATCAAGTACCGGAGGAGACAGGTGCATCGCTCGCCGACGGAGTCTCAGCAGGCGTCCCGGAAGATGAACAATGGACTCGAAACTCACCGCTGGCTGTTGACCATGCTGCAGCTGGCTCGTTTGAGAGTGCAATGCAGGTATGTCTCGCACGTCTTCAATACATATCGATGTCTCGCTGATCGGCTTTTTCGCGTCTGGACAGCTGCTGAATCGACAAGTCGCTGCCGTTAACTTTGTACCTCTCAAGGAGTACTTCCTCGCTGCTTATCAGACATCCCACGTACATGTCCCCGCCAATCCGTCACTGCCACCGTTGGAGTTCAATGTCAGGCGTAATCCCGAAGTGGCAGAGGTACGAGATGCGTTGCCGGCTGTTCCGTTCACCTTGGCGGACTTGAAGGAGGCAGAGCTCGCGGACGGTCTGAAGGCCTTCACTCGGGGCAAATTCGTTGAGTCTCTTGCAGCCTTCAGGACAGTACTACAAAAGGCAATGCTCATTGCCGTTCAAACCGATGCTGAAGCCATCGAGGTGAGTCTGCGGAGTCGATGAGTGCTTTCCGCTCCCTAACACCAGAGATTGTCTATCGATTCTAGGTTCAGGATATCGTTGCTCTTGCAAAGGAATATGTTGTCGGTTTGCGGCTCGAAACGGAACGGCAGCGACTGGCAGCAGAGGAACCCGAAAATGCTGTGAGAAACCTGGAACTGGCCGCCTACTTTACGCATTGCAACTTGCAGCCGGCCCATATCCAATTGGCATTGCGATCAGCCATGCGAGTCTTTGCTAAGGCAGGCAATCACGCTACGGCAGCGGTCTTTGCTCGAAGGTTGATCGATATGAAACCTGCTGATAGCAAGGTCGTTAGCACTGTAAGGCTGTACTGATGCAAGTCCTGCACTTGTGCTGAATCTTTGCATTTAGGCTCGATCTGTCCTGACGCAAGGCGACCGCAACCCTCGAGACGCGGTCGAGGTGACATACGATCAATTCAGCGAATTCGATATTTGTGCCGCCAGCTTGACGCCCATCTTCAAGGGTGCTCCTTCGGTTCAATCGGCATACACCGGCGCCAAATACTTGCCGGAGTACAAGAACTCGGTTTGCCGTGTCGATGAGGTTACTCAGGTCGGCCTGCCTGCTAGCGGTCTCCGCAGCAAGATATGATGAGAAACAAGCGAGAACACTAGACCCGTGGAAAGGCAATGTAACAGAAAATGGCATTGTATGAAAATAGATCTAATGACAGCATTCGACCACGACTTGCCTTTATGGCAATGTCTTCGTTGAGCAGTGACTCATGGCAAAAGGTGCTCTGGCAACCGAGAGGTTCACTGAAACAGTATCAATATGAGTCAAGGCTCCTGACATCCCCTTACAACAATGCCGATTTATTGACCTGAATACTGAAATCTTAAATCCAATTGCCATTCCACTTATCCCTGGGCTGCTTGACCTCGAAGCTATCGACCCGCTGACCGCAACCCTCCGCCAACCTATCGACATGCACCTGGATTCCGGATTGATTCATCGGGGAAGTTACAGCTACGCTGAGCGTCTCGGACGAGGACGGAAAGAGACCTTGGCTGTGACGGAAGTATCGCGATTCGGCATCATTGGGATAGAATCGAACGAGCGTCGTATTAATCCAGAGGGGAAGCATAGCGCGTCGTCGACGGATGATGGCGGGTTGGGAGATACGACCGGCATCGAACGTATGAGGCAGAAGCGGCGTGTCGCTGAATCGAGAGTGATCAGTGTCATCGCTGACTTGACTCGAGCTTGATGTGCATTGCGGGACGCCCCTGGCGAGGCATGTCGTAGATTGTTTCTCCCCGAATTGCATGAAGTCGCCTTTCACAGATTCGCCTTTGCGGGAATCCACAGAGATCGCCGAGCGAAGAGACGATTGACGAATATCCGTTTCGTCGAAAAAGGAGGAGTCGATGCTGTGCGAGCGGCAGCGGAGCATATCCCGCAGGAATGAGAATGTTAATGACTCGATCTGTCTCTTCGCTTCGACGGGCTTGACTCTGGTTGTCGAACCGCATGTCTCGATTATCGCATCTCTTGCTTTGGATAAGATTGGAAACTTCATGTCAACACACAGAAAGGACAGGTCATCTGCGAGCCGAGCCCGACGGGTGTCGTGAAAGAGGGAAAGACCAGCGATAGAAGGACTGGTAGGTGATCCGCTGAAAAACGATTGGTCGCGATTGGCATAGGAAGGCACAGTGCGGAAGGCGATCTTTGAAACCGAGCACGACGAGGATTTGATGTCGCTCAGAGATGTTCTTGGTGTCCTTGAAGGGGGATGTGGATGCTGTAGAATTCCTGGCAATCATCTTGAAAGACTTGCGATTCGAATGAGCAGTGTTCTTATAGTTCCTGTTGAAAGCAGATGACCTAGAAATGGTGTCAAGTCCTTATCAATGCGTCCTTGGAATGAAAGGGGGGATCAGCGATGTGATGTGCTTCCTGATTGACTGATGGAAAGGGTATCAAGACGTTGTGGAAGACGGCGTTTGATGGATGTCGAGACACGAATTACCTCGACTCCTATCGCTCGCGGGCTTGGAAGGCAACTTCTCCGTCTGTCTCACTGTTGAGCCAGAGTCGGAGAATAGCTTGCTCATCAGCAGCTCCTGCTTCGATCATCATCCACAGTCACGGAAGACAGTTACCGACTCCATTTGACAGGATCGCGTTCTTCCTGGTGCGATATATCCTGCACCGACCTTCGCCCCATTATAATCAGTCCAGCATTTCCGCGGAGCTAGCAAAATGGCGGATGCTATGGATGTCGACACGCCCGCGGTCAAGCAAGAATCCAAGGTGGTCAAGGGGAAGGCAGTCGGAGGCAAGGAAGGTGGTGAGAGGTTCCAGGTCAAGAAGGTCAGTACTTATCGCCTCTTGAGCTGGGCGCTGCTGGGAGATAGCGTATTGGCTAACTCGCGATATTTGCATTCGTAGTGGAATGCCGTAGCATTGTGGGCTTGGGATATCGTAGTTGACAACTGTGCGATCTGCAGGAACCATATCATGGACCACTGTCAGTACCTTTCTAAGAACCTGTCCCTGAACTCCGTGCTTATCCGGCAATTTGTGTTAGGCATCGAATGTCAAGCCAACCAAACATCACAAACCGCCGAGGGTGAGTGACGGACACCCCTATCCACCTACGCTTATGACATTCTTCGCCTCTTTGGCTCACGCTGACATTAACCACCTCTTCCAGATTGTACAGTAGCTTGGGGTGTCTGCAATCATGCCTTCCACTTCCACTGTATTTCTCGATGGCTCAAGACGCGACAAGGTGAGATTTCGAAAATCAAAAGACACATGGGATACTGATTCGTCGCCCGTGTCTCTGCAGTATGCCCGCTTGACAAGTGAGTTACACCTGTCACCTACTCGCTGGGTTGTACTGACATGATGCTATGATCCAGCCGACAATGGGAACTTCAACGATACGGTCGTTAAACCCCGCCTCACAGCTATTACATCTCTCGCATTCTCACATCCGCCATCTGCAAAATGCCTCGCACCCTCTCCAACAGGCGCCAATCACGTCGGCATCGGCCGGTATTGTAATCTGGCGCAATGACATACGCCATTTGTATACTCAGTTGTTTCACTAGATTTGCCATCATGATCATGATTTCAGCCACGACGCAAACGGACGTATGCGTATCATCTTATTACAAAACGAGCGTGGACACTATGAATATGATCCGACTAGATCTTCGAAGGATGTTGGCCAGGTGTCGCCTGACTTCCCGCTTGACGTAACGATCTCCGTGCCAGATCAGGCTCTGTTAGGGGAGATCAGCACGTGCAGAACATGAAGACGATTCGACGTACCGTTTTCGACTGCGATTCTTGCTACCCGTCGGATCTTCATCATTCGATGCTTTCACAGAACAAGCGTGACCACAACCCTGGCAGATCTGAGCACCGACATTGCCATAGTCATCGCCTGTGCCATCGTCAATCGCTGCCTGGGTAGAACGGGCGTGTCTCGCGCGATGTCGCTCTTTCTGCCTTGTCAATGCAGCCCTCAACTTGGATCGTAACTCGCGAATCTTGGAAGGGACAGGTCAATGCAAGATGAGTTCTGCGAATGATGGCTTACAAGTGATGCTACTTACCTCTTCCGCGCCGGATGACATCTCATGAGACACGTGAGAGGATGATTCGCTTGTTTCCGGCTCAGGCACGTCCGTATGCGGTACGATGACCTCACCAGCGAGGACTGAAGTGACCCTTTGGCTCGAGTAGGCTTCAAGTCGTTCTTTCTTCTTGGACTCTACAGCAAGTTTCTCTTCCGGACTTCTGCCGGACTCGGTCGCGCTTCCGCTACCCTTCCAGGTTTTTTGGGTCGGCGTGATATCATCCGTCATTTCGCTTGCCTCGGCAGATATGGATGTCACCAATGGCCTTTTCTGTGGTGTCGTGAAGCTTTCGGGATCCTCTATCGGCTTAGCTGAAGGAAGCGCTTGGATTGACGCGCTCAAAAAGGATGTGGACTTTGTCATTTCTGATCCGGAAGTGATTGTTGGATGACGAATAGCCTCCGTCGAGTCTCGCAGCGAGGATGTCAGGCCGAATGACAGTTTGGTCGATGCGGCGGATTTGGGAACAGTCGTTGACGGGTCCGTTGTTGACGCGACATCGCCACCTTGTCGTTTCGCACGAACGTTATCACCTATCAAGTGCTCGCGAATTGGCGTCGCCATCTCCTCTGCAGTTGCCAAGAGTCTCTGGCGCTGGACTTCATAAGACTCTCTGACTTTTGGAGGAGGAGCCGCAGTCGCAGAAGAGAAATCCGTTCGGTCGTGGTGCTTGTTGAAACGGAACAACCCGTCTTTACTGAAAACTCGTCGAACGAGAGATTTTCGCTTAAGCTGCTCGGTAGGTATGATAGGCGACTGTTGAGGGGATTTCTGAGACAGGATGTCTGGCTGCTCGACATGATAAATGGAACCTTTGGCATTTCCGAGCGAAGTAATCAGACTCTCTGTCGATCTTGTTAAAGCATTGCTTTCGGTACTCACCTGCTGTGGTGCCGAGTTCAGCGCGACCAGAAGATTGGGAGGCTGTCAGATGACGCTCGGACGCCTTCGCTTGCGATTTTGCCGAATCTCGTCGAGCTTCTGCTGGGGTCTCCGGGATGGGGAACCCGGCCATGATCGGCTGGCTGCTTCGACGTTTGTTCCGAAACCCAGGAAGACCTTCCGCCCTGGCAGCAATCAGATGACTTCGCTGTCGGAAAATTGACTCCTTCTGTTTCCGTAAGTGTTCTTGCGCATCGCTTTTCTTCTCTTTCGCTTTTCCCGCAATGATTCGGTCTAGCATCTTGTCCCAGGGTTTGACTGGCCCTGCGACGTCTTGTTGCGGTCCCGGAGAGTCATCGGGAACCGAGATCCCTAAGCCGATACCGAGCTGTACATCTTGCCCTTGTACTGGTTGTTTCTCTCTACTTGGATCAGCTTCTTTGGCTTTCGCAATCTTGGCGTGCTCCAAGGCAGTGCTTGGAAGCACAATCAGAGGTGCAGGTGTCGCTTTGATCGATGTACCGGTAGCTACAGGGATCGTAGCTGTACCGGGAACAGGAGAAGACAAGGTCGATAACGCATATCGATCATCGTCTGGGTCCGGCTTGTAATTGCGGTACGACTCTGGGACTGGGGGCGGATGCCTCATTCGATCATAAGCCGAGGTGGCGTTGAATCTTTCGGCAGCGGCAAGCAGCTTGCTAGCAGAGAATGTTGTTCCTTTGGGCGCATTGACAGCTTTCGCGGCGGTAGAAGGGGTCGCGAAATTTTTCCTCTCGACAAGACGTGTATCGCTTGGAAAGCTGTGGAAAGACGAATAGTGGCTCTCACTCGATACCGTTCCCAATGTCGCGCTTGTTTGTATTCCCTGTTTGTTATCATGGTCGTCTGAAGCGGGAGCTTGCGTCTGGTCCGCTGCGCCCGAGTCGGTGGAACCTAATTGTCGTTGGGCGATGTTAGGTGAACGCGGTCTGCTTCGGGGGAACGGAGAGGTGTGTCTGGTAGCGTGGCCGTCGTGCGCACTTTGTAGAGAAGGCGAGTAGGCAGATTTTGGTGTCAGAACTTGTTCGTGCATGTCGGATCCGTGGTGGCTAGATCGTGTTCGGCTCAGTCGCAGAGGCTCATTCGTCCAAGAGCCTGGAGATCGCATCCCTGCTGATGAACCGCTTTGTTCCTGATCCTCCTGGCTCATGTAAATCGAGGCGACAGAGCCACCAGACACTGGATCTGAAGGCGGAACCGTTGTTCCGTCAGCGGGAGGGGCTGTTGATTCCGTACTTGTCGTAGCAAGCGTAGTCGGCAATCGGGGGGAAGACCGGGTAGTCAGGCCCTCAACCGAGATCCTTCGCGAGCTCGCAGATGGGCGGGCATGTGGGGATCTTCTAGAAACACCCCCTCCACCGAAATAGGGAAAGTTGAGAAGTCCTCGCTGTACCGCGGGCGATTCTGAAGATCCTTGGTGCAAAGGTCCTCGACTGCTTGCACTTTTCGAATCGCTACTGCCGCTACTACTGCTCTCTGCGTCTGGTGGCAGTTGCAAAGAAGACGAAGGCGAAATGATGGTGTACCAAGGTGAAAGATCGGGAGAGCGAGCGAGGATTGGAGTGCGCAGATGAACCCCTGGGTCTGTTGATGCTTCGACGGGAAGATTGCTAGCCAGCTGCAAATTGATCATCCCTTCCGATTGCCTAGAGTGGCGTGGTCGTTCGCGACGCCGAGGACGATGACTAGACTCACGACTTCGCAATTGTTCAAGCGGGAATACATCCGGGAAGTTCCTCCCCGTCTCCGGCGTTCCATTCCATTGCAGATCTTCTCTAGAGGGAGCCGTTGCGTTGGTCCATCGGGAAGACAGGGGGGATGTCGGTGACATTGCATGAGGCTGGGGTCCCTCCCCGGGCGTTGGATTTTGAGATGCAGCCAGGTTCATCGGAGAGATCGGCATTGCCTGATCCTGTTCGCGCTCATGAACCGCTTGTAGGATAGGTAATTGCGGTGGCAACGAGGGAGGAGATGCTTCAACACGTTGCGCCGAGTTTAAGCCAGCGGCATCAACTTGGGGAGCTGTGAGGTGACTGGCGACCGTAGACGACGTTGACAAGCTCTGGAGAGTCGCATCGGCAGTTGATGGTCGGTTGCGAGACTTAGGTGGGCGAGGTGGTGGATCCAGCCCGTGATGAAACATACGGCGAGAACCTCTGACGATTCTCCCTCCCAGCGAAAGGTGACCACTTGATTCGGACGTGTCAGCTGGTGGACTCGTTGCGGATCCAGCGTCTGGTGTCGTCTCATGAGTAACCGCAAGTTCATGGTTTGGAGGAGGATACGGATAGCGCAAGGTCGGTACAACATGTGTGGTGGAGTTTTGACGTCCTGCTGCGATGGTGACTTCAACCCCAGCTTGATGCTCTGGCGCCGGCACATCAGACACGAGAGGCGTATCGAGAGCCTCGGAAGAAGGGTAGGCGGGAGGAGGGGTGGAATGGGACATGACGAGGTGGTTCTGGAAGGTGTTCAATGAAGCTGTTGTTGACTGGACGTGACCATTTCGTTGACAGTTTGCGGTGGACAGGTGTTTGATATGTCGATCGTGGAGAAACTTCCACTCTGTTTGCGTTCTTCCGGGAAATGACGATGTGAGAGTGATGAGTATCCCTTGATGGTCAACCGAGACGTGCTTGTCTTGAATGCCACTGCGGATTGGCAGCGCGAGAAACGGCCCTTCGTCGAACAAATACTCGATGCTCCTCTCGCTCGTACCGAATGGCGGGAGATTGGAAACCTTCGCTCTGTCGAGAGGAGTGCAGGGGCGTGATGGCGAAAGGTCAGAGCGGCGACCGGTTGACAGCTGGAACTGTTGATGGTCTCGACTTTGCGGCGCAGTCGAGGGCCTTCGTGAAGTATGGTACGATGGGGGCGTGAGTTCAGTGGGCATATTAGAGGATTCGATCTGGAACGGGCATCAAATGATGTAGATTGTGCTTCAACGCGATAACTCACACCCCGGGGAACGCGGGATTCTCGCGTACCTGGTGTTCCTGATTTCTCTCCCTTACTGGGCGAGGTTTGTCGTAGACTCTCAGGGCAAGTTAAAGTAAGGATGGGGGTTGAGTATTTCAGAGCACTGGTATGCACAGCGTATGACCTCCACGCACGAGAGTAACTCCTATATGTGGGATGGCAAGCTGAGACGCCCAGAAGGGCATGCCGCGATGTGTCTGCACTCCGATGAAGCTTGGACATTGACAGCAAAGAGGTCTTACTGTTTGAACCCATTCTTCCTTGCCGTGCGTGAGCAAGCACGGAAAATAGCTCGAAAAAGCTCGTGTTCCATCAATCAGGGTCCTTTCACACCCCAAAGGATGGAGCGGTGTCTGGACTTGGCTCTGGGCTTCCCATAGTACAGGACCAGCGAAAGGGCAGGATCCCCTGCGGGTTGCTGCAACCATGACTATGTGCTGTGCGATTGACGGAAGACAGCTTCATGGGCCAAAAGGGATGTTAAAGGCAACAGCCAGGACAGCGAGACCACTACATCTTGGTCGCTTTCGCCGATTCTTGCGCTTGCGATCAAGTCGCCTTACCCCTATCGTGTTTTTTCCGGCTATTGTCAGAGTACGTCAAGCGGCTGACTGTCCGTCAGAGCATCAGCCCGTTCATGTCGTGATTTCCTACTTTCGAGCTAGGGCTTTACTGCTCAGCCCAAGAGCGACTTTGACTGACCCCATTTCTGCTGTTCAGGCTGGAACCACGGGGAAGATATCGACCTCTCGCGGCAGGCGCGGAGGCTTTTGAACAATAATGCATATTGCGTCGCTACATTGCATCAGTCATTCGTGCCAACTGCTGATTTGCCGATCTTTCCCTCTCCTATTGCTTGCTCGATAACTCGTCGAATGTATTCGATGCACAGCTCAATATACCCCAGCTCACACCATGGAGCCTGACATGGATGTTGAACTCGGCGTTGTAGTACGTGGGCTATTGTTCGTGAAGAAAAGGCTTGATGGAGTATGAACCTGACCTTTTCATTACAAAACTGGTGAAACCCGTGACCATCGCTCTGCCTCATAGAACAATGATACAACAGGAGCCTGATGCTCAGTGGAGACGCTAGAGTGCTTCAGCACCGCACCATAATAAAAAAGAAATGACACAGGGTCCATTGTAAGCCCACGTCGCAAGATCACTTGCGACCCGACCGTCTCTTGTCCCTGGCCTTGTCCCTAAGGAAGTGGGACTCAATGAGCGGAGAGAAGGGAACATGATCATATAGTGCAACTTACCTCTCCATTGCTTTCTCCTCTGCTCGCTCTGTTGTCGCAATCGAGCCATGGACCTGTCGCATCCTCTTCTCGTAAGCCTCGTCCTTGGCTTTCTGCTCCTTTGCACGCTCCACAGCCAAGAACTTGTTGTCCTTTCGAAGCTCTCTGATCGCGCCCTTTCGCTCCTTCTTGTACAACGCCTTGACCTTCTTGGCTTCGTTGCGTTCCGCGTCCGGATCTTGATGCTTGCGTGACCCTGCAGAAAAGTGGAGGTCGAACTTGGGCGTGTACGACGGAATAGGAATAGGCTTGAAGGTCTGCATGGAAAGCGGCTGTCGAGCTTGAGTTGCGAATTTGAGGCGACGTGTGAGCCCATCAATTTCTTCTTTGCAAAGACCCTACAATCGGAGCTGTGTGAGCTTGCGATATTCTTCAAGACGATCCGCGCTCACCTTCAACTCCTTTGGTATCTTTGACGCCTCGAGTGCCTGCATGAGTTCGAGAAGCGGCTGGAAGATTTCCGGATATGCCTCTGCCTCGGAATACATCTCAGCGGCAGTCCTGATCAACCCGACGTTGAGTGCCAACATGTCCACTTTGTGCTGCTCCACTTCCTCATCCGCACCGTCGGAGACGGCTTCAAGCAGACTAGGCAAATCTGCTTTCCGTACGACACATTTGGCAGCAAGCTTGGAACGCAATTTGAGGCCGTTGAGACGTTCTTTGCCGGCCGGCTCTTGCATATCTCCCAATGGGAATGATCCAGGTATCGGGTTGATCTTCATGGTAGTCGGGCCAAGGATCATGAAAGTGGTGGCCAAAAAGTTGAGAACTTCCGGGATTACACGCTTGGAGTAAGATTCGTACTGAAAAGGTGGGCATTGGCACCGTTAGCCACAAGTCTGATCTAGCTTTCTTGAAACTGACCTGCAGGAAGATGGAACACAAAAACAAACCCGACGCAACGTCTTTCAGAGACCGCACCCTTGCTTGGCTGAGATACTGGCCCATCAAAAGCTCTGCAGGTGCGCATACCGGATGACTGAAATCACTCGTCGACCACGTCAGACCGACAACGCGAAGGAATGTCATCTCGGCGGGTCCCGGGAAAGTCCTAGAGTCCTCCAAAGTCGCACCTCGAGCGAGACCTTTTGTCAAGTTCTTCTGCATTAGGTCGAGCTTCAACTTGAAGTGTTCAGCTGCCGTGAGTGGATTCAGCTTGACGAGCGCCAACAGGTGCGGCACAAGCTCGGACGCAAGAGACATGCTGGATGCGTCGGATGTAAGGTAGAGAATATGATCAATGAGAACCCCGACGAGGTCTTGAAGTCGCTCCTTGTTTCCCTCTCCACGACTTGGGTGATAGAGCGTCCGGATACGTTTAATGACCAATACGATATCCTTATCCTCGAGACCATCCATGATTTCCAAAAGATCGTCGTGAGATGTCGGACAAGGGAAGGTGAAGGGGACCTCCTTCTTTCCATCGCTGACTGCCGGTCTCTTGCGCTTCTTGGTCGCTTTCACGAAACCTGCTCCATCATCGCTATCAGCAATTGCCTCCGCCTCGTCATCCGAGTCATCCAGATCCCCATCTTCATTCTCTTCACTCGCGTTCTCCTCGTCTTCATCGTCGTTGTCTTCTTCGTCCTCGTCTTCCTCCTCATCACCAGAATCGTCCTCATCGTCAATTCCGTCGAAATCGTCCTCGAGATCATCGCCCCCTCGAATGCCGCGGCCCAACCCATATGCCGTTGCCGCGTCCACACCCTCATCTAGGAAGTCATCCTCAAGATCGTCTCCTTCGGGCATCCTCCTGCTCGGTCGCTCATCGTCGCTGTCCCTGTCCTTGCCCTTTGCTCTCCGCTTTCTCCGGCTGATCGGTCCATCGCGATCTTGTCCATCCTCGTCATCGCTCTCCTCTCCTCGCATACGACGCAGCCGAGCCTTCTCAGCAGCTTCGAGCTTTTCGGCTTCTTCCTTGATGAGTTCTTCTTCCGTCTTTGTCCTATCCTTCGGCTTGGCTCGACGGTCGAAAGCCAATGATCGGACATATTGGTCGTAATCCGGTTCATCGTCTCCCTTTGGCAAGAGCTTCTCTGTCGGCGTCTCGGCATCAGCTTCCTCCGAGAGAGCCGGCGCCGTTCTGCTGAAGACCGAGCTTGACGGCAGAGCGGATGTCGGGTTCAACAGTTCCCGTAGTTCGTCCAGACCTTCATCCAACTCCATTCGCATATCGTCATCCAGCTCCTTTTGCTTTTGTCGTTCGTGCTATGAGAGATAGGTCCTATAAAAGGCTGCACCGTAGACTGCTCTCAAGACGTCTTACCTTGTACATCTTACTCTTGGCAATGACTTCAGCCATAACTTCTGCCTTGGTTTTCGGTCGTTCAGGCTGAAAAAGAAAGAAAGAAATGAGCTGAAAGATCGACAGTCCACACCTAGAGCACTCACATCCTCATCTTCCCCATCCCCATATGCCCCCATCGCTGCTCTTCTTGCATAAGCCTCCTCGCCGTCCTGACCCTCTGTAGCATTAATCCCAAAGTCGTCATCGACTTCTTCATCATCGTCGTCCAAGCCCTGAGTCCTGAAATCATCGCCCTTCAGATCGTCGACCGCCCGTCCGCCGTGCGTCAACTTAAAAGCGCCAAGCTGTCCACTCCCGAAGTCGTCGTCACCGAACCCGAGGCCCCCGCCGATACCGTCTTCCTCGTCGTTGAGGTTGAAGATGGCCTTTCGGCCCGGCTTCCCTGCGCCACGTTCAATCTCCCGAGCTCTGGTGAACCGTTCCAGCGCTCGTTCCTCAGGCGTAACGTGCGGATTGTCTTCACCAAATCGTCGATCGATGAATTTACCAGTGTGTCCGGCTTTCCGCAGATGTTGTTCCGGCAAGAGAGTTTCTCGTCGCTAGACAAGCTGGTTAGATGGGTCGCAGCACCAGGTGGACTATTTACTTACCATTTCAAGGCCCTTCTGGCGACTCAGACTGGGCGTACCGACAACACCCTTGACAGCCTTTTTCGCGCTCGGTCCCACCACGGGGTTCTTTGTTTTCTGCTCTCGCACATCAAACTTGTTCAAGCTGGATTTGATTTCTTCGAGCTTTTGCTGCTTCTTCTCGCGGTCCTTGTTGGTCAAACCTGCCTTGCCATTCTTCTTGCCCTTCTTGCCGTGGGATTGTCGCGAAAGACCCGCCCCTTGCAAGGCGGATTTCAATTGGGCGAGCTGAGACGGCGCCATTTATACGGTGCTCTAGTCTCGACGGTGACTTGAGAAGCCTGAAGCACGGCTCGTAAACGTCGACCTGGTTTGGCAGAATTGCGAAGCTGAAAGTGAAGGAATCAGGAACATACAGAGGGCGGAAGCTCAACATGTGCGATCGGCGACAAAAGTTGTTGCGGGCACGTGACCAGCAATACCGCCTTGCGGCAACGGCGTTCGTTCTTGCTTCCTCGTGGACCTGCGACCGCTGCGATGAACGCTGCCGCCCGTAAGCCATATGTATATCTGTGAGGCGAAGGAGGGCATATATCATATGCTGTATGAGCACACAGTACACGCCGATGGTAACAAAACATCAGCTACTAAGGAATCACACTAGGGCTCGGCTGAGCGGGAAGCGGCACCCAACTCCACTCGCGTATCAAAGCTAAAGATCTTTTCCACTTTGCGCAATTGGAGTGCTTGACTTGAAGCTACCTTCCGAACCTCCGAGCTTTTCGCGGATAGAGTCTCGACTTGCTGCGTGGACGAAATTGTCTCAGATTCAACCATGAACTCTTCTTCCACGGTGTACGTCAATTCGAGATTAAGGTCAAACTGCAAGAGACAGATGTTAGGCTAGGGGTTATTTGATAAGGGGGAACTCACCCCAAACTCGAGGCTTCTACTGTCCTCTGGTAAGTGGTCCCTTATGCGTTCATGCAGGATGACGCAGAAGCGGACCTTGCTCATGCTTTCTCCCTCTTCTACCCACTCTGCATATTCGCCGGAACCGGCTGGATCCTGTCTTTTCTTTGGAACTTCATCGCCTGTCTCGCCGAACGCCGCTATCTCGACCTTGTGAACGGGAAACCAGATGTCGAAGTATCGATGAGCTTCTTCGATTACGCCGAAAAGCGTCGTATGCAGCGGTCGAAGCGTTACCGATATAGAGTCGAGCAAGGGGTTTGTTATAGCCAGCTGGTAGGAGTACTGGGACCAAGTGCTCGACGGTTAGTCTTGAACACCTCAGCAAGGCGCATACATACAATGTTTCCCGGCTTCAATCTAGCGTCCAGCTTCTCCGCCTGTCCCCCAAGTATCTTTGCTCTCGTCAATCCATCATACCATTTTACATCGTCGAACTCTTCAGGTGATCGACTGACCAGCCTTCTGGCGCCAACCTCAACCCCGGGCAAGTAATTCATTGCGGCAATCTTGATCTTGAATCTCGTGCTATGTGGTTTCGATTCCGGTCTGATGAGAGTATGGCTGCACGCAGGACATCGTTTCGTTCTTTTCGCCAGTAATGGCATTCGAGATGGCCGTTGTGTACTCAAGGGGGACAGAAGAAGCGTTATTTCCCTATGCATGGCGTTGGAATGGACTTGGTACATACCAGACTAACCTAGATGCCGCCCATGGCTGATCCCATACCTTCTCGATGTTTGCAAAGCCGGATTGCTCTACGCTCATCACGTCGATATCCCCTGCGTAGTCCCTCATCGCTCGAACTTGTTCCCCCTCTCGCGTGAGCGAAGTCCTGTTTGGAAAAATAGCCATGTGCGCTCCATCTTCGTCATCATCGAAGACTAGCGAGTCATCTGCTCGATTCCTCCGTTTGCCATCGCTTCGTCGTGATATCGTGTCTTTGTCTTGATTGCGACCGACATCTTTCCAGCTGTACTTGGCACGATACTGGTTTGGATCCTCGCTGATCGGCGCCGGCAGAACCGCGCGATGCCCTGGCAGAGCTCCATGCCGGCCCATCTGCTGAGGCGACTCTGAAGTCTTTCTACTTGTGATGGCGGAGACGGCAATACTTCCTAGATGCCGTGACGGCGGGACATTGCCCGTCGAGGCTGGTGAACTTCCGCGATTGCCGTAGGGGTATCTGCTCTTTGCCGCAAAAGTTTTGCCTCCGGATGTCTTTTTCGCTCTAGGTGCTGCAAGAAGCGCTTGACGTTCGAGAGATTGAGTCAGGCGATGAATGTAGTGATCGAAATGTGATTGAAGTCTGTCAACCTCGACGGTCTCTCTTGAGACCTTTTCGTGCTCAAGAACCTGATCTGCGGGGACATTGGAATAGTTGAGTAAAGGCAGAGTTGTATATCCTCGGTCATCACGTACGAGCGAGTCCTAAAGGCTTCTCGAAAGACATATTGATCTGCGTACTGGACCATTGGCAACCTTTGCATTGTAGGAAATACGGCGGCTGTCCCATACTAGCTTGAATAGAAGTGGGTGGGAGGGATGTCTCTGGCGGGTCTGAAGCGACGACGTGAAGGGCTGATGAGCAGTCGGGGCATTGGAAGCAATTTCGTGCGCATCTTCGGAGTAGGATTGGGTCAGACAAGTCAGCTTCGAGGCGTTGTGCGACTGGAGGTCAATTGCTGCATACCTGTTACGTTCCGCTCGTACACTCGCATTTGGCACTTCAAACAGACAATTGGGACAATAGTAGCTTGTGATCTCGACTTGCACACAACGTTCGCATCGGATAGCGTCGCAGTCGTCACAAAAGTATAGCGAGTCGAGTGAATGAAGCGAATGTGTTGTTGATGGATGTGTTGCGGATGGCTGCAAGGACGTTGATGATGATGCACAGGCGCAATGGTACCGCGGGAAATTCGGTGCAGCGGGCGCCATGGTCTCAGATCTTCAGTAAAGCATTGAGCAAGGACCCGGACCCATCAGACAGGACTGGTGGAGACCATGAAGACAGTCAATATCCGATTCAGTATCGCGATCACCTCGTACTGAAATCAAGCAAGGAGGTGAAACATCACGCAACTGCGCGAATTGAGGGGTCGGTCATCGGAAGCAAATAAGCGGTGACCTCAAGATGAATGGGACTGGTTTGTTCGGGCAACTCACATCCAGACTTCTCGTTTCCTACTCGTACATCTCCCTTGTATCGTTGCCTCCCCAACACAGACGACATACCTATTCTTTCCAGCAACTTCATCGGCTCTTCCGGCGGTGCCATGCGCACACCATGCCTCGGTCTGTTCCGTTCAATCCCCTGAAAGCATTTTCGCTCCTGGCCATCTTTCTCACCTACACCGCCCTCGCAAAACCGGATCCCGCAGCATACCCTTCTGCTGATGCCGTCCCTGCATTATTTCATCCCAACTTGCCCGAATATGTCAACGCCAACGCATCGCCGGAGAAGATTGTAGCGGAGATCAGCGAGCAGCGTCGAAGGTCTCGGCATCGCGATCACGGTGGTCATGCTTCGACTACGATTCCCAGGCCGGACGGCTGGGACGATTTGGAGCTTTTGGACATGGTGTTGGTGCAGACCATCGATGGAGGGCTCCATGCGCTAGAAAGAAAGACTGGTGTCAAACTATGGTCTCGTGAAGGCTTCGGGAATCGAGCTTCAGAACTCGTCAACTCGACCTACAATGGAACAGAAGTCGTCAAGATGCGTATACGTCCAAAGGCCAGCTACGAACACCATGGTGACATGCTAGAAGACTGGAGTAATGCAGGAGCAGAAGACCAGTCTCCTCCAGAGCCCGTTTATATTCTGGATCCTCATGACGGCCAGCTCTACGTCTTCTTGCCTCAAGCCGATTCGACGGTGTCGGAACATCTTTCGGAATCCGCAGATGGGGAAGAAGGTACTGCAAAGCTTCAACGATTACCGATTACCATGGAGCAACTGTACGTCTTCGTTCAGACTTTGGGCGCATTTCGAGCTTACATTTTCCCCTAACCAGTATCGATCTTTCACCCTTCACATTCCCCCAAGAGCACTCTCACGTCTTCATTGGCACCAAAACCACCTCTATGCGTGCGATCGATCTACAGACAGGCGAGGACGTCAGTTCTTTTACGCCACCAGCGGGAAAGGTTGGTCTGGATACTACTCCTGCCGGAGGTCGCGCAAGCCCAGAAGCGTGCGACTGGAATGCAGACTGGGGCTTCCAAGGCAAGAAAGGGGACGCAAGAGATGCAAAGGGTGAGGACGGTGAATGCGAAAGCGATATCAATGATAGACCGGAAGACAAGCTATTCATCGGTCAGACTTGTAAGTATCGCATCGTAAGTCGTTCGACCATCGGCTTACAGCTTCGATCAAGCCTACCTGCTTAGCATTCACTCACACGCGCACGGACTCATTCAACAACTTTCGCATACTCGTCTGGTTCCCAACTCTATTCATCGAGATCTCGCGTCATATTGGGCTCGTCACGGCCAAACGAAGGGCGAGGTCTATGTCAGACCTTCCCGAAGCGATGGCGGAGGCGCATATGCAGCATATGCTGCCCACCGTAAAGGTCAAGATTACAGCGGCAGCAAGCGAGTTGGAGGAGAGTATGAGAACAGGTGGAGGGTCGAGTTGACGCATGATGGGAGGGTCTATGGCTTCCAGCAGGATGTCGGAGTGGCTTGGAGCACCGACTTGGGCAGCATGGGGTATGATTACAAGACGCTAGCTCCATAGGCCGTCATTGCTGACATCATCGCTTTGCCCTCCAGCGTCGCGGTTTTTGACGTGTTGCTTCCTGCCAAATCCGAGGCGTATCCGATACTGCTCCCTCAGCCGCCAGCCTACACACCAGCGTTATTCCCCAGTGCGGAGTTGGCGCTTCAACTTGCTGCGCCTTCGACCTTTGTCACAACCTGTGAACCAACAAATCAGGGGAACTCCAGCGAAGAAAAGGCGCCGCAGGACTCGGAGCAAGAATTACAAAGCCTGGTCGCCCTGTCGTCTTGCAATTACCCACTTATCAATCTTTTAACGGCTCCATCCGATGGATCACTTCTGGGAAGACATAACATTTCGGATGCCGTCAAGGAGCGATTGCCACTTCTGATCGAATCTGGCGAGAGCGCCACCACATCAGGAGAGAGCAGCGCTCAGCAGCAGAGTCACATTGGGGCGCCCACCTCGCCTGCAAGAGACGCATCGACTCTTCGAGGTTCAAGTGGGCAGGTTGCGGGGCGCGATACCAATGACAACAATTCCTTACGGAGCCAGCTTCCTGGGACCGATACCATCGGGCTAACCACTTTCGATTGGTGGAAATGGGTATCGGTTTTCGCGGTTTTCTTTATGACGGGAACATTGGCTCGTATCGGAATCTTGCGCTGGCGACGCTGGAAAGCACAACAGCTTCGCCAGGAGAAGTCTGTACCAAAGGTGCTTGCAGCGGTACCAGAGGCAGAAACTTCGATCGATGGCAGAAAGGCGATCATTCCGGCCCTTGGAGGAGTGATTGGTGCATCAGCATCATCACAGCCGCACGTGGAGGTTGCGAGTCAGCAAATTAGATCACCTGATGCTGGCGGAAATGTCCCCGATGTGCATCCCAATACGCCAGGATCGTTGGAAAGTCTCGGACAGAACAAGCTGCCCACTATCTCACCCGGCCAGGAGTCGGAAGATCTTCCGCAGCGGACCTTCAAGAAACGCCGCAGAAAGCGAGGAAAGGGCAAGGGCAAGGGCAAATCAGGATACGAGGATGGCGAGTCCGATGATGAAGTCGATAACGAACACAGACAGGGCTCGAACGGTTCACCGGAGCGCTCGCCGAGACTGCTCAAGAACGGCGGTCTCCAGCTCGAAGTGGATGCCAAGTCTCTCGAGACCCAGACTTTGGGTCTTACGACAGGTGGCAGTACGATCAAGCGAAAAGAAACTGTCCCCAGATTGGACGGCTTAAAGGTCTCGGATGATGTGCTTGGTAAGCTAACACTGGTCCGTACGATGTCTTGGCCTCTGATCCAAGTTCTTTCTATGCAGGATACGGCTCTCAAGGGACTGTCGTGTTTAAAGGAGTATTTCAGGGACGGGCCGTAGCAGTCAAACGACTCGTTGCGGATCATTTCTCCATAGCTTCTCAGGAAGTCTCCCTCCTCCAGGCCAGCGATGACCATCAAAATGTCGTAAGGTGTAAGTTGAATCTACGTATCGCGCGCCAAGTTCGCTGCTGACGTCTATTCATCCGATGCGTTCAGATTATTACCAAGAACAAAGAGACATGTTTCTGTATATTGCGTTGGAACTCTGCCCGGCGTCCTTAGCGGACATCATCGATAGCCCGCAACGTCATCAGGAGCTTGCCTCTGCATTCAATCCGAAAAAGGCCATGTTCCAGATCACATCAGGTCTGAAGCATTTGCACAGCCTTAAAATCATTCATCGAGATCTCAAACCCCAGTCAGTGGATTACGAAAAATATTGCGTGATAATTGCTGAATTGTTCGGTTTCTCCAGGAACGTTTTAATAACAGTCAACTCTTCTGGGCAGCAGCGGATGGTCTTGTCAGACTTTGGACTCGCCAAACGGCTCGATCAGGGTCAAAGTAGTTACCTACAGACAGGCAACCATCCGGTCGGAACAACGGGATGGCTGGCGCCTGAATGCCTCACCGGTGAGGTCGATCTCGAGCAAGGGTTCGATGGATCTTCGTCGCGTCATTCCCGGTATACCGACGACGATGGTCCGAAACGATTCGATGCGCCAAAGCCAAAACATGGTCGTCTCACCCGTGCTGTTGATCTCTTCGCATTAGGCTGCGTATACTACTACGTCATCACGTCTGGAGGTCATCCCTACGGTGGGCGATACGACCGTGACAGAAACATCATCCGAGACGAAAAGGATTTGTCCGCTCTGAATAGCTACGGTGAAGATGGATTCGAAGCGAAGGTGCTGATTACGAAGCTGTTATCACCGGAGGCGAAGCAGAGGTGAGCCAGACACGTGTACTGCGCGCGACAATTCGACACCTGACCTATGTTTGTTCACTGTAGGCCCGACGCTGCTATCTGCCTCTGCCATCCTTTCTTCTGGACAGCTGGTAAACGGTTGAACTTCCTTTGCGAGGCATCGGACCGTGAGTTCCAGACCTATCGCACTACTCGTCTGCCCACTCACAATGCCTATTCTAGGCTTCGAGATCATGCAACTAGACCCTCCTGAGCCCACTCTTGTCACGCTAGAGAAGGATTCTTTCCGTGTCGTCGGACAGAATTGGCAGAAAGCCTTGGATCAAGTTTTCGTGGATAATCTAGGCAAGCACAGGAAATACGTGGTCCAGAGTGTGCGAGATCTCTTGAGGGCGATGAGAAACAAGGCAAGCTTCCTCATATCATTTCCCAAGCCTGGGGCTGACACAATATGTAATTGGTCCATCTTCCGCAGCGAAATCATTATCAAGGTTAGTCGCAACGATGAGGCCTCGATACATCAACTGATAAACCGCCACGTTCTGCTAGATCTGCCAGAGGCAGTCAAGAAAAGAGTAGGAGTGCTGCCAGACGGCTATCTCAATTACTTCACAACGCGCTTCCCAGCGCTGTTCACGCACGTACATCAAGTTATCTACGACTCCAAACTGCGACATGAGTCCCAATTTGCGCCATACTTCATCTTAGACGAGTCGACTTAACGCCAACACTTTTGTAATTTTACGTACGAGTCTGCCCATTGTATCTATAGTTGTACTTGCATGTCCTGCACCTCGTTGAGCACGACCGTTGTCAGTAGTATAATCATCTCAATTGCTGATTGAATTTGAGGGTACATCGATGAAACTTGACAGGCTGCAACGCACTGCTCTCGCCGTCATCTAAGAGAACGGTCCGTGATACCAACCGAGCATTCTCTTCGCCTTCGACGTATCGTAGAATGATCTGCGAGGATTGCTGCTCGACCACCACCCTTCAGTAAGCTTTGTACCAGGATAATACAGTCGCACAAGCTCCTCTGCCGTCACCGTGTCTGGATCCATTCCATTCTTAATGGCTTCGTCGTAGAAGCCTTCCTCGATCTCCTTGCATTCTCTTCCAAAGACCAAATCGTCGCAGAGGATGAAGAATGCTTCGTGGCCTGTGGTGAATGACGGCTCATTGGCGGTAATTCCGAGGAGACAAGCACGCGACGCGGCTTCCGGGTCCACCCACGACCAAAGATCTTCATGTCTGGAGCGTGAGACAGCGAGTCCTTTCGGACAATGGTGATGAAATCGCAGGGAAGAAATTCGGACGTCGTCGTATAGCCGACATATCGAGTCTGCTTGAATTTCGCATATGCTTCAGACAGAATGAAAACGTCAGTTCATTCGACGGATATCGAATTGCGCGCGGAACTGAACCTGACTTACAGCTTGGAAAGACCTATATCACGCAGAAGGCACAGTCAACCTTCCGAATAGTTCACTGAAAGAGTGCTTAACCTACTGTAAGGATCCTCCGGCCTCCTGATTGCACCTTCTGTTAAAGGCAATTTGTCCAATATTCTTCTGCTGTCAGCCGTGTAGAGTAGTCCCACAGCATTGATGGATGAAGCGTTGACAATCCGCTTGATCCCGAGATCTGCAGCGGTTCGCAAGACGTTGTAACTGGCAACTACATTTACGTTGTGAGTTGTCCTGTGGAGATTTGAAGTCAGCCTTCGCGCTTGACGTAAGCGGACCGAGTGAAGTCACCTATGGTCCGATCCGGTCTGCGTTGAATAGCATAACGAGATGAAAGGAATGACGATCTACGTTGAGGCCCACACAAGCAAACTACATTTGGCTCACTCACCTTGGGATTCGGAATTGCGCTTAGATGAATCACTCCATCACATGGTTTCTGACGCAGAGCGTCCTCTACCGCTTTGAAGTCAGTACAGTCTGCCTGAAAGAATATCGAGCCTTCTGATAGCTGCAGATCTTTTGGCAGCGGTACAATATCAATAGCGGTGACGGTATGGCCTTGAGAGAGGATGTGTTGCGTCGCGTGCGAGCCGATGAGGCCCGAAGCTCCGGTGATCGCGATGTGAACCATATTTCTCGTTGAAAGCGTTGGAAGGAAGGCGTCGGTTGAAAAGTATGCCAATCTCTGAGATGCGGATCAATCGCGAGTCGTAGACGCTGATGTCGAACAAGGCGAAATTCGAAAGTCTTCTCGCCGTCTTGTCGGAAAGTGGGAATCGCTTGGCTACTGCTGTCGTCATCAAAGCGGGGGATCTAATAAGCAAGCGAAAAAGCTGTTAAGTGTGGCTTCAAATTCCAGATTTTATGGCGTCTCGGCTCAATACTTGATTTGTTTCCGACCAAGGGAGCGCCGATCGCCGTCGCCACTTAGGTATTGAATTGAGCTTGCTAAAGGTCTGGCGACAAGGAGAATGCTCTCTTAAAATATACCCCACCTGTATTCTCCTTCTCTTCTTGTCATCCTATTTTCAGCACCAGCTCTATCTCCCTCGTTGCTCTCGGAAAATATACTACAATCTTTCGGTATACAAATCGACTTCCCAGTAGCGCAGCACCATGTCTGGTCAGACGTCTCTCATGGATCTTCCGACGGGTCTCGAAACACCTCATATCAATGACACGCAGCGTTTTGACATGTCGCCGAGTGAATATGACGATGAAAAAGCCTCGGGTTCCGAGAAGACGACAATCTACGACTTGCCGCCGGAAATTCTCGACCTCTTCCTTGAAAATGTCTCTCCCTCGGAACTGCAAAGAACGGCACTCAGCATTCAGCAGGTCTTTCCTGAACTTGCCGTTTCGGACTCGCACATCTTCAGGCACATCAGGGTGACTGGTCCGTCACAGCTCAAACCTTTGTGGAAGCGGCTGAGGGAGGACAAGGCCGAAGGCGAGAGCAGACTTATCCGGGCGGTCAGGTCGTTTACGATGGCGACTTTCCGAGGCGATGCGGATATCTTGAACAAGTGGGTATCCCATCCAAGTCGACATGCTTGGATGCTGACTTGCAATTTTCATAGCATTCTCCGACTGATACCCGATATCGAAGCCATGATTCTCAATATGGGCACCAACTTCGCTCCGGAACACCTCGTAGAAGCTTTCGAGAGACCGCGTCCGAAGATACAGCGTATAGAGCTCCGCTTCAGACCGTATGTCGACAAAGGTGTGTAAGGACCGCTGTTTCGAAAGTGCCTGGATGTCGTTGACTCTCGTGCTTTTTCTTTCGACAGCATCGTACTATCAGTTCCTCAAAGGGTCTTACTTCGACACAGCCATAGAGACCATGATTCGTACCTGGCCGCCAACTCCCACATTCACTCGCCTTGCTATCGTTCAAGATATTCCGCCTAGATTTTCGGTACCGCATCTTGCAAAATCTCTCATGAATAGGCTCAAGCTCGATGACGCCAGGGATAGCACGGGGATTTCAAGCAGTGTGACGACTGATGTCTCGGGAAACCCTTCGACTGCCGCTTCAACAATCAATTCGGCGGATGCGAGCGAGGATGAGCTTGCTGAAGAGGAGATGGAGGATACAACGCCCGTCGAACCGAGGGGATATACCGGCCATGGACCATTTCCCTTCTTATCTGACAAGCTCGACGCGGCCAAGCCACGCACTTTTGCTC
This sequence comes from Naganishia sp. PG3902-1, assembly GCA_023628075.1. Lineage (NCBI taxonomy): Eukaryota > Fungi > Basidiomycota > Tremellomycetes > Filobasidiales > Filobasidiaceae > Naganishia > Naganishia sp. PG3902-1. The sequence goes on from JAMALH010000008.1 coordinate 969,921, forward strand.
AGCCGCTCGTCTTCCACGACATCCGATGCATACAGCGACTTGCGGTTTCAGATGCGGCAAAGTACATCACGCATCTCCGGTTACGCGCGCCCGGAAAGGATATTGCCAGAGTGCTGTCCGAGACGGGGGAAGGCAAGACGGCCCGACGGCATTTCCCGCAATTGCAGTTCCTCGATCTATCGACGACTAATCTTCGGCACGATGGTTCATTCGGGTTGCTTGTCAAGCGATACGATAAGCTGGAACACCTCGTTTTGGACCGAACAAATATCTTTGGTTTCCAGGGAAAGGACGCCGGTGCCGAGCTTTGTGCCGAGCTAGGCAAGGGCATCGTCATGGCCGGACTTGCGCGGAGCAAGGAGAGGGAACGGGAGATCGCGTCGTGGGACTTGGCACAGAGGCGACGTGCGGCCGAACGGGAGCGGGCAAGGGCGAGGGAGTTGACGCGTCGGCCCGCGGCGATCCAGGAGGATGCCGAGGGCGCGTCGGATGGTGTTGCGGACTCTGCCGACGAGACTCGACACGAAAATGAAGCCGTGTCGACCAGCTCTCCGACACACATGGCACCATTAGTTATCGATCTTCACAATCGAAATAGGCGGCGAAATGTTCGTTCGGCTGCCCATTCTACGTTCTCCATTCGGGAAACTTCGAGGCGGGGTCATAGAGTGGGAACGATGACGGAGACGGATGATGATCTCGTGATTGCGCCACCTGACACTCTCTCATTGGTATTACCGCCACTTCCGACGCTCAAGACGCTCAATCTGGGCGGTGAGGGTGGCAACAATATGACGCCAGAGAGAGCGGCCGAGTGGGATCGCAAACTGCATCTCGGATGGAGGGATGGTCTGGAGAAACTGTATGATTGGGCACAGCGTGTGGGCGAAAAGTACGAGAGAGCGGTCAAGGTAGCCCGTCAATGGGAAATGCAAGAGTCTGCCGACGTTGATCCACGTGCAGGATCAAGCAAGGGGAAACATGCGTCCAATTCTCGAAAGGCCTCGGGATCATCTTCATCAACTTCGGCCAACGCCAAGGCCAAGACGAGGCCGCCACTCAACGTTCGCCTTTTCCGATATCCGACGTCTGAAGAGTCCAAGCAAAATATCGTTTTTCCGGAGGACGATCCTGTCACCGGGCTCATCCTTGTCAACCCGGCAGAGGAAGACTGGAAACTCGCTTACACCTCGGCAATCGCCGATACGGAAGCTTGGTGTGCCGCCGTCGATGCCGGTCGTAATCTCGACGAACTATACCGTGAAGAGTGCGGACGGATGGTCTTGTTGTGCACAGTGCCCGACTGTGAGGGTCCCATGCGCAAGAGTGAAGACGGGAAACGAGAAGATGGACGGAGTGGTATGTCGCTGGTGAATGGCAAGATTGTGCTCAAGGGGGACATGCAGCATCGGCAGGGCTGCGGACACCTCGTGGCTCGACAGACTTTTGGCGGGGACGCCATGTGATGAAGGATTGTATATCTGTAGTCTGCATGGCGTAGAGACGCATTCACTTGCTTGGCAGTGGCAATGCAACATTCAGGCTCGAGGTCTGGAGACCCCGCGATTGATGACCTCATTAGCGCGGGATTGATGATCGGCACAATGGGAACTGACATGGCGGATGGCTCGCTGACATTGTCAACATGCCATATCCTTCTGACAACCTGTTGCGTCCCATGTCCCGCCCATGCTAGACCCCACGACGATCTCTGTTCCTCCACCGCCCTACTTGCGCCATGATTGACCACATTCTCGGGAAACCCTCTCCGTTGTGGCGTCGGACACAGGTTTTCCTCGTTATTCTCTTCTGGGTCTTTCGCCTATACATCGGCGATGGCAAGCGAATACGGTCCAACAGCCGCCTTGCGAGGAAGCTTGCCTCGGGCATGGAAGATTCCAGATGGCGGAGATTGTTTACATTGCGCCGTGGGCTGTTGGGCATCATGGGTTTCATCAATCAGAAATTCGGTCAGTCTGGCGTGTGCGACGGAGACCTGTGGGCTGAGTACGAGTCTTAGAGCGATTTACGCCGTATCAGTTGATTGTCGGAACAATGACCGCCATCTATGCTTTGCGTAATCTCGATGTTATCCTCGGTCTTGGAGGTGAGTTTGCCTGGCATCATACTGATGCATCGTCCGATCGCGTTACTGAACTGCATCCCACCTCAGGACCGGAACCTCTAACCAGGCTGGTAAGCTCATATCATATCAGTAATCTGCTCACAAAGATTGAAGAAAAAACTCGCACAGTACTCACGAGCCTACTACCGCGCCTCCTACATCTCCACTGCGTTTGACGCAGGTTTCGCAACGGCCATGACGATTCGGCCAAAGTGGTTCCGCGACATCTGTTCCGTCTGGCTTTCGGCATACTACCTTATATATGCACAGGAAGCAGACGAAAAAGTGAGTTAATGACCTGAAAGAGCCAATACCTGCCTAGTTGGACATGGGCTAACGCCTTGCTACCAATAGCTTCGCAGATATAGGGCGATATGTACCGTGGAGATGCTAAGAGTCACATGGGAGAAGACCAATAATCCATATGTGAGCCTACTCAATCGTCCGACTGAAGCAAGACCGAATTAAGGCTCCTATCGTACTAGCTGCGCGCACTCACGTACTTTGCAAGACCGCGCCTACCCGTCGTCCGCAAGGTCCTCCTTCCTCGTCCCAAATCATCAAAGCACAGCAAACCAATCTCGGCAATGTTATTCTTCGCCCGACCAGAGGCCGAGCTGCATACCTGTACCGAGTTGATTCTTGACTTCCCCGGCGGTGGATTCATTGCTATGGGTCCCGATTGTCACGAGGAGCGGTTGAGACGCTGGGCGAAGAGGACGGGCAAGCCGGTTCTATCGGTAGATTATGGAAAGGCGCCCGAATGTGAGTGTTGAATTAATGCCCATTCGGTCCTTCTGTTAACTGTTTCGATATCACATTAGACCCTTATCCTTGGGCGATTGACGAAGGGTTCGATGTCTATCGCATTCTGACTGAGACGAAGGGAGGAATCATTGGCATGAACGGACAGAAGCTGGATATCATTCTTAGCGGCGATTCAGCGTGAGCATGAGACGGGAGAGTCTGTTAGCCGTTAGCTGAACTCTCTTACAGAGGTGGAAATGTGATTACTACCATCATGCTCCGCGTTCTCGAGACAGCCGACCCCATCCCGCATCCTGTGGCGCTGGTACTGGCATATCCAGCTCTGGACTTCAATTTCAAGAGTTTCATGTCGCCTGAACATCTTCGCATTCTACGTACGGAACAGTCTACACATCATATACCCGGAGTTGAAGAAGGCAAAGATCACATGCGTCACAAGAGTCCTCTGTCGGTCGTCAGTGATGTCAGAGCGTCGCCGCCTACCAGCAACAGAAAGCCAAGTTGGACGCGATCCCTAAGCGGGAGATTGCGAGGCATGGCGAGTCCATCACTGGGACAGTCGGGACTCGCTAATGATGATAGGACGGAAGAGGAGAAGAGTCTTCGGGAACGTGTCAAAACTCCTCTTGTCGAGAAGAGCTTTGAAGCGATGCAGCAAGAATTGAACGAAATGGCGAAATCTCATGAAGAGCGCAAAGTTCCGCCGCTTGGAACCCGCCTTACGATGACTTCACGGACCGGTTATTTCCAGGATCGAATCATCTCACCGTCCATGGTATGCTCAGTGTCGAATAGCTGGAGATTATTAACCGACATTCTTCCGTGTCTAGATGCGAGCGATGGCCATCCTGTACATCGGACCGAAAGAAAACCCAGATTTCGAGACCGACTACTATATCTCACCAATACTGGCACCCGAAAAACTGCTGGCGCAGTTCCCTAGGGTGTTTCTTATTTCCGGAGAAAAGGATCCTTTCGTCGACGACACAGTCATTCTCGCCGGCAAAATTCGTCAAGCGAAAAGAGTGAGACGGGAGGAAGTACGAAGACGCGTCATGGCCAAAATGGGCAAGGTGAAGCCGGCATTGCGGATGAGTGAGCCCTCTTCTGGCCTGGACGAGGCAGATGAGGCTCTGCTGAACGAGGATGAAGACGATTGGGTGCAGATGCGCATCATTGAAGGATGGGGCCACGGCTTCATGCAGATGGTAACAATCATGGCCGAGGCAGAGCCAGTATTACTTGATGTTGCCGACTGGATCGACGAGGCCTTTGCTCACCGTGCGACTACGATGACAGACATCCCGTCTGTCTCTCTTGGGCCAGCGCAGTCGGCTTCGCGCAATTTCAGCTTAGTCAAGCCAGGGAGGTACAAGCATTCAGCGCCAAATAAGACGCTCGGTTCAGCGGACATGGGAGTGCCGATATCGGACGGCGTTGCTTCCGTGACGGTCATGGATACAGATGACGAAGCGGACGAAGTTCTTTCGTTCAGCACAAAGAAAGTCAAGCTTGCCTCGTCGGCTTCAAACTCCAGTCATGGCGACGTTTCCCGACTATCATTGCCTCGAGTATCTAGCGCTCCACGATTCAACCTCTCAAGCGAATTGCTTGAACCGAGTCACGCGGATTTGACAGCATCGTTACAGGAAGCATTCCACATGCAGGGCCAAATGCCGTATAGGGCGCCTAAAACGACAACGTTCGCCTTTTTCGGCTCTCAGAAGAGAACAGAGACGCCCACATTGGCTGTACCCCAACATGACAAACATCGATCCTCGAGTCCGGCGGGGACGGACAGGACACGCGCAATCGGACTGTCAGAGGCGGAGCTTCTGAGAAGAAGACGCATGGAGGCTGTGTACGGTATGGGTGAAATGGACAATAGCAGTCATAAGGTTGATGACGAGCCGGAAGACACCGGTTTTCGATGGTAGGTGGTTTGGCCTGTTTGTAACGACAAGTGAGGGGATAATGCAGTTGTATGGGGTACAAGGCGATTGACATCGTGATCTCAGCATAACGCCCTCCCGCTGGCTTGCAACGCAGCGTTTATTTTTTCGAATGCCGCCTTCGTCTGCGCAGAGCGAGGTGTCAGCATGAGCCTAACGCTCGCTATGACGGAACTTACTATTACAGTCGTGCCCGCGCTGCAGAAGGTTCGAGAGGCTTCTATTGTGTCTATCGAGAATGGTGTAGCGTCTTTCGACGAGAAGGTGGCAGCAGTCACGGTGTCGTCTGCGATCAGCGTGTAAGAGTCCGATCCGGCAAGCTCTAGCTTTAGAGGTAGGATTCCGCTTCTATGAAATGAATTAGCTACAGTGCCATGTTCTCTGCATGAAATGGCTTACGCGGCGTCAATACGGAGACCGTCGATGACCTCCCGCAATTCGGAAAACTCGGTCGATAAATCTAGCTTTCTCGATATTTGTTCTTGAATTTCAAGGTCGCGATCGCTGAAGACGAAGGTCAAATGCATGAAATATGGCGGGAACGCGGTGTTGCTTACCTGTCGGGACACATGATGAACCAGGAGCGTCGATGGGTTTGCTTGACAACCGCGTCGACTTGGCCCATGGATGCAGGGATGATTTCGTTCTCATCTACGGCGGACATTTCATCGACGATTGCTGGCAATATGGGCAAGTCGACTTCTATGTCAATCGTCGATATCCAACCTCCTTCTACCTCGGGCGAGGTGGAACGGTACCGCGCTCGCCGCACTCTCTTGGCCTTGGCATTCTCTGGTACGCTCGCGTCAACCGGCAGGGACGACCTAGAAAGGGCGGACAGCTGATCAGCGAGGATTGGCAGACACGCGGGCGGGAATAAACTGACATGGGTACAAACACTGGGTGCATGTTGGCATCCAGCAATTTTCGACAGACGTGACCGAGAGAGTGATCGCCTTGAAGCGCCATAGGTGGTGTCAGTATTGCGGAGGCCTGAACGATCTTCGTGCGGTACAGCAAATGACCGGGTCTATTGGCCATGAATTTGAACGATGCTCTCGACGATCGCTGCGGGGGGCTTACGTTACGTTGACATGACGCTCATACTGATGTGTATTCCAGTGCTCGCCATCCAAAGATGACCTCGACTCCTTGAGCCAATCACGCAAAAGAGCGTGCTTACGACTACAGCCAAAGTTAGGACGACGCACGTTGATAGCTTTCGCGACGCTACTCACTACTCCCGGCCCTTCGCATCGAGCGCCAGCTCTTTGCTCACGTCCTGCAGTCTGCCGTTGCCATGGCTGGCACTGCCGAACCATCCACCGAGACGACGCACACGGAAGAGGTTTTTCCCCGTCAACGTCCAGTCCCGATGCGAAACCGGACCAGTCATTCCGGCCTGTCGCGACGTGGAAGAGGGTATTGTCGGATGCAAAGAGATGTGCGGATAGAGGGCGTAGGTTTCTGGTACCGGTGAAGACCCGGGAGGGTTGGCTGGTGGCTGTTCCTGAACTGTTCCAGGCGCCTCAGACCCAACCATGGCGAGCACACGCGCTGCATTCGGTTCCAGCTCGAGTTGTATTTGCGCAAGAGACAGGAGATGTAGTGCCTGATCCCTCGACGAGGGATCGAGGTAGCTGACGATAGCGTACTGGTCATTCCGGTGATCAGTCTCGAGAAAGGCGCCCGACATATCAGAGATTGATTGATAGAGCTCGGTCAAGTTTGATCCGACAATCGAGGACTTCCGTATACGCTCCACCTGGATTTTCTGAAGTAACGTCTTAGCGGCGGAAAGTCTCAGAGATTAAGGCAGCTTTACCTTGCGTCGCGCGTCGAGCGCAGCCTCGACCTGTTGTAGGATCTTGTTCCTGCCTTTTATACGGAAACACAATGCAGGCTGCGTCACCATCGTAAGAGATACGCGGTGTTCTGAGACCAGCACACGCGTGAATTCGGGATCTAGGGCGATTGTGAGAGATTCTCTCGATGTTTGCAACGGCCTGGTCTTACCTCGGCGGAGCAATAGATACGCCTCAGCAGGAGTCATGGGTATATCTGGATGAAACAGGTCAGCGGAGTCCGGGAGGATGATAGAGTTCGACCGGGTAGAGCGGTCACACGAGCTTTCTGCCGCGCACTGCATCTTTTTTCGCATCAGGAGCCGTTTATGGGCAACTCTATGCAGGATACGCTTGTCCGCAGTGCTGCATTTTGCGTCATCCCTACGAAGAACTCACCTTTTTCCTCTACTGCATGTGCAAGCTTCGCCGCCTCTCGTTCTCTCTCCACTGTCTCTACACGAGGCCATCCCCAACTTTCTAGAAACGCCGCCACGATTTGTCGTTTCCCAGCATTCCCTCCGAGTTCCCTCGGCGAGAAAGATTGTGGTTCACTGGAACCTAATGTATCGGGACGGGATGCGGAAGAGGCGTGCTCGCGCACGTATGCATCCCACAACTCGCGAAGCTGCGTTTTTAGAAACGCCTTGTCAAGCCTAGCGAATGCCCGTGCATATTCCTTTGCATATCGTTCGACAGGGGCATTTATGGGCGGAGCTCGAATCGGGCGGTACGTCGCGAGAGTCTCGAGAGTAATTCCGGGCTCCGAGGGCGTTGGATTGTCGCTAGCGATAGCAGATGCCGAGTCGGCAAATGCTGATGAATCGAGATTTTCAACAGGCGAACCGGTAGCAAGCTGTTGGGCGAGCTTGGCGCTATGCTCAAATTGCTGTTTCCATTTCCGGGTTTGACGAACAGGTTTTGAGCCTGACTTTGCTGCCTCTGCTGCGGTGGATGCGAATCCCCTAAACATCGTCGCGTCGTCAAAGCGGGACGACGAGGTCTCACAAATACCAGGCCAGAGGAATCAAGAATTCACATGCGACTTGACGAAATGCGAAACCTCGATCGCCTGTGTTTGAGACCAAACTATTTGCATCCGGATTTATTCACCTGAAATCCTTCACAAAACAGGTTTATGTTCATTTTGGTACGACTTTGTTGAAGCGGGGCTAAGCGGGGCCTTTGGGGTGACAGCCTTACCCGCGTATCCGTTCTCGAACCTGTTGCAAGCAGCGTAGGTAGGCGAGTCCTTAGGAAGCAGCGCATCATAGTGGGAATCCATTCGCAAAACTTCTCTTCGACCGCTGGACGCAACAACTCCCTGGAAGATTGCCCCGCCCAAGAGTTTGAACAGCTACAGCAAACAGCGCACGTTCTACAGTAAAAACGTATGTCCATCCTGCTGCATCGTCGCCTGCAGCCGCTCACGCCTCGTCCGACGGTCCGAAACTCAGTATGCACATCTGTATCACCGGTGCCGCGGGATCGATTGGATCTCGAACGGTCAAACATGTCCTCTCGCAGGGTCACTCCATCACCGCAATCGACATTGTGCCGTTACCCAAGGGTCTTGAACTCCCCGCTGGCTCAGTCTATTGTCAGGTGGACTGCACCGACTTCAATGCGTTCGAGAAGGCCCTACTGCAGATCCCGTGTGACGGTGTGATCCACCTAGGAGCTATTCCCAACCCGATCGTGAGTATCGATCGAGCCGTCCGGTGCGGGACCAGCTGACAAACTGGCCTGAACCAGTCTGGCCATGATCAGAGGTAGGCAACCGATTGCGCCGCCAGGGAGCTGTGACTAATCTTTCTTTCGTGTCAGGACCGTGCACAACGTGAATGTCGTCGGCAGCTACAACGTCATGCGCACTGCAGCGGACAACGGAATCCGAAAGATCGTACAGGCTTCCTCGGTCAATGCGACGGGATTGATCTTCACACATGAGAGTCGTCGTAAATTTGAGGAGATTCCCTTGACGGAGATGTCGCCACGGGTACCGGAAGACGCCTATAGTAAGTCAGACGCTCTGATGGTTGCGATTTCGCTAATGAAAAGTTATTTCTGCTCACAGGTTTGTCAAAGACGTGCGTTTGTCACATCCCCTGACTACCCATCGCCTACACTGATTTGCCCTTGCACCCACAGAATTTGCGAAATTCAAGCCGATTCGATTTGCCGACTATACGACGACTGCCGAATCAGCTCCCTGCGCTTCCACATGACTTGCGACCGAGACGAAGCCATCCCGCGCGGTCAGAAGGGCGACCTATGGTCGTGGACTTCGTTGGATGATGCCGCCAATGCATGCCTGCTCGGAATCACCGCCAACGAAACTTCCTTCCAACGAGGTCACGAACCATTCTATATCCTGCACGATGACTTGTTTTTGGGCAAGGAGAGCTGGGAGGTTGCACGCGGGGTATATGACGAGGCAATCAAAAATGGCATGAACCCGGATACGGTCACGGCGAAGGAGTTGATAGACCTTTACTACCCGAACACCAAGGTCAGGGAGGGCTGGTTCGACGGCAATCCGCGGCGGTCGCTGTTCGACAACGCAAAGGCGAAGGAGATGCTTGGTTGGGACCATGTGAAATAGAGCATGCGTGTAATGACACTGTTTTTGGGTCTATATATCAGTCACCGCTGGTCTATCAGTCGCTCTTCAGGACTCAAGCGTGGTTCGGCAGGCATCAAACGGTTGTCTGTTGCGGTGTTACATCTTACAGGATGGGCATATGTAGACTGATAGGGACTCGCGGCTCGTCGACATATATCGGCTGCGCGGACCGATCGGATGCGGAACCAGAATGCCCGGTTTCATCTGCTCGATCACCTGGACCCTCTTTGAGTCTCACACTCTCCTATACGATTTCTGGCTTGTTGTAACGCTCGACCTGCCGCTGACAACCTGATTCGAAGTGTACCAGCCCGTCCAACAATTCTTGCCTCTCGTAATCTTCGGCGAGATTCTGGTCCCGCTGCAAGGCATTTTACAAGGACGAAGTCGCAGCCCATGATGGGAGTCGGGCGTGTAGTCTGCCGCGGCTTTGGGCAGATACCGCGTAGTCCGAGATGCTTGACCTTAGGGACGTCCAGGATGGTCTATGCTACCCGACAGCGCATGATAACACCTACAATCAATCGCGGGCAAAGTTGGGGGAATCTTTCGGCCGGTTGGAGCAGGGAAGCAAGCACGGACGCGACACATGGTAGCCAAGCCGCATCGTCTCCAGAACGTATATACAGATCTACATCACCAAGCCGACCGCTACCTCGTCCCACTTCGATCTTCCATTATCATTTCCCGTCATCAGCCGCTGTGAAAGAAGAGCCTTGCCTTTATACCGAATACCCAGATCACCTACCAGCCTATATCGATGGTATAACTGGGGAGCAATTGTCCCGAGAAGATGTTCGAAGATCAGCACTTCGTCTCGGTTACGCTCTTACACACAGTCGAAGAAGAGAGGATCAAGCGCTAGCGCAAACGGGAGATGTTGTCTTCATCCTTTCGCCCAACTCATTACACTACCCTATCGTTTTTTTCGCCTGTCAATCGGCACTTCTGATACCTACGCCCTGCAATTCAGGTGCAACAAGTCGAGATGTGGCTTATCAAATCAAGGATTCAGGAGCGAAGATTGGATTCGTTCATCCTGATCTCATCGGGGTTTGGGAAGGAGCCATGGAAATACTGCGAAATGACGGAACCAAGGCTGGCAAGGAGGCAGAAGAGATGCCGATGCATTTGATGGCCTCACTGGAGGATGTCGCCGCGCTCTCAAACGGAAGCGATGTGTCCAAGAAATATCAGAGCTACCGAAGCCTGGTGCAACCCGAAGCCACACCGGAAGACGCAGAAGACACAGATCTGCGTCGCTGGACGGACTCGATGGCAGCGTGGCAGGGACTTCAAGTCGAGGGAGCGTCTCTCAACTCGATTCAAGGCGGCCCCGGAGTCAGCTACGATGATACCGCCGTTATTTGCTACAGCTCGGGTACAACGGGATTGCCAAAAGGTAAGGTTTCCTGGCTTGGGCTGCGTGTTGCTAATCATCCTTTAATCACGCAGGGGTGATGACTACACATCGAAATTTGGCCGTCATGGAAACTATCTTTACAGACGCAATCATACCAATGTCGCCGAAGAATAAGGATGTCGCGCTTGGATTACTACCTTTCTCACGTATGTCGGTATGGCAAGAGGATTTCACCCCGCTTGCGCTCATCTGAAGATTCTGGGACGTGCTAGATATTTTCGCGTTGACCTTGTGAGACCATTAAGTTGGCAATGGCAGCGGCGAAATCTGACGAGAATGTGGTTTTAGAATCTTGCTGCATCCCCTGACGATGGGTATACCCGTAGTCACGTTACCAAAATTCACCCCACATACCTTCTTCTCGGCGATAGAAGCGAATCAAGTCACATGGTCATTCATCGTGCCTCCGATCATCAACTTCCTTGCCAACTTTCCAGGTGTGGACAAACACAATCTCAGCTCCTTGCGAGGACTACTCAGCGGGGCTGCGCCCATGGCAGGGGAAGTTGCTATGAAGGCGATGAAGCGCATAGAGAGCATGATTGGAAAAGAGTTTATGATCACGCAGGGATCGGGTAAGCCAGCCGTGATCACGGGGAAGAGATTTGTCCTGATATCGGCTTCTATTCAGGCTTGACTGAGACTTCTCCAGCCACCCATGTCCTGTCCCTGGAGATGGCCAAGAAGAAATTGGGATCCATTGGCCAACTTCTGCCGACGTTGGAAGCAAGAATCATCGATGCAGAAGGGGCCGATGCACCAGAGTTTGAAGCCGGCGAAATGGCTCTCAAGGGCCCGACAATCATGCGGTACGAGCATCTTGAACACCACATCCACCGTCTGTTCTGCTAATTAGGCCTTCACATCGTCCAGCGGATACTGGAGAAACGAGCAGGCAACAAAGGATACATTCACTCCGGATGGATGGTATCGAACAGGTGACGTGGCCAAAGTCGACGGGGAAGGCTATTGGTTGTAGGTCACAAGTCGATCCGTATCTTTGCGCCAGCTGACAGACATCGATTCATATCCGAAGCATTATCGATAGGCTGAAAGAGATGATAAAAGTCAAGGGCTTCCAAGGTATGTAATGGAATTCTTTTGTTCAGCAGTATACAGCTCGATCATCCGCATGTGTCTTCCTCAGTCGCCCCTGCAGAGCTCGAAAGCCTTCTTATGGGTCATCCTGATGTTCTCGATGCCGGAGTTATTGGGGTCAAGGCAGCCGACGGCGTCACCGAGCTTCCTAAAGCCTTTATCGTACCTCGCGGTGGCCTCGACCAGTACATTGATGTTCAGGACAAGGAGACCTTGGAGCAGAACATTGCGGCTTGGGTTGGTGAGCAGGTAGGCCACCGTTAAGGAGAACCTAAATCTAGAGATAAGCTCAAGGCTTTGAAATTAGGTTTCAGCCTATAAAAGACTGTCCGGTGGCTGTCACCTCGTTGAATCCATACCGCGAAGGTATGTATCTAATCAGCTTACAGAGAAGCCTGATGCGCCGATGCTGATTCGACCCTTTGCGCGACTTCGCAGTGCATCAGGAAAGATACTGCGCCGTGAACTAAGGGATGCCTAGGGAAGGGAGACATCATTCCAAGAACGGAAAGAGGGTTGGTAGTTACATGAGTTGTCTCATCTCAGCCGGGCATCCGAGTCAGATTGTGCCTTGCACCGGACGAACTGCAATAGTCACCCTCCCTTACGATTGAGATGCATTTTGCACTGCTACAGCTACTTTTCTCGCTTGAAGCGGATCGCCAGCCTGTAGAGCAGTCTAGGATTCGTCGACGTCGGTCGCAGATCGTCGTATCATGGTTGGCTTCCCCTTCCAATCGCTTATCCGGAATTTCTGCGACTATAAGATGGCGGACGGATGTCATGCTTCATGGGATTGGCGGAGGAGAAGACCGATCCGCCTGAGCTGTCTGCGGTCTGAGTGGCTGTCAAATGAACAATGATCAAGTCACCATGTCCGCATATTGGGAAGAAAAAATCTCACAAACAAACTCAAAAGAAAGCCTTTTTGATGACGTTTCTCTTGGATTGTTGAGCATCTCCGAGAGCTCTCTTCATACCTCGAGTATACGAAGTGTTTCTGCTACCTCGTAGTATCAATGACTACGTGACGACCATCAGCCTCGAAGGTCCGATTACTATTGCAGGAGGCATACATCCCTGTATTTGACAAGGTATCGCTTTGCCGTGTGCAACTGGCGGTGTTTGAATCACGCAAAGCATCAGCAATATGCTCTTTCAAGCTCTACTCGGATGGGTTTCCGCCTCGGCGGTACTTGCGACGCATTCAACGGTGAATATCTGGCTCAAGTCCAGCTGGAGTGCTCCTCCATTGATTCTCGAGGTTCTGTACGTCCCTTCCGCAATGGCCTGAGTAAGCGGTTTCCTTACAAGCAATTTGTCTTAGCGAGAGCATTGCAAGTGAAGATCCAAGACTCTACTTCCCCTTGTTGACCGCACTATCGACGGAATGTCCTACACTCGCTCAACAGACTCCAGAACAGCAGCTGGAGTCAATCCTGGAGCTCTTCCAAGAGACCCCGGAACTGCTGCAGGGTCATCCTAGATGGGACCTGAGCTCGTTCCAGGCATCAATAGCCATGCATGCGACTACTCCCAAGATACAGGCACACTACCAGTACTACGACACGGCAGTCAATCAGACGGACGCGGGAAGGACGACTGGGCAACTTTGCGAATCATGGGTAGAGTGGAGAGGCAAAGGATTCTGCGGCGTGGAGGAACTGAAGAGGGATATAGAGCTGACGCTGACGGATGAATTCCTGTAAGTATTCAGCTAGTAGGCCTGACTCTTATGGGTTTCAGCTAATGAAGACGTCCCAGTGATGCCCTGCCCGAGCTTCAAACTCCAGTGCTGCCGTTCGACCATATTTTTCCCGTTTCCAGCATCCCCGCTTCGCAGACACCTGCCGTGTTGTATCTCGCTGGGTTATCCAAGGCGGAAGGTGATCTTTTAGAGTATCTCAAGTATCACGCAGCGAGGACGCAAGACTTCAGATTCATAGTACGGTACCGCCCGCCTTGTCGCCGCATTGACAACGAAGTTCCGAAACCGAATAGTCTGAAGGGATACGGCGTCGGAATGGTACTGAAAAAAACCGATTATCTATCGATTGACGATCGCCCGACGGATGGCCCCGAACCTGGTCAGACTACATGCCTTACGGATCTACGTCCTGACTGACCGAGAACCCTGACAGCCGGCCAGCAACATATCTTTCCGGTCAATACTTCTGCTTCTGGCGCGCAAGACCGTTATTCCGGGATATTTGGGGCCGACCCATGGGCTGATCTTGCGGTGAATCCTATTCGACCGACTGAGCTCAGTGGTGAGCTATCTACTGCAGTGCCTTCGAGTAATGTCTCCTAATTGCGTCTGGGAGGGAAGATCTCGGCTTGAAAGCGGCAACACTCGTGATGGCAGATGATGCACCTCTTGACGCTCTTATCCATATCTCACAAGACTTTCCAAAATTGGTGGCCGGTCTAGCCAGAAAGGTCTCGTTGAACGAAAGTCTAGAGAATGATGTGATCAGGAACCAGCGGTCTATGCGCTTGGGCAACTTGGTCTGGGTGAACGGCCGGTATATCGGACCGCTGGACGCCAACGCCCTCAGTCTTCTGGATATCTTGAGGGAAGAGCGACACCGAGCGGTATCATTGTGTTCGATGGGTCTTACACCGCAACAAAGCTTCGAAATCCTGTCGGATGACCGCATCAGTGAGGCTCTCAGCACGACGGATCCTATGGACACTTTGGTCGATGCTAGTGATAGGCCTGAAGGTGGAGGCGTCATTCAATGGTGGAACAATATCGAAAAGGACAGTCGATACGCCAAACTTCCCGATTCGATGTCCGTCGTTTTGACGCCTCAGCGACCTGGTAATTTCCAGTCAGTGCGGAAGAACTTATGGAACGTCGTACTAGTGCTCGATCTCTCAACGAGAACAGGTTTAATGACAATCAGTCAAACTGTTACTGGCTACATTCGCCGAGGAATGCCCTTCCGGTTCGGGCTGGTTCCTGCAGTGGGAGGCGATCTCTCAAGTCCGGGTTCAGTGATGGCTCGCCTCTTCCACCATATGATCAAGCGCCATGGCCGTGGGGAGACTATAGACTTCCTGTCAAAGTTGCTCCTCACAAGCAGTTCGCCTACTATTGACTTGCGACAGGTACAGGTGCTATTCGACTCCTCCTATGCTTCAAGCGAGCGCGGCTCCGGAGAGCGTTACCAGGATATTATTCATGGACAACAGGGCTATGACTACGTCAATAAAGTACAACAATGGCTCGCACGAATGGGCGTAGACCAAGCCTCCTCTTCCGGTCACACCTTCTTCAACGGTCAATATCACCAGATGTCGGATATGTGGATGCAACAACTGCTAGAGGATCATTCGTCTCAGCTGAAGTACCTACAAACGCCACCCATCGCCAAGCTCGCGCGAAAATCGAAAGATATTAGTTCTTTCTTTTATGATCTACCGACAACCAGCCGTCGGCGCAACCTGCATATCGGTCCCGGACTCGGGAAAAACAGACTTCGGGTTTTCGACAATCAGGAGAGTTTTCCGGAAAACAGCCCTTTGCTCAAGCACTATGTATATCGAAGCAAAGACGAAGCACCAAGGGGCCTACTGAGCACATTTGTCATCGCTGACTTCGACACCCTGGATGGCTGGGAACTCGCAAAGGGCTTGCTTCAACAACTATATACACATCCCGAATCGCAATTGCGCGTAGGGTTCCAGCACGTCCCTTCATCCGAATCAGATCGCAAAACCGAGTTCCGACTGTCAACGCTCCTTTATCGATTATATGCTACCGGTCGACTATCTCTAGTTGACACGAAAGAGGTGTTGACCTTGGACTCTTTGCTCCACAATCCAGACAATGAGGCTCTCGTCGACCGCCTCAACAGAGTTACTCGACAGCTTCCTTCGGATTCTGTTCTTCGCGACCTCCTGATGACAGAAGCAGACGCTCTCACGTCTAGTGCCTCTCGAGAATTTTGGGAAACCTTCGCGAGTGGACGGCAAATCATGGGCGTTCAAGTTGGAGCGCAGTACCTTCTTGTAAACGGAAGGCTCATTGGTCCCCTCGAAGCGGGCGCATTCGCTGCGGAAGACTATGCTAGTTTGGAGAGGTACGAATTCAATACTCGGGTGAAGCCTGTTCTGGCTGCGTTGGAGAAACTTTATCAGAATCTCCATGCGTTGGACCCGTGAGTCGCTCCAAAATTACGTACATGGATTGCTGTCCTAATGTGTGGGTTGACAGGATTGTGATCAGCAATATGATCAACGGAATCACTGCCGCAGTGGGAGCAGCGTATTCCAACGAGGAGGGGGTGGAACCTAGAACAAACTTCTATCGACAACTGCAGGGAACATTCTCCTCGTTTAATATCGGTCAACCAGGTTCCGCATTGGTCCACGTCTACGCGATCGTCGATCCCCTCTCGGAGTCTGCTCAAAAGATCGGTCCATTGCTAAAGATGGTGACAGAATTGTCTCATACCTTTGTCCATGTTCAACTCAACCCGCAACAGACGATCGACCAGATACCGGTCAAACGCTTCTATCGTTACGCCATAGAGACCAAGCCGACTTTCACAATCGAAGGCGACTTCGCAGCCGCTGGAGCAAGTTTTACGGATCTACCGTCCGATGCGATTCTCACGCTGGGTATGGATGTACCTCATCCTTGGCTAGTCAGTCCTCGCAAATCTGTGCATGATCTGGACAACCTCAAGTTGGACGCAATCCTCACTCGTCAAGAAAGCCCGGTTGTAGATATCAACTTCGAGCTCGAGCAGTTCGTCATTGAAGGACATGCCGCAGAAGAAGATACCCATGCCTCGCCTCGTGGCTTACAGCTCCAACTCTCCTCTTTGGATGGTCGATATATCGGCGATACCATAGTCATGGCTAATTTCGGGTATTTGCAATTCAAGGCAAACCCAGGAGTCATGACTTTAGGTATCCGCGACGCTCGTGGAAGGGAAGTGTACTCCTTGCAGGCAGTATCGAGCGGGTCGGCTGTCTCCATACCATCATCCGCCGGTCTCGCTGCTGTGTATCTGACAAGCTTCAAGGGCGTCACCATACGACCCATCTTGAAAAGGAACCGCGGCATGGAGCAAGCGGACGTTCTAGAATTAAGTCCACCTTCGGAAAGAGAAAGCATTTTCCGCAAAGTCGTGTCATCGTAAGTACTGCCGAGCTTGTGCCTCTTCCCGGAGTCTATAATCTTACTATTGAGTTCAGACTGAGTGTCATACTCGGTAGCAAGACTGTTGCGAAACATCAGCCGCATGCGGACATCAACATATTCACGGTCGCGTCTGGCCTGTTATATGAGGTTTGTCTTAGTTGGGAGCTGTGGAGCACTAGCTCACCACTGAGCTGTCATTTTACACAGCGCTTCGCCTCCATCATGATTCTGAGTGTTTTGAAACACACTAAGAGCACCGTAAAGTTCTGGTTTATTGTATGTCGTTTCAGTAACATTCCAGACTGAGACTGATATCAGCGCTCCTCTAGGAGAATTTCCTATCACCATCCTTCCTGGAATTCATTCCACAGTTTGCCGAGCAATATGGATTCCAGTGAGTCGGAGCAATATTCTTCAAGAATCCAGTGCTCAGCGAGATAACCTTTTACAAGATATGAGCTCGTGACATACAAGTGGCCATACTGGCTTCGTGCGCAGAAGGAGAAGCAGCGGGAAATCTGGGGGTATGTCACCTGGCCTCGGAAGTAATCGTATGCGGTGCACATCTCACGGTCGCTTGTATAGATACAAGATCCTCTTCTTGGACGTCCTCTTCCCCTTGGATCTTGACAAAATTATCTTCGTCGATGCCGGTACGCTAACTGGAAGAAGGGGTGCCACACTCGCTGCATTGCACTGACCTCGCTTACCCCCTTGTAGATCAAATTGTCAGAACAGATCTGAAGGAGCTTGTAGATTTGAATCTGGAAGGGCACGTGTACGGTTACGCCCCCATGGGAGACGACCGTAAAGACATGGAGGGTTTCCGCTTCTGGAAGACAGGTAAGACCATTATTCCCCTTTCCATTACTCGCTTGACTCTCATCTCTTCATCCAAGGTTATTGGCACGACAGTCTTCATGGCCGCCCTTATCATATCAGGTGAGACCACAATCGGTGCAATTATTGAAATAGGCTAATATTTCCCAAGCGCTCTTTACGTAGTGGATCTCAAGAGATTCCGGGAGGTGGGCACACATCTCGGCAGACCGTATGACCTTGACTTCTGACGTTCCGAAATCTCTTCCAGCTGGCCGCAGGTGTAAGTCGTTTTCAATGCAAGTTCGCATAAGCCGTCCGCTCAAATTCATCGCTTGCAGGATCGTCTGCGAATCCAGTATCAAGCCCTTTCGGCCGATCCCAATTCCCTAGCGAATCTGGATCAGGATTTGCC
Source organism: Naganishia sp. PG3902-1 (assembly GCA_023628075.1). Taxonomy (NCBI): domain Eukaryota; kingdom Fungi; phylum Basidiomycota; class Tremellomycetes; order Filobasidiales; family Filobasidiaceae; genus Naganishia; species Naganishia sp. PG3902-1. The sequence goes on from JAMALH010000008.1 coordinate 988,149, forward strand.
AAACGCCATGCAGGATATCTTACCGATCTATACTCTGGACCGTTCGTGGCTTTGGTGCGAAACGTGGTGTAGCCAAGAAAGTTTGAAAGATGCCAAAACGAGTAAGGCCTTTTTGGTGCGATTTAGCGGGAGAAAGCTGAATAACTGTTCTTCAACTTTAAAGTTGATCTCTGCCAGAATCCAATGACCGTAAGTAGCAGAATCATACCGACAATCAAAGCTTACATGCTGGGCTTTGACTCGACATAGAAAGAACCAAAGTTGGACCGCGCTCGCAAGATCCCCGAATGGGAGGAATACGATCAAGAAGTTGCCAGATTTGCAAAAAGCTTACAGAAAAGCAATGCGATTGCGGCCGTCGACGTGGAAGTCTTGGCATCTCCGGACAGCGTGTCTAAGGCCGAAAAGACATACGACGTTGACCAAGAGATGAACAGGGCCATTCCCGAGGCATCTTCCTCAACTCCGGCGATAGAGAACGCAGAGGATGCTACACAGAGAGTGAAACACCAACAAGATCACAAGCAGAACGGCCAACATAGAAGTATTGACGAGTTGTAGATATGTTTCAAAGGTCAAGACTGCATAGACGTTTGCGAGCGAACGGCAGCTAAATCACGAAACAAAGAAGAGAGCTACGGATATAGACGCTCTGTGCATCCGCTATAACTCTCCTCGAGCTGTTGCGTACGACATTATAGTCACGTCGGTATTTTGACGAGAAAAGTCCGGGGGAATTGCACCCGCTCGAATGGTGGTTCCGGACAGAGCAGTAGCGAACGACGCCGCCGACGACTCGCTCCTCGTGTCATCTGCTGGCCATTCGAATGCCGAGTCTTTCAGTTTTCGAGAACCCAAACCGTGCAGATCGACTGATGTCGAGCCTTCTATTGAACCCGATTCGGGTACCTTGCTCTCTCGGTTTATGTCCCCTTGGCCATCTGCCGGTACCGGCTGGATCTTCACGGGAAGATAGCTGTTGACCTCATTGAAATGTAGGACTGAAGCCAACAGGGCGAATATGAAGATAAGCCCGTAGAGATGATCGCGTAAAGGCTTCTCTCACCAGTGTCACCGCTGCCATCTCTGGGCAGATGCTCTCGTAAAGCCCATCCGGGCTCCTTCGACGCCCGGTTAACGCTCATTCTCATGGCGTCGGAATCCTCAGAGTCGGAAGTGCGGTCCTCTTCAGAGATGGCGGGGAATTTTGTTCTCGCGTAGCCATCCTGCGAAAGCCTCGGCGTTGTCACCTCGACATTGCCATGATTGTCCTGACTGACTTCATCCGATGTCAGAGCCATGCGCGTCGATGAGGAACCAGCCGAGCCCTTGGACTGTCTTCGATCTCCTGTCAAGCTGTCTGCCGAATTCAGGCGCTGATGATTGCCATTATCCCTCGATGGCAGCGCCACTGGCGTGCCCCATAACTTTCGAGGCCGCGCGAAGAAAAGGTCCTAGGAGAAGGCATAGACATTGTCAACTCCACTTCAATTATCTGACCACCTCTGCCCAGAGAAATCGCTCTCACGCTTACCTTTTCAATGTCCTCGAAAGAAGCTCCTGGCATAGGAGAAGCATCTGTAGAGCCAGGCGTCGCCATGAGTAACTGCATTGTCCGTGGAGACCTTGGCGAGTATGTCCGGGACGCTTCCTGTAGCTCCGACTGTGGGCTGCCTATCGTTGTGGCCGAATAATCTGCGAACCGTCCGTAGGCGGACACGACCTGGGTTGGTGTATTCCTGCAAGACTGTGATGCATCGGCATCGCCGAACAGTTGATTCGCCATTCGTGCGCGATTGACAGCTTCCTCCATCGAGGGTCTCTTTTGCCGTGGCGATGTGAGTTGTCTGGATGCTAACGCTAGAACTGTGTCCAGTGGCAGGCGCTCTGGTATTGGACTCGTTGGGCTCCTTGGTTGCATCGTATGCCACTGATCCCAAGCGGCCTGCCGAGTCGGCGTGAAAGGCTGCATCACTGGTTCACCACCTTCGCGTATAACTTGAACGGGCGCTGGTGGAGACTTCCGGCCAGATGCAGCCGTCCCTGCACGTCCGACAGGATGGGCTAGACGGTCAACCACGACAAAATTGTGGAGCAGATCGATCGCGCTATCTCTGCTGCTTAAAACTGGTGTTGTAGAGGACCCCTCCCCATTCTCTGACACCGAGGCAGCGGTCCGAATGTTCGGCGAGCTCACGCTGTGTCGCAGCGCACTGGAACGTTTGCTTGATGGCTCTGTCGGTTCAGCCGGAAGCGGCTTGTCGCGGTAATCCGTTAAGTTGGGGTTTGTAGGCAGAGGTAATGAAGATTTTCTGACCAGAGCGTCGTCATTAAGGTCACTTGCCGACGCAGTATGCACCTGATGTAGCATATCGGTTTGATCGGCAATATGCGCTTTCCTGCTTCGCATACTTTGCGTAAGGTACCGCAAAAAGGCCGATGTAGCCGTCCCGCGCGAAGTAGCAGGCTCCGAATCGCGCCGCTTTTCGAGCGTGACCCTTCCGAGAACTTCGGACGGGGCAGCCGTTTCTCCAGAAGCGTCTCTTGGCACGGGCCGATCCGCACGAGCAAAAGGTCCAGCGATCAAACCCCCTAGCGACCCAGATCGCTGTTTGTTGATGCGCCGACCATGAGCATGACTCGACGGCAAATCGAGATCGTATACGGGCTCGAACGCCACAGGCTGTGGCGCGAATCGTGCCAACTGGTACTTCTTATCCTGATGGCTGTCTCTTCCGGCAGAAGGTAACCGCATGCGCAGCCGTTGCGAGGGCGCCGTTCGCGCTTTCACGGCCCAATCTTCTCTCTCCCTGTCGCGCTGCACTCCCTCACGCAAGACACGATGTCCGCTGAGGGAAGGCGAAGGTCCTCTCCCATCCTCGTTGACTGTTTCCCAGAGCTGTGATGTCCGGCCGACGACGTGGCCTTCGGGCCGTGAGGAGTAAGGTCGCGGTGCCTTGCTGTGAGACGTGGTTTGCGCTGGTGGACTGGAAGGTGGGGTGACCGTGAGTGCGACGAGTCTCGGCCGGGGCAGTACAAACTTCTCGCACATGGAGGAAGCCTCGTATCGCCTTGATTTGGGGTATTCCCCTTCGAGCGATGCGTTCGCAAGGGCTCCATATTGCCCGAGACTCTTGGATCGTTCTAGCATGATGCCTTTGTCGAGACCGCCGACGACGGGAGCCACAGGCGCCGGCATTTCTCGAGCGCGACTTTGGGCCAAGAGCCCATTACTATCGCTCTCACGAGAAATGAGGATTGCATTCTCCAGACTCAATTGGCGTAGATCGGGTGTCGACTCTGACGATGTCATCGTTGGGTGTGGGACTGCTGCCGGACGGAAAGAAGCGACTGTCAAGCCCCAAGGGGAAGAAATGGTGGGTGAGACCGGATGGTCGTCAACGCCTTTCTCGTGGATGCTGCTTGATCTGCTGCCTGACTTGCGATGCTGGAACAGTCGTCGTAGAGAAGATTGTGTCCTTCTCTTTTCTGACGGCGACGGCGAAACAAGCAACGGTGTAGTCTTTGCTGGTATTGCGTTCGGTGATGCATTCATCTGAATCTCCCGTGCCATCGCAGCCATTGCATTCAGATCACTTCCTCCACTTTTCTCTTCTTGCAGCGGAAGCACAAAAGCCTCGTTCATCATTCCCGGCGGTATAGGGGAGGAGATATGCTGGATTTCAGACCATTGCCGCTGGTGTCCCTTTGATCCTGTGTCTTGTCCGGGACTTTCTCTCCTTATTGGCTTCCATAGGGCCGAAAGTGAGCTTGATCGTCCTTTGTGAGTGTTTCTCGTTGCGTCGGACAGGGGCATCATTTGCATAGGTGCCGGTCGACCTTTTGCATCAAGGGTTGAATTCACGGATTCCCCTGTCGAAGAGCCTGTCGCGGTGGAATCATTCGTGGACAACAGCCCTAGCGCGACAAGCGAGCTGTCTTCAGTCACTGTCGGCTCCAAGAGGGGCGACTTTGATTTGACGGCGGTTACCACGAACGGATCAGACGGGAGAGGTGTCGATTGAAGGGAATTGACGGTTGCGAATCGGAGGAGCGTTGATGCGCTGCCACTTCGGGAATGTGTATGCTTCGTCGACGGCGCCGCGGAAGGAAGCTGTCTATGAGCGAGATCGATCGGGATCAGGACGAAAGGAGGCAATCCGTTTGAGCGCTGTAACAGCTTGATGCCGAGCGGTGTTACTCACTGCTCCATCACCGACATTGATGTCCGCGGGGAGTTCGTCGATGAAGCCATCAGCTTCGTTTTTGACATGGAGTCGGCTTCAGACATATCGCCTGTTTTGAGGGGCTGTTGAAAGACGATGCGAATGCTATCGCACCAGCGCCGTGCCACCTCGATTCTTCGACAACGGCCTCAAAGCAGTCGGAAATGGATGATGGCTCGCTGCGCTGGTAAATTGTGGAGTGATCGCCCTCATGTGCGGATGAAGATGGAGAAAGCCAATCTCGGGCTTTCTGGGTATCGCTGTACTGCGTGCTGTACCTCGCGGGATCGGCTGCTGCCGCGAATCGCTGGAGCTATCGCTGGGCATGGCATTTGACCCCTCATTCTATTCGGGTCGCTTCAGGTCTCTCTACCTCAGCTCCTTTGTCTTTCCCTTAGCTTGCATAGATCTCTTACATTACTACACACATCCCAAACTGTCATCCAGGCTTCCATCCAAAGCTACAAATACCACGACTGGCATTACCTATTGCTACAGCTCATGTGATCCCCGAAGCTACATGTCGACAAAACTGGTATCCAGACCGTGCGCAAAGTCCCAAATTACAATTCTCTGCGAGGCAGAGCATGTAAGCGAAAGAAGTCTTGGAATGAGATGACAGAGACAGACGAACCTGATCGATCCCACTGCTGATAACCTTGGTCTTATCTCCAACCACGCTGAAAATGCGTCCAGTATGTAGATCCGGTAGATCTTTAATCAAAAGTCCCGTATGTCGATCCCAGACCTGCGAAATCGCGTTCAGTAACACTCCACCGCCTACGTAACGCTACAGACCCACCTTGAGTTTCGAATCATAACTACCACTAAAGACGACATCGTTCCCCAACCAAAGGCTCCTCACCAAATCCGTATGTCCTTTCTTTTCGCAGTCAAAACAAGCATGTCCGCCACCGGGCGTCGACGCGCCAGACGCAGAGCCAACAAAACCGGTTGCACCGAACAAGCCGCCAGACTGATGGGATCCCTCTCCATGCGGTTGCGTCGAGGTGAGGGACGAGAAAGGAAAGTATCGCGAGCGCGTCGCGATACAGCATCCACGACCCGCGCGGAACTCGAACCCATGCGGATGTTGAACTTGTCGTGGGCCTATCTCAAGCTGATTCATGCTCGTGGAGAGCGCCGTATGAGCACTTGCCGTGCTGTCGCCGCGTAGTGCATGAGTCGGTCGCCGAGGCCGGATCGCAGGGTACTCCGAACTAGCCCCATCATCGTCATCGCCTCCTGCATTGATTGCCGTATCACCCTGCCCGATATCTAACCCCCACTCCCCGAGCTCGTGACGTCGGATACCCCAGTCAGAGCTTCCCGTGACGCAGGTGCCGCTGCCGATGTCGATATCGAGGCTGGCGATGCCGCGGGAGTGGGCGTCGATGATGAGCATGCATTCACCGGATTGAGCGGACCAGACTCGGAGCGTACGATCGCCCGAGACGGAGATGCTGCCGATATCAGTGTTAGTGCTTGCAAGTGTCGCCTTTGATGGAGGATCAAACCCACATATAGTCCTTGACGAGCTCTATGGCATTGACCGCGGCCCGATGACCTTCGACATCATGCGGTCCGGGAATATCTGCATCGAGTAGATGGTTTTCGGCCAGAACACCGACATTTGGATTGGAACCGCCGAGGACGAGCAGCGGCTCCAGCGTCTTGCTGTCAAACGTGCGAATAGAGCGGTCTTGTGGAGACGAATCCTACAAGTCAGCATGACCAGCGGATCCAGGGAAAGAGGGTACACACCCTTAGAGCAACTGACGATACGCTTCTCGTCAAAGCGCACACACAGCACACTCTCACCACGATCGTGCGCCTGAATCTGACCGAGGATCTTCCCCGTCAACACATCCCAAATCACCAGCCGCCCATCCGATCCGCCCGTGATCATTTTGACGCATTTCCCCGCGGCGGCCTTGACGCCTGCACCGCCCGTCAGTCCGGATGCGTCTGTGAGCGCCGCCGGGACCACGCGCGCGTGGAGCGTGAGGACGGAGTTTGTGTGGCCTTGGGCGGACGTCGGGTCGGATTGGTAGATTTTCACTACGCGCATTGTGTCGAGGTCCCAGAGGCGGACGGTCTTGTCCCTTGAACCCGAGAGAATCCAGTTACGGCCTTCGACAGTCAATGCTGAGCGTGGTGGTGCTGAGCCGGTGAAGCTGGCGCCAGTGTGATTGATGCTGGGATCGACAGCGCGCCGAGTCGGGCTTTGGGGTGCTGCAGGTTGGGCCGATGGAATGGTCGTCGGTACCACTAGCTCTTCATGCAGTATTTGTAGGCAATAGATTCCCTCGCGATGTCCTTCCAGTCCGCCACCCTGCAAAGAGATCCTCGAATCGAGGATATACGGCCGTTGGCGACCCGAGATGAATCGTTGTTTGATGATCCGATGAACGAGGTAGAGGTGTTTGTAGTTGACGAGTGGTTTCGGGAACGGTTCGTGGCTGTGCGAGGCGATGGGCAGAGATGCACCCGTGAGCCCGGGTGGAGAAAGACCCGTCCGCATCGTAGGACCATACGGTGGGCTCGAGCCAGACGTCGCAGTACTGCTCGTGGGATTCTGCGCACCGCTATTCGAGAGCAAGAAGATCGGCAGTCCGCTTTGGTGTCGTCCGGTCCTGAAGCTCGGTCTTCGTGGCGCCTGCGCCGAGTTCCCCGCTGAGTCGATAGTCTCTGTCAGATCAAGTACAGGGAATCCCGCATCAAGAGGCGAGCCATGTACGCTCCTCTCGTGCACATCCCGGCGAAGCCCCGTGACGGAGAGATTACTGCCCATCATCGAGTTGTGCCCGATAAAGACCGCATGATCAAGCGCGGGAGCGAATGCCGCCGTGGAGGTGATCCCTTGTCTGCTGGATTCAAGAGGCCTACCGGACTCCTCCCCAACGGCGAGACTCCGCTCGTACTCGTCATCCCATACCTCACCTTCGCCTGCGCCCTCCCCACGCTGCCGCTGGCGTTGTCGCGCACGATTGATATCCTGAAGCGCGTCCGTTTCGGCTTTTTGACGCTGAATACGGTCTCGTTGGGTAAAGACGTCGCGCCATGATGTCGACGGGTGAGGATGAATGTTATGGTCTGCGCAACGGATGTGCCATAGTGCTAGAATGACGGCAGTACTAAACTACTTGTTCATCAACAGTGGAGAAATATAGACTCACATTGATCGTTCGCTGCGGCGTACCATGCGCGACTGACCGCTCCGCACGCCAACAAAGACTTGGTATCGAGCTTGACAAAAATCAGCACGGCGAGTTCCCGCGGCAGGTCGCCGATGATGTCTCGTCGGAGTACTTCAGTCAGCTCTTCGTGGACTTGCGAGAGTAGCGAGCGCGGAAGGGATTGGATGAGGTTGAAGATTAGATCTGCAGCGAGAACCGTCAGCACGAGTCCGACGACGGGTAGAGGGGAGAGCGTCAACTCGCCCTTCTTGTCGCCCGGGGCGAGATCGAGCGCATCCCGGAGGACGGTAGGCGACGCCATGTATGCGTCTTCCGGTACCAGAATACGCGTGCGCGGCGATCCTTGGTGTCTGCAATATACGGCGCTCGCGGCTGACGGTATTCTGACGATATGATTGACGCAGCCCAGGACGGAGCGAGGAAGCATTCACGCTGTCTCACTCGCGCGGCGCATCGGGTGCATCCGATCGGCTTTCGGTGCGATGACGCCGACTCTGGGCGCGGATGCTTTTCGGAGAGGGGTTTCATTTCGTAGGATTCCTGAAACAGCGCCGGCGAGGATGAGAAACTTAGTTCCAGTCGGAGCAGCCTCGACCGCTGACGGGATATCACAGCACTTCCGTTTCATCATGGGCAAACCTTCTCGCGCACGAGGGGGAGGCGGATCGCGGCTCGGAGGCAAAGCCGCAGCGCCCGTCGGTACGTCCGGACGCGCAAAGTCTCTGAGGAATGGCGCCGTCAATCGGAGGGAGAAGGTGGACGAGCATATTCCGGCTAGTCTGGTGACGAGCAGCGATGAGGATGAGGAGGAAGACGAGGATGATGAAGATGGGAGCGATGATGATGATGATGAGGAGGAGAGTGGCGAGGAAGATGACGAGAGTGGGGATGGGGAAGAAGAGTCTGAAGAAGAGGATGTCACCATCGCCGTGCCCGTCGCCATGTGGGTTCGTATCCCTTGCCCAAACCCTCAGGAGCAAATGCTAACATATCTGAAACCTAGGACTTTAACCACTGCGATCCCAAACGATGTTCTGGAAAAAAACTGGCTCGACACGGCCTGATCACCTCCCTCCGCGTCGGCCAGCGATTCCGCGGCTGCGTCATCACGTACGTCCGCGTCAATCCTCCCATCCCATTTCAACATCATCTAACACTCCTCTCCTGTCAGTCCCCGTGGCAAAGTTCCTATCGCACCGTGCGATCGCGAGATCGTCGGCAACAGCGGCCTCGCCGTCGTCGAGTGCAGTTGGGCGCGACTCGATGAAGTTCCGTTCACAAAGATCAAGAGTCCGCATGAGCGGCTTTGTGAGTCTACTTCTTGCGCTTCCCAGCGGAGTTGGGCGGAATGCTGACCTCTGCGCCTGGTGGCATGTAGTGCCTTTCCTCATCGCTACAAATCCCGTCAATTACGGCAAGCCATGGAGGCTCAACTGCGTTGAGGCTCTCGCTGCCGGGTTCTACATAACCGGTTATGATGCGTGGGGCGCGCAGCTGTGAGTGAGTTTGACGCGCTGTCGGGCGTGGCTGACGGCTGTGTTGTGTGCCATGCGTAGGTTGTCCAAGTTCTCGTGGGGACATTCTTTCATGCAGGTCAATGGGTGAGTTTATTCGCTCATCGAATGGTGGGTTACAGCTCAACTCGTGTTTTCGTGTACGAAAGGCACCTCATCGCGCGGTACCGGACCTGTAATAGCGCGGAGGAGATCATCGCCATGCAGGAGCTTGTACAACGTGAGATGCATGAGGAGAGTTTGGACGCGAAACGGCGGAAAGGTAGGTGTCCATACTCAGTTACACCATTGTAACTGACACTAGCGTATTCCCTTGTGTAGCGGAAGCCTCGGACGATCTTCTCATCAGGAATCCGAACCACATCGATGATGCTGCATGGCCGGACGAGGACGTAGAGGAGGAGGACTCACCAGATGAGATGGACGCGGACTTGCCAAAGCAGACTGAGAATCTGAGTCGGGAGGAAGAGGACATGGATAACGTCGAGGCGTTGATGGCAGGTGTAAACCTGGAAGCACCCGAAGAGGTGGGTGTCGGAACGTCATGAACCAGTGTAGGAGATATTGATATCATACGTTCGCTCCATCAAGACAAAGATGACGGCAGATCAACCGGCAGCTAAGACGGCGGACGGTTTGCCGAGATTGGAAACTGGGTACCCGGAAGCTTCGGTTGCGGCGAAAACTACCACTTCGTTGGGTGATACCCTTGAGCTGACTTATGAAAAGCTGAACACGGAGGCCATCACTGCTACAGTCAAGGACGACGGCGCGGGTGCTATCGCTGTCTTCATCGGGACCACCCGAGACTCTTTCCAAGGTAAGCTCCATCACGACCTTGAGTGGATAAGCGGACTAAAACGATTCCGGACTCTTGCGACCTGCAGGAAAGCAAGTAACGCGACTGACATATGAAGCTTACACCCCCATGTGCATGAAGACATTCAGCAAAATCGTCTCGGCCGCCCGTGATTTACCAGCATTATCGACCACTCATCACGCCGTCGCCAAGACTACGCCCGGTGAACAAAAGCTCACCCGCCTCGCCGTGCATCATCGTCTCGGAGAGGTGCCTGTAGGAGAAGCGTCGATCGTCATTGCCGTCTCTTCGCCGCATCGGCGCGAAGCATTCGAGGCGTGCGAGTATGTCCTGGAAGAGGTGAAGAAGCAGGCGCAGATATGGAAGCGGGAGTGGTACCTCGAAAAGGGCGCGAACAAAGATGATGAATCTGCGTGGAAGGAGAATTTCGCGCGGGGAGCGTAGGGATCGATGGACATTGTAAAGGAACAGGAGAGATGTGGTATATACATCAGTTGTGGCCATCTTCCAAGATGTTCTTTGTGTCACTACAATTGCTGCTTTCGTTTTCAAACGCCCATCAAATGCCCTACGACATATCGACATCACCATCCTTAGCCGGCGCATCATCCTTGGCGGGTGCCTGAAAGTGCGAGAACCGATCGTGATCAGCGGCACAAGTATACGACGTTTGCTTTTGCATACCTTCAGGTAGGCCTCCAAATCCTTGTCGAGATCATCGGCATTCGCTTCTTTTCGCTCAGGGCGCAATCCTCGTCCTCCACGAACGCCTTGACCACTGATTGACGCGCAGCGACGTCAGCTATCGATTCCAAAGCACAAAGACACTCGCTGACGCACCGAGCCGGTCCACCACGACGGAATCCCCTCGTCAAGCCCCGAGGCACATCCCCTCCGTCTCGACCGCCCCTATTACCGCCGTTACTGTTGCGTTGGTCCCTACCATTCGCATTGGCTCCGACACCGGATATCCTGCTCAAGAGATCACCGCCGGGCGATGACGGACCCGAGAGGAAGCCTTCCCTTCGGGCTGGTCGCGCGGCAGGAATGGGCGTGTCGTCGAATTTGATGCTGAGTGCTTGACCTATGATGAATCGCTTCGTCAGTAGGGAGATACGTTGCGTGCGAGATGGTTTTTAGGACTTGCCTTTGGCAAGGTTTCCGTCGAAAGAGTTGATCGCGTCCCGTGCCTCGCGGGGGCTCGAGTATTCCAGCTTGACGATTCCTGTGGACCGGCCAGATCGATCGTACTAGATTGATTCGAATGCGTGTAAAGGAAGAAGAGAGAAAACGAGGCCAAGGCAAGGTTGTACGAGTAAGCTACTGTTTAGCCGTACTGTTTGTGGAGCAAGTCAGTTCAAGCTACATCTAACGAAACAGGAGGGGCGTACCATGGAAATGCCAGAAACGGCGTTGATGCACAGTGGCGAACCCGGCAGAGCCGTTTCTCTGGACCACTCCTTCCGGCACTTTCCTCTTCTCGAACCCTTCCGTGCCAATTCACGAGTCGTTGAGACAAAATGAGAGTGGGATCCTTACTTGAATAGTGGGGCCTCGAGTAATCGTCCCAACACGCGAAAAGATACCCTTCATATGGAATGAGTATCGGATTGATATTCACTTCGGAAGTCCACTTACCTTCAGATCATCAACCGTCACCTCGTAGTGCACGTTAGTAACCACCAATCGAGTGTTCGTCGCCGCATCGCTGCGAGGCTGCACGACCCGGCTCGGAGCGTTATTTCCTCCGCCGTACATGTCATGAGCCCACGAATCGTCAGAAGATCGAGGGGGAGGTCTCTATGAGCGTGAATTGTTCGATTGGTCAATGCACAATATACCGCGGGAGGCATACCAAGCGTACCTGGTAAGGCGTCCTCCCGGACGTCGGCGTCGAACGACCGGAACCTCCTCTGCTGCTTGCACCGCGTCCCGGCCTGCGCTCGCTGCCGCCTCGAGAACTGATAGATTCGTCCAGGCTCTTGTCCATTTTGAGATGGATTGTGGAAGGGGATAGAGGTTGTGCGACCGTACGCACTGGATCGAATTGTGCGATACAAGAAGTGGAGACCAGAGCGGCAGTGAATCGAGAGCGAGCGACGGGCTCCCGCTCATAGACCGACTCTGGCCCAAGTCATTACTCACGCGACGCGCTCAGGGTCGTCGAGCGGCTCGGATTTCTTTGTTTACAGTTGAGATCACAGACACCATCCTCCCCTCCAAGCTACCCTTCACGCCACGCTATCCTCACCTTCACTGGCCACGGCACACCGCACCGCCCTGCCCGCAATGTCTTCATTCCTGCAAACCGCCCAGAAACCAAAAAGCCGCCGCACAACAGCCAGCGGTAGCGCCAACCCATCCACGCCCGGCCCGCACACCTCCAACGCCCGTCTGTCAACCCATACGAACGGCATCTCCTCCGGCGGCGGACAACAGCAGCGTCAACTATCAGAAGAGCAGAAGCAGGAGATAAAAGAGGCGTTTGATCTGTTTGATACGGATCACGATGGCGCGATTGATTATCATGAGCTCAAGGTTGCGATGAGGGCGCTCGGGTTCGAGTTGAAGAAGGCAGAGGTGTTGAAGTTGATCAGGGATCATGATCGTCAGGGGGATGATCTGATGGAGTTTGACGATTTCAACAAGATCAGTGAGTCTTTTTGTGAGGGCGCATTGGGGTGATGGAAAAGCTGACTCGTGAATCCAGTGACCCAGCACATTCTCGCTCGAGATCCGATGGACGATATCCGTCGCGCCTTCCGTTTGTTCGACGATGACAACACTGGCAAAATCTCGCTGCGAAACCTCAGAAGAGTAGCCAAAGAATTGGGAGAAAGTCTGAGCGAGGAAGAGCTGTAAGTGCCACCGTTGAATCGCTGGACAGAGATGATTAACGTCGCCTGGTTCGCCCGATAGTCAAGCGATGATAGATGAATTCGATCTGGACCAAGACGGGGAAATCAACATAGAGGTAAAGCTGATCCCCTCATATGTGTTGAAATGAAAACTGACGCGCCAGCTTATCGCAGGAATTCATCGCCATCATGACCGACGGCGAATGAACGGTCTATCGCTCGACTTCCATTTTGTATATCCACGCTTCTCCCGGCACCCAGTGACGCCAGCGCGAGCTCTGTCGTTCGAATGACTTTCGATTTTGTAATGTCCAATCACGCTTTTAATGATTCCCTGCATGCCATGATCTCCATGATCTGTAACCCAATACATTACATCATCTAATGTCCAACATGGTATTCATTCACTAATACCTCCTGATACCCCCCTCAGCGCCAGAGACCCAGACGTGGCCATCCCTACCGACAGCAATGCTCTCAATCGAAACAGGCTCCCATCCGGCAAACTCCTCCACGCACGTCACCGGCTGTTCCCCATCGAGCGGAATGCCAAGTCGACACGGTAATCCCGATTCCGGGGCGACCACCAGATCCACGACGGACGAATCCGAGGAAGGCTGTACGAACGCCAAGTCATTGATGGCGGCTTCCGTTCGTCGCAAGATATGCAGTGCGCCGGATCCGTCTTTATCTAGCATTCGGACGTCGCGGATGACGATCGTCCCCTTGGCGGAGCCGCTCGCGAGAAGGTACCGGTTGGGATCGTATGCGACGGAATAGATGGCGCCACCCTTGGCTGTTGCGGGATATGTGGGGGAGGACACGAGCGAAGACGGGATGTGCGGGAATGCGCGAAGGATGGGTTGTTTGCTTGTGAGGTCGTATAGTGAGAGTGTGCCGGCGGACGAGGATAACCCGGCGAATAAGAGTTTATCGGATGTATCGGATGGGATTTCTCCTCCGAGATGTTTTGGTGGGGTAAAGTCGTCCGCTGGCAGCGCATTCGGGTCTCTCGACGTCGGGATGCCTTCTCGAACCTCCTTGGCGTGTCTGCCCGTGACAATCTTCTCGACGCCCGCAAAGCCTTCGGCATAAAGACTCGTCAAGCAAACACCCTGACTGACATCCCAAAGCTTGATACTGCCATCCTTGCTCCCCGACAAGATGTTCCTCCCGACACCCAACACATCGAGCGTCGTCACGGCGCGCTTATGCCCCTTGAGCGTACGCGGATTGATCCCGCTCTCGGCGGAAAAAATCCGAATGGTCGCGTCGGTGGCGGCGGTAAGGACGACGGAGCCCGAGGGGAACCATCTGACATCGAGGACGTCGCCGACGTGGCCCTTGAGTTCGAGTGGTTTGCTGGTCTTTTCACCCGAGAGGGGATGGACGTAGCAGTATCCGTCGGGGCCGCCATATACCAGTTGGGAGCCATCGGGCGAGACGTCAATGGCGTTGATGCTGAGGGGGACCTTGATGGACAGTCAGCCCGTCTAGGCAGATGAGATAGGCGTCAACTCACCGAAGGCGATTTGTGGAGTGGAGGTATGGCCGTCTGTCTTGGGAAACGGAGACGCTGTTTTTCGATTCCTAGTGACTTGGCCGAAACGGTAAAGGTGGTCTGAGGTGGTCATGTCAGGATGTCAGTCATGATGCTGTAAATATCTGGTAGTGACAAACGTACATGAGACGATCTTTCTGCCTCCATGCCACCAGAGGTCTTGATACCGACACCCTGAATCCCACCCTCTTCTCTGCTCAGAGACATTTTCCCGTGCACTGAGGACTGCCCGATTTTGTACTGGAAGAATCATATAGGAATAAGTATGCATTGCATGGCTATGCAGTTTCCCTTACTTACGCAAGAGACCCAGACATCCTCCTGTGCCACGACGTTCTGTGATACATCTTCAAAGACGGCCAGAGCGTCGTGCTGTTTCGCGCGGATCAGAAGCTGCCTCTGGGGAACGGCCGAGTTTGCGCACCTGGATATCGACATACGGTAGCGTCTGTAGCTCGGCCATGGTGTGTATGTGTGCAGTGCAGGTGCAAGCTGTCGATGCGACCGAGCTAGCGGCCTCATGCAGATGCACTGGTGGCTGTCTGAGTATGCATTCGTATCGAGATGCATGACGAATCGTTGCGTTGGGAGTCACGTGCCGGGCGGTCGGTATACAGTGGCTATCATCAGGCTATGTATGGGTCTGTCTGCGCGGGGTTCGCGGTAATCAGCCACGACGAGACACGGCTAGCAGGCCCAGGCTATCGCAGGTATATGGCTGATTCCATCCACACGTAGAACCGCCATCACTGGGCATCGGCTCCCTCCGCCGGAACCCACCGTCCAGCTTCCACCATGCCGCCATTCAGTTTCCTTTCGTCCTTTGCCTTTCCCATCTGGTCGTCGATCCCCGTCACAATAGGAGCATACATCCCCGAAAATATTCAGAAACGTCTTGTCGGATATTTGTTGCAGCGGACACTCGGGCGGTTCGTCAAGAGGGAGGGCCTGGAGGTGGATGGGATCGAGGCGGCGATAGAGCAAGGGAGGATCCGGTTGAGTGGGTTGCAGATCGATACTGAGGTGAGTTCAGATAGGTTACATCGCTATGCCACAAGCTAATACGCCATGGCTGTCGTTCAGGGTGTCAACGCCTCTCTTCCAGCTGATTGCCCATATCGCCTACGCGAAGGTCAGCTGGATGCTATCGACATCAGCCTGCCGTTTCCCAATCTCTGGTCAGGCCCTTTTTCACTCGGCATATCGTCGGTTCGATTGACATTGGACTTGCGACATCCGCATCAACATCGCTCAGATCCCGACGAGCCGCATGGAGGCGAGGAATGGAATCTCGATAAATCCATCTACGAAGCCAGTTCGGATTTCGTTCGGACTGTCCTAAACCCACACGAGGATGAACAGCTGCAAGAATCTCTGTATGAGCTCGGGCAGAGGCAAACCAGTGATCATGTCGGGGCGGATATCGATCCTTTTATTATGACGGACTCGCCGGAGGAAGACGACGACAGTCCGCAGGCTCCCGGTGGATTTCCGTCGGTCGGTGGCGCTTTCGGTGGACCCGAAGGACAACCTGGCGGATCGGCGAGGATGATCGAGGGACTTGTCGAGGCCTTGTTGGCTCGTTTACAGATATCCATCGGGAAAGTTGTGGTGCATCTGCACCACGACGTTCCCGACGATGACCGCGCCTCGGTCGATTTGACCCTGAAGGTAGATGGAATTCGATATGCGCTAAGTCAGGGACACGGTTCAGAACTGCCGAGAAAGACATTGACGTTCAATGATGTCGGGGTGTGGATGTCGAGCGGTAACACCACGGATGAATCCCGGGCGGCAGAATCACCTTTATCGCACAATACGATGGATACTACTGGGGACGACATGATCATGAGCCTTGGAGTTGCCGAACTTCGACAGAGCCGCGTTGGTCTCGCATATTCGCACGACATGCCAGCACTTCCACCACACGGAACAGAGTTCGATGACGAGAAAGAACAGGACCTGCGAGAAACCTATGCCGAGAGTCTGTATCAGAGCGCAATTGGGGAGGCCACATCTCCTCATACAGAACCACCTTTGCGTGCCAAATCTTCAGAGGAAAGCGATAGGAAAATTTTTGGGCTTGAAAGCAAAGGTATCGTTTTCCAGATGTGGAGGGAAGCGGACGGCGCCGAGGGGCCAAACGTGGCAAGTGCGAGGATCAGCGTCGATCTCGGTCATCTCGTGGCAGTTGTCGATACACGACAAATCGAATCTCTGATCAAGGTCGCAGCGGTACTTTCGTCACCTGGGCCTACGGCTCCTACCGCTTCGGTGGACAGCAGCAGCACCGCGCAAAGGCAACCTGCGACGACTCAGTTGCAGGTGGTGTCATCACGAGTCGATATACACTATGTTTACGCGAGTGCTGCGTACGACGCGTCTTCGTCAACAGCGTCTTGGAGTCAATCAGAAATTTCTGGACGGGACAACCTGCATCTGAGCTTCCGGAATATGCAGGTGGTCAAGCAAGGCGACGAGAAGACAGTCGGGACTCTTGCGGCCTGCTCCTTGAGCGATATATATCGTCAATCATACAGGAATGGAGTTGAAGTCCATCAGCAACCGATTCTGCAGGTGGGACCGACGGATGATCATATATGGCTGCCTGCACCAGTCGATGCAGAGCGCGCGATGAACCGGCTGGAATCGAAAACGTCGATAGAGGAAACACATGTGAGGGTGACATCAACGAGCACTGGTAGGGTTGCGATAACGGATGCGGAACCGCGTTGATTATTCCGCTGTTGCAGGTACATCCATTCAGCTCGGTGATATTCACTTCTACCTGGACCCCACCATGATAGATCGCATGAAAACTCCTCTATCTGGACTCTCTAGCGCCTATTCTGACACCCTTCAACCGACCGCGACATCCAGCAAAGATCGCTCGTCGAGAGTTTCAAACGCCGCTGAACTGCATCTTCGAATCCGTTCGGTTTCTGCTCGGATCTATAGTCCGCATCGTCTGCATGCAAGCGACAGTGATCAGCGCGTTCGAAGCAGAATAGGTTTCGACGTGGGGGGAGTACATTGGGGGCGATCGCAGGGGCATCTCATCCAGGCACAAGTGGACTGGTTGAAAGCGGATCTCAGCCAATTGACTGGTATGTGATTCATCACGGGCTGCAATCTCTTCCCATTGACCTCGAACATCGTCAGCGGCCGATCCATCCACCTGGTTGACCTGTGGAAATATGGATTCTGCGAGTGCCGATGAGAAAGCCTTGGATATACGATACGCTCCAAGTCGTTCGAAACGGATTTCTATGGTCGTTTCTGCTCTAAGTCTGGATGTGAATCAGCCGATAACTCATCAGCTACTATTTTTCGCCGACGACTGGATCACATGGCTCGATACTGTTTCTTTCAACTCAGCTCAAACTTCAAGGGAAGACTTACGCCTTATCGGTAGCCGATTCTTGGCTAGAGACGACACATCGTCCGAAAACGATAGCGTTGCGTCTGATGACACAATCGCAGAGGCATCGAGCATCGAGTGTATCATCCTAGAAGGTAAGCGGATAAGCCAGTCGGAACGTCTTCTCTAACAGCGATTCCGTCTTAGCGAATCTTTACGTACGCACTGATCGCCGCATCGTCCGACTGATGGCCACCAACATAGACGTAGTCTCCCGCGGCAGCACGGGTACCAAAGTAAGTTGCGGGTGATCTCGCTTCGATGTATTTGATACTGATCATTCGAGACCCATAGAAGGGAAACATGGTGGATTGCACAATTTTCTCTGTCGAAATGTCGGAAATTTTGACGGACAATCGCCGGCCTGTAACGATACTGCGGAGTGATTTGAGAGACAAGACCCGAGCAGGCGTGCGTTTACTTCTGTCTTCTACTCGCTGAATCGATGACAGATCTGACATGACCCCTTTCTTTACCAGGTCGACACTCGGCCGGTCCTAGTCCTTTCGCTTTCAAATACTCAAAACCAAATAACCGGCTACAAGGAGACTGTTGTTGACCTGAACTTGTCAAACACGTTCGCAAGTATATCACCGGGTCTTACCTGGATGGAGGACGTGAAGTCGGTCCTATCCTCTCCCCCCGACGTAGGTCCTGTCTGTCAGCACGAATGCCTAAAGACTCAAGCGGTGCCTACTTCAGGTCTTTCAAAACATGGTCCCGAGTGACAGTACAAAGGTCACGTGCTCTATGCAAGACTGTACCGCTTTCATGCCTGCATTCAATCGTTCAGGGGCCATTTCCGTCGATATCGGCCATTGCTCGGCGAAGACTCGGATGCTTGCGTCCAGTACTGCGCGCACCGTGGAAATGAAACTGGCCGATATCGCGGTATCTCTGAGCGATAACTTTAAGGCATTAGTAGCAGAAGGACAGCACGCCGATGGATCAGCTGAGGTAAAGAGATGGTGTATCGCTTTCTACGTGACGCTGATCACAGGAGATACTGTAACAGGACAGTGACTTTGCTCTGATTTGCCTGTTGCGAGAATCAGGGATAATTGTTTCTACAACGGCAGGGCACAAGACTAAGGTAAGCCGCATGATATCAAGTCCTTGAGACTTGTCCAATATATTGCACTTTCAGGTAGATCTTTCACATGCTGGTATCGACTTCTCAGTATGTGCAGACACAATAGAGGCCTTGCAAGATATCTTGCGCGATATCTCGCTCGGCTGGGCTTCGAAGCGACCAAATAAAGATCGTCATAGTGCTCCTCCAAGTGACCTCATGCATGACAACGACGATCCGTCAGATCGACAAACAATGCTGGGTAAGCAGACGTCCACTGTCTGCACCGTCAGAAGTCGATCTCCTGTCACTCATGCTTGGCCTCATAGGAAGCCTCTCTGATATTTCGACATCTGCCGCTGCATCATCTTTCGAAGAGGACCTTTTGCATGATGACCTGCCCAGCAACACGAAATTCGTCACTAAGTCTTCGCACTCGAACGGCAGGCAGCCTTCCTTCACTGAGTCTGCCGAGAACGAAATCGTCCATAAAGAAACGATCACAATACTATCACGAAAGCCATTCAGTCTTTATGCAGACTATCTGACAGAGCTAGAAGAATCGAAAGTCAAAGGCGACAGCTTGAGGCAAGTCACCACACCTCAATTCAATGAAATGACTGACCCAGCTATGCTTTCCAGTCAATCACCTCTTCTCCTTGTTGGAGCGGCTATCAACATTCGTGTATTGCTCTTTGGCGGATACGATTGGCAAGCCACTCGGTCGGCAATAGAGTCAGAAACCAATGTGCTACGCCGGCGACTCCGTAAACTGAGTCAACTCATTTCAACTGGTAATGCTCCCCCTCCGGAACTCAGACGAACGAATGTGGAACTCTTCAACTCTATTCACATCGGCATACAGGACGACGAGGATTTCCAAGATGACGAGCAGTTGTTGGCCGCCATCGAGAGCGAGTTGGCCGACTTGGATTCCGAGACGGCAAGTCACACTACATATCAGCCAAATAGGTTTGCTCGCTCGAGCACTGGTCCCCCAAAGGCTGGGCATGGAAACAAGAGAAAACTTCGTCGTTCACGTCGACCGCAAATGGAGTTTTCCTTGCGAGACGTTGCTCTTGGATATAGCGAGGAACAACCCGGTGGGGACGTCGCTGGCATGTTGAAATTGACAGTGCAAAGAGCCGAGATCATCGACCACATCAAGAGCTCAACATGGAAAAGCTTTATGACAGAGATGAAGAAAAATGGCGCAAATGTGCTCGGCGAAACGGGAGCGAAAATGATCAGAGTTTTGGTCAAGTGGGTCAATCCCGGACTGCAACAAGCTTCCGAAGCCCGGATCAATGTGAGTGGAGTGTTTCCGCGCTGAAGCCACAACGAATACTCAAAGGTCCTGTGTACAGGTGGAAGTAGCACCATTACGATTCCATGTTGACCAGGATGCTCTCGACTTCATGAAAGTTTTTTTCGCATTCTCGCGCAAGAAGGAGCCATCGTCGGCTGTAACACAGGAAGCAGCATCAGGGCGGAGTAAAGGCTTCATCCGTAAGCAGGTCTGGCGTGATCTTTCTCTTCGTGCTGTCTCAAGACAGCAATCGTGTTGCCTAACAGAACATGTCGAGATACAACCAGTTCAAGTGAAGATGGACTACAAACCCAAACGGTTAAATCTCAAGGCCCTGCAGCGAGGTAGTACCATGGAGGTCATCAACCTATTTCATTTTGAGAGCGCAACCATGACTCTGCGTCATGTCACCATCAACGGTGTAGGTGCAGTCATGAAAGCCCGATTTCTATCGCTGACATGGTCACCTCAAGGTTTCTGGATGGGGCGAGATCTACTCTCAGCTCTTGTCAATTTGGACTCCAGATGTCAAAGCCAACCAGATGTCGGATCTCCTTACCGGTATCGCGCCTGTCCGCTCAATGGTCAAAGCTGGATCAGGCGTTGCAGATTTGATCTTGCTTCCGTTGGAACAGTATCGGAAAGACGGCAAGATCGTTAAAGGAATGAGGCGCGGGGCTTCTTCTTTCGCCGCCAACACTCTTTCGGAAGTCGCTACGATCGGCGCGCAACTCGCTACCGGAACGCAAGTTATCCTGGAGAAAGCGGAGCGAGCACTAGGAGGCCGTGAAACGGAGGAGGCGCATTTGCCCGATATGATGGAATCAATCAACCTGACGGAGTATGAGGCAACTTTAGCGGGAAAGAAGAGCCGTTATGCCGATCAACCTGCAAACATCAATCAGGGCATTGCCGCTGCCTATACATCTTTGGCATCGAACCTTACGTCTGCCGCACAAACGATCCTGGCTGTACCGATGGAGGTGATCGAGGAGGCAGGAAACCATCAGGTAAGCTTCGGGTACTTGATGGCTTGTGGAGGCTGGACTGACGCCGGCCTTGATTCCAGTCGGCGACTCGCAAAGTCATACGGGCAGTCCCGATCGCGGTCTTGCAAGGCATGATCGGAATCACTGACGCAGGGCGAAAGACGCTCTTTGGCGTTAAAAATCAACTAGATCCAAAGAATCAGGGAGACACTGAGAGTAAATATAAGCGTCGCTAGAGAGCGAAAGATCGACGATCCTAGACAGCATCTTGTATTGGTTGTATCGGCCTATGACTGTATCAATGACACTCTACACGGATTCGATGGACAAATTCTATTGGTGTGCGCGTGTCCATGCGCGGAAGTGACCCGAGGAGCCATTTATTTGGGGACATGGTATCCCTCCATCGGCCCGCCACCTGCAGAGGAATCCGAAGGCCCTGGTGCGAGTGGTACTGGTTGATTCCCTCCAACCGTGTTCAGCGGAAAATAAGCAGTTCCTGTTGGCTGATTGCGCGTCATTTTGATTGTGAATGTGCCTAGAAACCGTATGGCGAGAATCAGCTTGAGAGGGTGGAGCCACATGCGAAGCTAACTGACATTGTGGCAGTCCTGCACTTTCTACAGATACAGTGACATTGATTCCTAGTCTCGCGAGAGCGCCTTGTATCAACGCTGATGGGTACACAAGATACTGAACACCGTTCAGCTAGGGTTTTCGGTGTCGAGAATTCGCAACGAATAACTCACGATTTGGGCGGCTTCAAGATCCGCTTGTGGGCCATTCGTGGACGATATCGGAATCAGTGGCGGAAATGCGTTTGATTGTAGCACGAAGACGCCCTGTTACCGATGACTTGTAAGAACGGAATTGCCCTTGCATCACCAGGAAGAGGCGTAACGAATGCTTACACGATGGTTGGTGCGAAGATTGTCAATCTGCTTGGAATAGATGAACAGGAAGAACTCCTTGCAGATGAATTTCATGGTCTCCAGGTGTGTTGAGAATGGTGGCCGGAAGACGGTGATACTAATAGCGATGTAGGTTCAGTATACGCGCATGACGAAGCATCCTCAACTCGGTGTATACTCACTGCTCTGCGATGTTTCCTCCGACTTGCAGCCCGATACGGTGCAGCGACTCTTGAACTCCCTTGCGCACGTCCGCGTCCTCTTGTGATGCCTCCTTGGCCGTATCCGTCACCAACGCGTCCGTCTCCACCTGCTTTCCCTTGACGTTCTCTCCCAGACTCATCCGCTCCAATGTAGACGATACGTCACCAAGTCCTTGTCGCACTCGAATCTCCATCTGCGCCTTGCGCCTTCGCTTGACACTGACTCTCGTGGAATGACGGAGAGTGCGTATCATCTCGTTGACGAGGTAGGAAGGCAAGGTGTTGTCCATGAATGTCGGCGTCGGGGCGGCTAGCTGCTGGAGCAGAGAGGATGCCGCTACGTTCTGCGGAAGCGGG
Source organism: Naganishia sp. PG3902-1 (assembly GCA_023628075.1). NCBI lineage: Eukaryota > Fungi > Basidiomycota > Tremellomycetes > Filobasidiales > Filobasidiaceae > Naganishia > Naganishia sp. PG3902-1. Next base: position 1,010,590 of record JAMALH010000008.1, read on the forward strand.
GGTAGCGGTTGGTTCGACATGTTGTGCAGGCCGTTTGTGTGACGCGGGAAGATCTGATGTTGACGGACGCAGGGGCACTTGAACAGTTATACAGTAAGGTGCGATATAGCTGAGTCGAGCTTGGCGGTTTGTTTACTTTGTCAGTAGTATCGGCGCACGACCGACGATCGTCATCTAGTGAGCGGTGGGTATTGCATGCACTTTCCCATCGACCCCACTCTGCTTCATTTCAGTTAATCTGTTCGTTCAGCAGAGCTTCTCCGACAGCTAACAGTAGCTCGAAGTATCAGTCAGCCGCGCCATCATCACCATTTGCTTGCACCTACCGGACATCAACCGCAAACAAACGGCCAGGCAATGAAAGAAGATGGCAGAAGCGAAGAAACAAGCAAGAGGGCCTGTACGCCGCGAGAGTGGTAAGTTCACTGCTCCAGCCCATGACATACAAATGGCTTAGCATGAAATACCTTCATCAGATCTGGAAGAAAAGGTCTGCTTGCCGTGTGAGCCCCCTTAACGAACCCGCTAACAGTTCCCATGTATTCGCTTAGCTGAAGGAAGCATTAGCCAAAACTGTACGCCTTGAAGAGCAGAAGAAAGACTTGGATGGACAGCTTGCCGCTGCAAAGGATGCACTTCAGGTCGCCAACGTCGGTTTCGAGACCGCTCAATCCGAAGTATTCGAATACAGGGCGTATTACGACAAGTTGATTAAAGTGGAGAAGGAGCGCGATGAGCTGAAACGACAACGGGACGATGCTCGTCAAGCACGCGATGAGGCTCGTCAGGAGCGAGACGAGTCCTCTCAAGAGTTGATGGAGCTTCGGGAGGCCCGGGATCGTTTTGCCGAGTCGCTGTCCGAGCACAAGAAGCGGTATGGCACGCTGATGGAGACGTATGACAGGCAGATGGCCAGGTCTGGGCGGGATCGGGTGAAGATCCAGGCGCAAAGGGCCGAGATTGCTGAGTTGAAGCGTCAGCTATCGGGTTGCTCGAAAGGAGTTGTTGATACGGCCGCGCCGATCAAGAGCCCGGTACAGGAGAAGGACAGCAATGCGCGCAAAGCTGAAAATCCCAGAGACAAGGCTGCAAAGCGAAAACATGGAGAAGCCTTTGCTGAAAACGAAGGCAAGTCTTTGGCAATGTTCCAACCGGGCAATCACCGAGATTGACTCCTGTGTCGTTCCGTCCGTGAAGATCATTTTCATCGAGAGGACGACAGTCAAAATCGACACCCCTTGAGCGATAGCTCGCATCACAACACGCCGACTTCCCAGAAGATCCGCAAGCTAGCATATTCTCGCAGTAGGAAACCAGAATCCCCGCTTCTCGTGGACCGTATCAGGGCTCCGCCAGTATCGAATCCGAGCAAAGTGCTAGCTGTGTCGTCACAGCCAGAGAGCATGAACCATGAGACGGAAGAAACAATACCTCTCGATTTCCAGGGCCAGGAATTCCTTGACGATGCGCAGGAGAACCAGGACTTCGTCATCAATCTTCACGACAAAACCAGATCCAGGCCTTTGGTTAGCCCCGAATCCGAGACTGCGCCGGAGGTTCATCGACGACAAGTTGCGCAGGCTCGAGATGTCCAGCCCGTTGATCAAGTCAAGCCCGTCGTCAAGGTCGAGGAAGGTACAGCTCCGGAGCTGACAGACGAGACGTCGAAGACACCATTCAAAAATCGACACATGCGCGGCGAGGTCAAGAAAGAACGGACCATAACGGCAGATCCTCCTGCATCAGTCAAACGAGAACCTTCTGTGCACAAACCAAATCGAAACACCAAATCAGAGACTCCCATACGCACCGATGCTCCGTCAAGAGTCACGACACCCGCCACACGATCCGTCGACAAGCGCAAGCTGTTACCGATCCCGGGATGGAAGGGCGGCCGAAGCTCTCGAGCGCTGACACGGAGGGATTCATTCGAAGATGACGATGGCCCGGCATATCGCTCGCCGGCCGTCAAGCAGGAAACGCCCGTTCACGCCAAGACGGCTGGTTCCCGCGCGGAGACTGCCGTTCCCGTGTACAAGTCGACGCGAGCGGCGGGAAAGGGTATAGCGATTCCGGCGCATCTGACGACGGCGGCTTTGCATGGGCGTGCGGTTGAGGATGAGATTGGTTCGGATCCGGTCGGGGAGCGGGAAGGGACGCCGTTCGCGGATCGGGATCGGAATGGGGGGAGGGTGGTGGTGGCGGGAGGGAGGGAGGCGGGGAAGGTGCCGAGACGTGGGAAAGAATCGGAACGAGGTGGGGAGAGTGGGGATCCCGTCGCGCGAGTATTGCGAGTTCTTGTCGTGCTTGACGAGCGCTGATCTGTCTGTGTCATGCTTGTGTTCGGGAAACAGGGACGTCAAGGGTAATCGACAAAAGCAAGAGGAATTCGAGATCAACCCGGAGCGTAACCACGGCTTGAACTATGCGTACCAAAACGTCGAGCGACGCAAGGAGGAACGCAAGAAGATGATGGGACACGGATGCATCGAGTGTGAGAATGTACGTCTTCCCGCCGGGAATCTCCGCAGAAGCGAGCGCTAAGGTGTGGTCTCGTCTGGCAGTATTACAACGCCGTCGGCGAGATGCCCGTCGTCAGCCGTGCGCCCATCTGGCGGGACCCGTCACCGGCGAACGATGCGCGCGCCGAAGGGTCGACGACAGGCAAGTGTCCGCATGGACGGGCGGTGAGAGGCGCGGAGGAGAACGCGAAGCAGGATTTGAAGAATAAGATTTCGAGGCACAGGGAGGATGTGAGTGCTCCTGTTGGGGCAGGCGGAGAAGCTGTGGATTCGCTGATAGTTGTTGACGTAGTGGACGGCTCCAACAACGCCACCGATGTATTGGTAAGCACCACTAACCCTCCTCTCATGCGCTGAGAACTGGCCAACTAATACGCAACACTGCATGTATAGGAACATTGGCTTTCCCTCCACACAGGATGTCGAGGAGATCAATGCACGGGCAGAGGAACAGCGCGAGTTGAAGCGCGCGGAGATGCGGAGGGAGGCAGAGAAGAAGGATGGAAGGTATCGGAGAGTAGCGAAGTAAAATAGGGTGGAATTTTCAGCGGGGTGGGGGAGCTGTTCGAGGGAAGTGTGGGTAGTCTGGCGGTCGGGGGAGTCTCCATAGTCTTGTGCTTGTACTTGCGTCTGTCGCGGAGTGTCCTTCTCGCCGTTGTGAGTCTTACGCATTCTCGTGATGCTCGAAATGCGACGGAGGACGAGATGCCACCCCACACGCCTGGGTGCGCCCGGCCGAAGGGGCTGCCGCTCGATCGATGATCGATGGCCGAATGCAAATGGCGACGCGCGGTTGGCTGGTTGGTCAGCAGGGCGTCATGCAGCCCGTCCGTCCGCCAGGGGGCCCAGGGGCTATTATCGGCGCACCCATTCTGGCTCCGGCCGGGGCGCGGATGGCGGTATGGGCAGCCCAAGTGTGGCAATGGAGCGACGATGAGCATGCCGTGTGTTGTAGTAGACAGACAAAGGCATCCCTCCCTTTTCCACCGTATAGCTCGCTCGCCCGCACGCTTCCCCGCTTATTTCGGACCGGGCGCTCCTTGAGCCAAGAGATACCAAGCGACGCCCCGTCCATCTCGCCATCGAGCGGCGTCGAGCTATCCATCCACTCGTTCGTCATGGCCTACACACGCTCCCGCTCAAACTCGGGCATCGGAGACTGGTACACCTCGTCCTACTCAAACACCATCTCGCGTCTTCGTACGACCCCGTTTATGCCCGGGGCCAACTTTGAACAGACGACGGCACAGCTACACGAATTGGAGGCGACGCGATCGCACATGTCGGCCGGATCAGTGGCGTACCAGGGAGGGGGTGGGGTCAGGGACAGGGTTCAGGTGATGGATGCCGCCACGGGTTTGCCGATGACGAGTCGGCAGATTGCCCAGGCAACGGATGCGACGAATCAGACGGGTGCGAATGGGGCGGGAGGCGTGGGTGGAGCGGCGCAGAAGAAGAAGGGCCAGACACTGTTCGGTCCTGATGTCGGATTCGAAGAGGCCGATGCCGTCGGTGGATGGACCAAGGGCGACGCGCAGACGACAGCGGCGACGACGACGCCGACGGTCCCGCTCGGCGTCGTCAAGACGTGGATCGAGCGCGCCAAAGCGACCGATGTGGATTCGACAAACGCCCGCGTGCATAAGACGACGACGCTGCAGGCGCTCGTCAATCTGAAACGACCCAGCCTGGCGTTGATCGCGCTGACGGCCTCCAATCCGGACGCTCATCCATCGGCCACGGGTGCAGCAGCAACGTCTCACGCACTCCGATTCAACTATGATGCGTCGTCGCCTGCCGTGCTCGTTACGCTCTCGATCCACCCACGATCGTACCACCCTTACCTCGCCCAACGCCTCATCACGACGCTGTACGCCGCACGTCACGAGGGAGGCTTCGGCAAGACGTGGCAGCTTCCGGACGACCACGCGATGGACCTTGCGCGACTGATGGATGAAGAGATGCGCGTCAAGGACGAGGCGAAGCGGGCGCGTGAGGAGGAAGAGGAACGAAGGCGCAGGAGCGCGGCGATGGATGGGGAAGATGAAGATGAAGAGGATGACCTGAAGAAGGGGATCCATAGGCGACATTCTACGGCTGGGCGTGCGGCCACGAATGCGGCTCGACATACGACGCCAGAGGCTCCTCAACCCACGGCTGCGCGATCACGTTTCGGGATGACGGGTATCTTCGGACGACGTCAGCGAAGACAGGATGAAGAGCAAGGGATCGTCGCCGGGATTCGAAATGCCCAGGGCGGGTCGGCGCCGCCGACGGGAGGGGATGTGATGGAGATGCAACCGACTTCGCTCGCCGCTGCGGCTGGGACTACGAATCCCTCGGCTGTGGCGTCTGGTGGTGAGGATAAGGAAAAGGAGAAGGATGTGATGGAGGAGGATGGAATCCGGGTGTTGATTCGCTTGGATGCGTTGGACGAACAAGGTATGCCCTCGCGTTTTCTGTTATTGTGTCGCGCTCATCGTGCTCTCCAGGCAACAAGGTATCGCCCGCGAATGCCCAACTGACTCACGTACTACTCACCGGAACGTCCATCACCAGCACCTCGACCGTCCACATCAACACCGACGCAGCCGCGGAAGACACCTCGATCGCGCCCGTCGCCTTGCAAGAACCCGTCGTGCGCCCCTCGGTCGACGCGCCCGTCAAGCGTTCGTGGGCGCTCAAGGTCGTCCGTCGAGAAGCCGTCATCGCGGCCCATACATTCCTCCTCAAGGAAATCTACGGCCTGGCGTCGGCGTCATCCGCCGATACCGAGTCCGCTGCCGCGCCCAACGATGCCTCTGATCCTTACGCATCGACGCCCAACGAATGTATCGTTTGCCTGACAAACGCGAGGGACGTCGTCTTGTTGCCGTGTCGGCACTTGGTCGTTTGTCGGGAATGCGCTCTCGGGATGATCGAATTCGGCGCCGGCGGCAAGGTCGCACGACGCGAGGATACGAACCCGAGCGATGTCGCTGGATCGGCCGGGGCGACGGGTGCTGCGGGATCGGGCGATGCTGCTGGAGATGCTGCGCCTGCTCCGGCTCCGGCGCCTACTACTCGTGAAAGGAGAAAGCGCAAGGCCAAGGGATGGTTCTGTCCTGTTTGCCGACAGCGTAAGTAATTGGTCTTGCAACGCTTGCCGTGCCGTCGCTGAGCGTTCTCTCTGGCCTCACAGCATACACTTCTCTTCTTCGACTCGCCCTGCCCGCTCCGGCAAACCAAGCCAACGAGGCAGTAGATCTCGAGGAGGAGGCCGATGAACACGCCGACACGGCCACCATCCGATCCTTCCGCACCACCCGAACCGCTCGATCCCTCGCCGGCCATTCCCTCCACCGCGTCTCGAGTCGCGCAACGCTACCCGAGCGCGGTGAGAGAATGTTGCGCGAACTCGCGCCCGATACAGACGATGACGACGAAGAATACGATGCGGCCGTCACGCATGCCTCACGTCCCGTCATGCGCGAGCAGCAGCAGAACCAGTATCCGCCGCAACCTCAAGAATCGGAAAGCGAGCGTCGCGAACGTCTGCAGCAAGAGGAAATGGACAGGCAAGGTGCGGCGTATGAGCCGGCGCCGTTCGTGCTTGGCAACGAGCTCGACGTGACCACGCCTCCTGCCGCTCGTCTGGCGGCGGATTCCAACGCGCGCACCACAGAGGGTGGCCGAGCTAGCCAGGAGGGCGCAGGATGGCGTGCTGTCGCGTAGTCCGCTTAGTTTGGTGCTGCTTGTATACTATTCTCTTTGGGTCTTCCGCTCAGCTGTACAATAATGCTATGGTTGTTGCCTACACCGGACGATGGGTTGTACGTGATTTGAAAAGTCTTGTAAAGTCTCAACATGTAATGTTATACATTGTTTCGTTTCAGAGAGCACGGTCAGGGGTTCGGAGCATGCTGATAAGGCATCGCGAGCAATCGGGATGCTCGTGACTTTCGGGACTCGCTCATATCTCTTGCACTACAATATATACAATGTGCGAACCGCTTTCGTCTGTTCTGGCTATGGTACAATGGTGACCGAAGTGAGCATGCACTAGCATGGCTCCTCGCGATCACAAGCACTAAATAGAAAGTCCATGTAGGTGTTTATTTGCGTTGAAAGGCGATAGCGGGTATACATCTCCACTTTTCCGGCTGGACTCGGTCGGCGTGGTACAGCCCTCAGAAAGAATACGTCGATGCATGGTCGTTGATGGTAGGATACTTGATGGAATGGCAGAGCGCGCGTGAATGGAGCCTGTCATGAGCGTTTGTCGAGGCGAAGCGATCAGAATGTCTGAGCAACCTGCGTATTCGGAGGAGATTGATGCTGTTGCAGGCTGAAGAAGCAAAACAAGCGGATCGCGTCAGTGTGAGCGTAAGTGCTCAGGAACATCCAAACGTGCCTCTTCCGCTTCGCTTTCGTCATTTCCTTCTTTAGATCGGCGCTATTTAACGGCTGATGGAGAAAGGCGAGGTCAGCACATGCAGATGAGGAGCAGCGGCGTGGTTTTCGTACCTTGAGAAGCTCGAATGAGCACAACAGGTCCTCCGAGACCGACATGACTGCTGCAAAGTTCTGCACAATCAAATATGAGCGTATTAGCAGGCGGTCGGAGCGGCATAGGAAAAGGCACATACATCGAATTCCTGCGAATCCCCACCAGCACAAAGCGAAGAGATTAGTATCACCAGGGTTTCAGTCGCACTTTAAAACATACACCGCAATAGCTGCGAGCAGAAAAAGCCAGATTAGCAATGTGTCATCTGCCATGCTTCGTCCCATCGATCACTTACTTTGGCGCTGAAAAGACGGTCACGAGCGTTCGGTCATTGTAGAATTCGTAGCCATCCTAGGACGTAGATGACTTCATCAGCACGCTGTAGAAAAGCCTCGATCGCCCAGCGTCTCACCTCGACGACCATATGAGCTCTACATATGAGATCCATATCCTGAGAGAAGATTTGAGCGATAATGCCGACGCAAGTTCGGAAGAAAAAGTGCTTACATGCGTCGCGAGGAAAGCATTTATGACCGCTTTTCCGTAGCAATACGATACGCCTCGCTCGTTGTCTTCCCACTCGAGGGCGGTATCGCTCGGATCCGACCAGACGAGATCGTTCAGCAGGCCGTAATCGGGAACATCTGGGAGAACGGGTAAGAAGATGAGCGACGTGGATGCGGTCACGTAAGATGCAGTGGGGGAGCGTACCCGTGGGGCGTTGTATTCTCCTAATATCGTCCATGCTCGACAAGCTCGGGCTCAGTCCGCCGTGGACGCAGAAAATCTTGCTGGCGACAATGGAAGCGATGGGCAGCGTGTTGAAGACGTCGATAAATGTCTTCCATGTCTTGATGTTGGTTCGGCGCTTGCATTCGTCATAAAAGCCGTAAACTGGGCGTGAATGGAGGGATGAGTTGTATGATCAAAAGTACGAAAGGGCGGGGCAGCTTACCCCGGGTGACGTTGGCGCATTCGTGATTGCCCCGGAGCAGGAAAAAGTTTTCGGGATACTTGATCTTGTAGCATAATAGCAAGAGGATCGTCTCGAGCGATTGTTTCCCCCTATCGACGTAGTCGCCCAGGAAGAGGTAATTGGCCGATGGCGGGAACCCGCACATCTCGAATAGCCGGATCAGGTCGGCGTACTGTTTGGATCAATAGTCAGTACGCAGTGAGGATGAGCGATCCATTGCGGAAAGAAGGAATTCCACGACTTGCCTGGCCATGCACATCTCCGACGATTTTGACGGGCGGACTCAACTCGATCAGCGTCGGCTGACTGAGAAACACCTCGCGCGCGGCCAAACAGACACTGGTAATCTCTGCATTCTTCAAGGGCGGATTCTTGGTCACCTTGCCGCTGTAGCCGGCCTCGAGCAAGCGCTGAATCATATTATCGACGTCGAGCGTTCGCGGCACGGTTGAGCCCGGGACGTTGGTGATTCCGGATCCGGGTCCCTGGGGTGGGAATGAACTCGAGGGAAGTGGGGAGGAGCCGTAGAAGCCTCCGGCGGGGGAAGCCGAGAGGTTGGATGATGGCTGTGGTGGAGGCGGTGATGACGATCGTCCGGGGAACAAATGATGCGTCTTGGATGATCCGCCCTGCCCCTGCATTTCCGCGGCACCGACGATCGATGTCGTCGTGGGGATCCCCATCTCGGATCCCGCAACGCTCAGTCTCGAGCCTTCCTCCATCGTCGTCGTCGTCGTTCCCGGTAATCCAACATTCCCGACACCGGGCGAGCTCGGATCATCTCCCTCGGCCGTCGGCGGCGGACTCTTACTCCTGCCGCTCTGACTCGCCCCGGCGGCTGCCTGGCCCGAGCTGACGCTGCCCCTGCCGCGCGTCTCTGCCGGTGCACCTTTCCGCGCTCCCGGCGTGAGGCCCTCTAATGATTGAGTTGTCGTTGCCGGGGCGCCTTGTTCCGGGATAACGAGTTGCCCCGCCAGGGGCGCTTGGCCTCTGCGGTTGCTGAGGCCCGAGATGGACGAGATGGACCGTTGGCTGTCGGTCTTTGATAGCTCCTTGGACTTTGTCCTTCCCATCTTCTTGGACGACTGTTGGCCCATCTTGCACGTCCGGATCGCGATGGGATGGTGTGATGCGAGGAGTGTACGGGGTCGTTGGGGCGTGAGTTCGGCTGAGCGGCGTGGTACCAGTTCTGTCGTATACGATGCCACCCGTTGTCACCGTCTCACCTTACCCTCCCCTCCCCTGCGCTCTCTCATCTCTTGGCGCGTCGCATGAATGACGGAGCACGACCAGCCGGGAGCAGGTGCGCCCCGAGACGATGCAATGCCAGGGAAGCTAATCACTTGTTCTGCCGCCGCCGCGCGGGTTCAGGCCGGCTGGGACTGCGCAGACCAGACCAGACGGGAGGTAGCGTTCTACCTGGACTGCCTCGCCAGGCAAGGACGGCATCAGGGCCAGACGGGGAGCGACCTGCTACCCTCTGATGGGACACGGGGAAACACCACAAGGCAGTCGCGTGAGCCCAAAAATTGCTTGTAGACTAGCCTCAATGTATTAGTCATACCTAACTTGTCCAGCGAGTAACCGGGAAGTCTTATCGCTTGCGACCGAGTAAAGCGCCTCTCATAATCGTCGCCACTGACGAGAATCTCGTACGAATCATCAGAGGGAAGTCGAGTACAGGGCGTTCCTGGACTTGGCCTTCTTATTGACTGTCAGGATCCTTGCTCCCCTGGCCTTGTTATAACGTCCTTGAAAGGCGTGTAGACTTCTGCCGCTCGATCATCGGTCGTGGGCGAATGTCGTTTCCGAGAGACCATGGATGCGCTTCAGTCGAGAGACAATCAGATATGTCATCATTGCAACGATGAATTTGTGTTTACCCGAGATGATACATATTGATAAATTGATGGACTATAGGAATATTTTTTTCGTTACACACCTTATCCATGGCGTCGATGAGAAAAAAGTTGTCCTTCGCCGTGACTTTGGGCCCCCACAGAAGGCTTTCCTGTCCGGAAGGCAGGGAGGGGGGCTTGAGCCGATGACCACTTCATACTGAACTGTCTTCGCTTGCGAGCGCATAGACGGTGCTTTCCAGTTCGACGAGGGTAAGCTGGAAGGAGTAAGACTTGGTTCAGGCGGCGCCAAGGTACGTCGGTGCACGTCCTGATTGACCGTTCAGGTCCGCCTTGGAAAGTGTTTGCTTTGACGTGACGTCTTTGGCAAGGTTCTTGATCGGCAGACTTGATCCTGAACCCGCGCTTCTGTAGCGTTGTAGAGTTAGATTACGGAAGACAGATCGATGTTGTCATATGTTTCCAATAGGGAATGTAAAGAAGAGTCTAACGATGAGATTCCCGCCAATATCTGATGCACCCAGATGCTTGCCTGTGGGAGATGAGGCTTGCCCCGGGAGACAAGTCTCATAGAACCCTGCAGTCTAACATGCATATTCAAAGACAATGCACGCTGACTGCAGATTGTCCAGAAGCGTATAGTATTCTGGTGCAAAGGCGGTATGACAGTCACTATGGTAGCTCGGGAAGACGCGTAAATTGATAAGAGAGACAGAGCGAGGTTAGGCCAGCCGAGGTCTGGGCGAGGACGTATGACTGAGAAGGAGAGGATCAACCTAGTCGCGGATCGGTTGCATCCATTGCATTTTGTATTCTTGCAGGCCTGCAGGCATATTCTGCATTCCTGCAAACACACAAGCTGCATGGCCCCATCACAAGCCATGCATCAGGCTACAGCGATGTACTCTTCGCCTTCTATGTCAGGACCAGTCGGCCCAGCATGCAAACCGCCACACGAACCGCACAAGGCGAAATCCGCGATTCTGATTGGCGCAAACTATATTCGCGCGTTCATGGGCAATGACGCGCTGGCTTGATTTGTAGTAGAAAATCGTCAACCTCCCGAATATCCCTAGGTATGTGGTCCAACTACGTCTTGGGGCCTCTTCGCCTCGCTGATGGCTATGGGAAGAGCGGCGCAGGCAGTGCTCATCGAGCTAACAGAAACGAGTTGACCGTTCTCCCTGATTATTGCACCGACTTGTCGTTCGCGCGCGTTGTTTTGTTTCAGCTGTCACTCGGTTCGATCGAGCGAGCGGGGAGACGATCCATGTCGAGTAACGTTGAGAATGCATGTTGACTCTCTCGGTGTCTGTAGAAAGCAAGACCTGCCCCGTCGTGTGCACGCCTGATGGTAGGGTTGACCATACCCTGGCCACTAAGCAGTACGCCATCGCCGTCGAAAGGAGGATCAAGGTCGATATCCCCGCTTCATTCATCGTAAATACAGATCAACATACAACGACGACACAGGACTGCCATTGATCAATACCTGCAACATCTCGCCTACGCTTAACGCGAGCCTGGCCAAGCGTCAGAGCGCCGAAGCGCAATGTCGGTTCCCGCAACCTCCGTCCGCAGGTCTCCTCGCAACCACCAACATCAGTCGACTTTCCCGCCTACCCTTGCGCAACGGTTTTCATCCAATTCTTCCGCCGTTGCACCTAGCTTGACCCGCTCATCGCACTCTACCAACGTTCCAGGCTCGCCTACGTCGACCACATCGTCGTCGAGGTCACTGCATTCCCCACCGGCCATGACTCAGCACACGCACTACTTTCCACCTCAAAACGCCAATATTTCGGGATCGGGAGCACAGGCTGGAGCGAACGGGGTGGTCACGGGAGACGGAACGATAGCGCATAGTCCGGGATTCAAGGTGACCAAGCTCGCGCGAAGAAGCAGCAAGAAAGGGATGACACCAGTCCCGGTTGCGCAGAGCGGCGCGGTCAAGGCAGATAGGGAGAGGACGGAAGAAGTGGATAATCGGTCGAAATCTTCGAGTCATTCGCGCCACAACTCGCCCTCGTCAAGCATGATCATTGACTACGCTGGTATCAACCCTGCTCAGCACTACGCGAGCGTCAACACGCGTTCCAGCGCGAATCAGCACGCTCCTGCCATTACGCCATCCGCAATCATGACGAGAATGCGATCAGCGTCGGGGATGATGTCGCCAACAAGGGCAACAGGCAACCATCCCTCGTCCGCACATCATCAGTACCGGCAAGGCACCATCAGTCCCGCTCGACAGGATTCTGCTCCTGACGTTTTTGGACCTGTTGCCATCATGTCTCCCGCAGCAGGTTCGACAACGCCCAAAATGCCGAGAAGCCAATCAACGAGAATAGCATCTTCTGCTAGGACAGGCACGGACGATATCGATCCCATCGGTCTCGGTATCCGGTCATCCTCGCCTGCGGGACCTGAACTGGATCTCACCTCGATCTATGCAACGAGCGCTTCTTCAACCGTATCGCCGAACCCCTCGGCCCATTTAGCAATACGAAGAAGGAATCGGCGCAAATCGTACTTGGTGAACGAAGATGATGATCAGACGGGGCCAGCCAGCTCGGAATCATGCGAGATTGGAAGATCAGCGCAAACGGTCAGGTCGCGTATGGCTCCGAAGAGGACAACGACTCTTGCACAGACTTCTCCTTTACAATCTCCGGCTCGCACTGTATCCCCGGGACCAAGCATCGCCCCGACTCGCGCTGCTGGTGCCGAAATGGCTGAACGCCCAAAGACTCCGGGAAGTGGAGCGAATCATGAACGAGACAGCGGGATAACGAGAATACGAACGGCCGCGAGCGTTGATACGGGCTTGGACAACCTCGCGAATTCGGTCAACGCCACGCCATCCAGTGCCAATGCCAGGCGTGCGAACCCGACTGCCGATGGCGCTTCGTTTATGAGAGCGACTGTGCCAAACGACGCAAGTGTTACGGTAGCCTCGCCTAGGAAAGGTAAAGCAAGAGACTATGGCGATCGGTGAGTCACGAAGTCTGTAGCGAGAAGGAACGAGCCAACATATTTGCTCTTCAGATTCATTCCGCAAAGAGACGATTCGGCGAATTTACACGCATCTTACCAGCTTATCCCGGATGGACCTGGCGCTAGCCTCGGGTATGTCATGGGTGGGGTGCGAAGCGATGTCGGTGCGTCCGCGGCTGCTGCATCAGAGAGGGCGAAGAAGAGAGGCGCGCATGGCGAAATTGATGCAATGAAAGGTACGTCGTTTGGGCGCAAACGACCATCAGAGACTGACGCCGTCATTGCTGTTTAGATGACGCCGACCGCGCATACAGCCAACTCCTGCGCTCCGAAATGTTTGGTGCTTCTCTTTCGCCAGGACCGAACGATAGGCCTCATCCCAGTAGCAGCGCTTCCATGCCGAATGTTCATGCCCGATCACCAAGCCGACACACGGCATACCCCATCAGTCACTACGCTTCTCTGGGCTCGGGCCTAGACAATTTACCACCTCTTCCCGCTCATGGCCCAGGCACGCCCTCGGGTTCCTCACAAGGGGCCTTTGCGAGTGGTTACAGCCCTGTCAGGGGTTCTGGTTATACTGGCGGATCGGCTACGGGGACCCCTGTGACGCCCAGCAGGAAGCGCGTGCTCAATTACTCGTCACCTTCGGCCAAAACCCATCGCTCTAGTCCCAGTCGACAGATGACGGTCTCGCCTGGACACTTCAACCTCGGCTACGGGAACGGGACCAACGTCGGCGTCGGTTTTGACGATATGCTTTCCGAAAAATATAATCAGAGTCTGATAGGAAAGGAGAGCCAGCGAGCGTTGCTGAGCCCAAGAAAGCCCACCCGATGGATATCGAAAACCCCTTTCAAGGTTCTCGATGCCCCGGAGCTAGCTGTAAGGCATTTCAGAAGATCTTGGACATACGTGACTGATCCTTGAGACGTACAGGACGACTTTTACCTCAATCTCGTATCTTGGTCTCAAACCAACCTTCTGGCCGTCGGTCTTTCATCCTGCGTCTATCTATGGTCGGCAGCCACCTCGCAGGTCACCAGACTCGCAGATCTTTCGCAGTCGGAAGGACGCGGAGCGGATGCTGGGGACAGCGTGACAGGTTTGGACTGGACAAATAGGGTGAGTCTATTCGCGAAAGTCACCCGGCGCGTTCTAAAGCCCGCTACAGGGGAGCACCATTGCCATTGGTACCAGCAAGGGCATTGTCGAAATTTGGGATGCGGAGAAGGAGAAGAAATTACGAACGATGACCGGTCACGAGTCAAGGGTCGGAGCTCTCGCGTGGAACGGCAGCATTCTTTCTACCGGCTCGCGAGATCGCAAGATCCTTCATCGAGATGTGCGTGTGCCGAATCACTATATCCGAGAATTGAAGGCGCATAGGCAAGAGGTTTGTGGTTTAAAGTGGAATACCCAAACGGAACAATTGGCCTCTGGCGGCAACGACAACAAATTATACATTTGGGAAAAAACCAACGAGCAACCCCTCTACCGATTTCCGGAGCACAAGGCTGCCGTCAAGGCTATCGCGTGGAGCCCGCATCAGCGCGGGTTACTGGCCAGTGGGGGCGGCACGGCCGACAAGAAAATCTATTACTGGAACACGATGACGGGCAACCTGCTCAGCGAATGGGATACTGGGTCGCAGGTAAGTACATCTCAGAGCATGGCACGGCAGGAGCTGATTCTGCGACACCAAAGGTTTGCAATCTCATGTGGTCCAAGAACTCGAACGAAATCGTTTCTACCCATGGATATTCAGCTGGTCCCGTTTCCAATCAGATCACCGTGTGGAAGTACCCGACCATGTCACAAGTTGCGACTCTCACCGGTCACACCTACCGAGTGCTCTACCTTGCAATGAGTCCTGACGGTCAGACCATTGTCACGGGCGCCGGCGACGAGACTTTACGATTCTGGAATGCTTTCCAGACGCGAAAGCTGGGCGAGAGCGGTACGGATGCGGCCGAAGAAGCCTTGGCGTCTGCCGTGGAGAGGAGAAGGGCGGATAACAGCTTGAATCCATTTTCCAAGATACGATGAGCCAGCCATGATGCACGTTGTATATGAACCTTAGCCAGCGGGCAATCAGTGCCACGAAAAGGCAACAAACAAGAAATGTATCGATAGCACACAACGTTTACAGTCTATGGCTCCGCGCAGCGGCCTCACCCCGCCATTTTATATTGCCTCACGATGATGGGCATGTTGGAGACGCTTTTGAATCTTTTGTCCAGTCCGAAAGGTCGGTTGGTGAACCTATGAAGCGGCATGCGTTAGTACAGGCTGAAACGTCGCAGACATCGCGGACCTACAAGTTCCAAGCTCTCACCTGGATTCGCGGATCTCGTGCAAATTCAAAGTACCTGACGAGCGTGAACAGAGCGCATTTGATCCTATGGTGCCACCATATTAGCCTTGCGCCGTGCCACTGCAACCCTGATAGCCACTCACTCGAGTGCGCCCATGCGGTAACCCAGGCATTTCCGCGGCCCGTCGATAAAGGTCAAGACGTCGTGATCGATGCCAAGGCCGGTCGATGCTGGGGTCCTTCTGTCTATCCATCGGTCGGGGCTATAGTGGACGCAGGCCCAGGTAAGCATACACTCTTGGCATTCTATACATGGCAGACTAACTTGAACTGCATACTATCTTCACCCCATACCGACGGCGCCCAATTCATTCCCTCGATCGGGATGTATACCTGATGAAATCGATAAGCTTTTACGCCGGTCGGCACTTGCACCCCACGTCCCGACCCACGTGTTGGCCTTTGCGGACCTTGATCTCGGAAACGACTTTTCCCGAAACGAGCGTGATGGGTTCTGCCAGGGGAACGATATCGTCCTTCATGGCTTCGCGGATCTGCCGTGGCGCATTTCCAACCTGTAAGTCACATAGACTCCAGCGGAGATCGCTCTGGAGGACGAACCGTGGTAGGGATCGAGGGATTCAGCCGGAACACTTCCTTGACGACTCGATCGAGCAAGGGTAATCCATCAAGTTCTTCCATCGAAATCATATCGCCGTATGAGAGACATTCGTCTCGGAGGCGTGCCTGGATATCGGGAGATCCTGCCAGATGGAAGAGGCACCAGGACATCATGATTCTGGAAAGGAAGGGCAGCGTCAATCGTGGTATCGCTCAACGTGGACTCCACTCACGACCCGGTATCTGTTCCTGCGAACTGCAATGAATAGGGTGTAGGCACGGTCACCGAAGCACGGAAAGAGGGAGCCGCACCATGAACGTCGCCAGCGCACCGGCAATCTCGTCATCCGTCATCCGCTGCTCCGGATCATTCGTCATATCCGCCTTGACTACAGTAACCCAAATCGATCAGTTTGCCCCACCTTGCTATCGTGGAAAAGGGGGGAAAACCACCCACCGATCAAGCTGAGAAGGTCCCGACCGGCGGTCACCTTGCCCTCGACCGACATCCCCGCGTTCGCTCCCTTTTCCCGCTCCATAAACTCTGCCCGCTTGGCACGGGTCAGCCGCCGCGTGAGGTCCTCGATGTTTTCCATCCCGCGCCTGATATGCTCGGAGGCTTCCGTGGGCTATGTTCATGACGCATCATGGTTTGGAATCAGTATTGGGCAAGACGAGAGGGGAAACACAGGGAATACGCCTCACGATCCATTTGTCGAGGATGGGAAAGGCAATGTGCGCCATACCCCTAAAGCCCGCAAAGCCCCGATGCGGCGCAAACGTCTCGTCATACTCATCATATATCCTCCCTCCCTCCCCCCTTTGCCTCCTCGTCTCCACAACGCGCCCGTCGGACGACGCCGCCTTGGTATCCCAATCATACGGGATCGCCTGGTACCGCGCATCGGCGAGGGCGTCAAAGTCGTGTTCGAACGCGGTGAGACCGATGATGTCGAATGAGAGGCGGTTGAGGCTGTCGAGGACGTCGATGAGGAGTACGGCGTCGGGTGCGTCGGGGTTGAAAGAGGTATGCGCTTGGAGGTAGTCGGACCATTGCTGTCTCAGCTATTCAAGCGTCCGTCAATTCAAAAAACCCCACAAAGAGTTCAACAAGCGCTCGGCCAACGCGATCGTACCTGTTCACCCTTCTCCCAAAACGTCGGCATCATCCCCCTGATATTCCCACCAGAGAACAAGGGCTGACATATCCTCCTCACGAGCCGATGCCGTCCGCCCTCCATGTTGATCAGGCCCGAACGCAGGTACCTGCCCAGGGCTTTACGCAGCATCGGAGGTTTCCCCCACGTTTCGGTGTGGCGGAGGATATGGTGCAAGGCCGCGTGGTCGATGGTCCATAATTTGTGATAGAACTGTAGCGGGTGCGTTGAGAGAGAGGGGAGGGGGAGGTGTCAAGAACGGGATAGGAGGTGGGAATAGGAGGGAGACATACCCCGAAGAAAATCTGCGTCCGGAAGGTCTTGCCGAGCGATGCTGTCCATCTCGGGATCTCGCGGGCAACCGAGGAGGCACTGTAAGTCCGCGTCAAGTCTTGGTCGGCATGGAGAAAGTGCAAGGGACGTACTCCATGAGTGCCGTCTGGTGTCCTGCCAGGCCGTGACCGCGCGGCGGGATGCGGACGTGGCGGAGGGGAGAGGTAAAAGGTGCGATCGAGAGCCATCGGATGAGCGTGTAGAGGGCGAGCACGAGCGCGAGAGATCCGCCGAGGAAGGGCAGGGGCAGGGGCATGCTGGGGAGATGACCAAGGTGGAGGGGCAGGTTGCACAGGGGGAAGCGTGGCGGGGAGGCGTTATATGCCTCGGCCACGTACAGTGTGTCATGCAGACAATAGGGCAAGAACAATGCGCAGACGCTCGTGTCTCGGATCCATTTACGCCGGGGGGTCACGTGACAGATCTGCTCGCCGGTCCGAGATTCCCGGTGGGCGGACCCATCTCCCTATGGCTCTCGAGTGAATATAATCAGCCCGCTCGTCCTTGTTGACGCTGCCCCGAACGCCCTCCGACACGCACCACATACACACGCACACACCATGTCATCCAAGCCCATCGCACTCGTCACTGGCGCAAGCTCAGGCATCGGCCGCACCTCGGCCATCGCGCTCATCCTCGCGGGGTGGCGCGTCGTCCTGAGCGGCAGGCGCAAGGAAGAGCTCGAGGCGACGGCCGAGATGGCGCGAGATGCGTTGAGGCAGGAGGGCAAGGAGCAAGAGGCGAACGAAGATGGCCTGGTCTTGGTCTGCGTCGGGGATGTTGCCAAGGAGGGGAATGTCAAGGAGATGTTTGACCAGGTGGACAAGGTTTATGGTCAGTCGCTTGGTAGAGGGTGCGGCAGAGATGCTAGAATGCAAGCACGAGTCAAGAGACAGGGCAGGGCTTCCACAACGGCAGGATCATACGGCGTCCCAGGAAGGGATCCCACCTCGAGTCCTGTGATGTGCCGTCCGCTATCTTCCGCCGCACGCGTCTTGCACACTCTTCATCATACTAAACACCCCTCCTCCATCCAGGCCGTCTCGACCTTCTCTTCAACGTAAGCCTTTGCTCCGCCCCACCTCACCCCGCTTGCTAACCCCGCTCCAGAACGCCGGCATCTCGGGCAAAGCCATCCCGCTCGAAGACCTCGACATCCAAGACTTTCTCTCAGTCATGGATATCAACGTCACCGCCGCTGTGCTCTGTACGCAGTATGCGACGCGGATGATGAAGGCGCAGCAGCCGCAGGGTGGAAGAATTATCAATAACGGGAGGTGAGCCATGATGGGGGTTCCTGGTTCCGATGAAAATGAGTGTTGACGGGTATTCAAGTATCGCGGCCTATGCGCCGAGGCCAAGTGAGTAGGAGACAACGATCGGGCGCGCGTCTCGTCCCTCGCTGACATTCTCTCGTAGACGCCACCTCGTACACGATCAGCAAGCACGCCATCGCCGGACTCACGAAATGCACGAGTCTCGACGGCAGAAAGTACAACATTGCCGCATGCCAGCTCGATATCGGTGCGTATCGCGCGCGTCTCGGGCATGGTCCCGGACGGACGGACGGACGGACGTTCGCTGACTGGGCTTTCTTGGTGGGCATAGGGAATGCCGCGACGGCGATGGGAGGTGGCGCGGCGAATGGTGTGCCGCAGGCGGATGGAACGATCAAGCCCGAGGCGACGTTTGATGTGCAAGAGGTTGGACGAGCGATCGTGTACATGGCGTCTTTGCCGCTGGGCGCGAATGTGTTCAACATGACCCTGATGTGAGTTCTTCCCTTCTCTTGGCTGTTACGCCGGAGCTGACGTCCGTTCGTGCTCTAGGGCGACCTCGATGCCGTTCATCGCAAGAGGCTGATACAACTTTTGTTACAAATGTACCATCTACAAAGCAGTATACAATGCGTGTGTCCATCTATGTCTCGTTCGCGCTACTTGCGCAAGAGCGGTAACAGATTCTGGGCGCCCTTGACCACGAGGAATTCCCCGCGTTTTCTGTTGGCGGCGACAAAGATGATACGCGCTGTGACCTCGCCAGAAGCAACGACGACGGCGATCACTGTCCGAATCTCGGTCAATTTCGTACAAACGCACAGTCGTGAAAGGGACTCACGAATCAGAATGATCACGATCCACGTGATCTGATGCATCTTGTCCTGATCGATATAGTCGTGGATGATCCCCAGCAAGTCACCCGTCACCGCCAGCCGATCATTCAGCACTTGTACGCGCGGCCCAATCTCGAGGTAGTCGCGGATGGCTTCATATAGCGGCAAGAGCGATGCCTCGGACCAGAACAGTTCCGGGGTATCTGTGTGGGGTGTCAGCAGCGTGTTCCTTTGGGTGTATCATGGCAGGAGGAGAACGCACCGAGGATTCCGCTGCTGAGGTTGACGTCCATACGTAATCGGAACAGTCTTCCGGTCATCTTGAGCGCGTCGCGGCGACTCAGCTGAAGTTCGCCCGTTGTGGCGAGTTCCTTGGGGAAGGATGCCGTCGAGGAGAGCGAGTCTTGCATGACGCTTTCGTAGATGCTTAGTTTTGTGGATTGCGCGATGGCATGTGATACGGAGAGCTGGTGGATTGGGAATTAGTCGTGGTGGTATATCTGCGGGCGGCGGGATCCGCGTACCTTGAGCAAGTGCGAATGCGATTTGAAAGCTGTCAAGGGTCAGACATGGCGGGCAACCGGACGCGGGCCCGAGCGCGCACTCACTGAACAAGTCATTGTAGATCCGGGGATACGTCGCATCGGGATCATACACATAATGACACTCCTCGACCTCCCAATCCGCCTCCTCGAGCGCGCCCGTCCAGATACCGGCACTCTCGCAATCCTCCAGCACGTCCCGCTCCTCGCGCTCCGTCAGTCCGAAGAAGACGGTGACGCCGTACTCGAAGAAGACGACTTCGGCGACCCGGTCCGCCGAGCGGGACGCGTCGGTTGGACGGCCGCGGTGGCGCCGCTTGGCGCGTTCCCGTTCGGCGACGAGGTGGGCCTGCGCGGCGGAGCGGGCGGCAAGGGAAAGCTGTTGGTCTTGTGTCGGGCTCGTCGGATCTGTCGACGCGAGCCGGGTCTCGATCGGGTCGCTCGTCGAGAGCCGGAAGTCGCCGGGCGGGGTGTCTTCCTCGGCTTGTTGTTGTTGCTGTTGACGATCGGCCGCGCCGGGGATGTTTTGCGCCGAGGGCGAGCGGAGAAAGGTTTGATCGACGTCGGGCGAGACGTCGCGTTTCCGCTCAGCGTCGTCTTGCGGGTCAGCACTCGTGCCATCCTGCGGCGAGGACGAGAGCAGGTACTCGTTTGTGCGGGTGTGATCCGTCTGCTGGACACCTTCTTCCATCACCTGCGGGAAGAAACCATCATGGTACCCGACCTCTTCGGCCTCTGTCATTCGCTCGAGAAGCGATACGCCTCCGGGCGACTTGACCGCGGGCGAACTCCGGACCTTGGTGCTCGCGCCGTACCCGGGCAGCAACGGCAAGGAATACACGGCGTACACGGCATCGTCAAACACACGGACGACGCCGACGCCGTGCTCCCGCTTGAGAAACGCCTGAAGCAACTTGGTCTTGTACCCGTCCGCCGTCGCGTACGCCGTCAATCGCGGCAAGCCGGCCTCCTCGCGCTGCGCCTTGCTCATCTTTTCCGCGTCCGAGCGCTCATCCGTCCGATCCTCTTCGACGGCCGTCGTCGTCGTCGTCGGTGCTTCATCTCGCGCGATCGGCTTGACGGCGGGCGTCACACCGGAAGGTAACGGTTTCGTCTGCGGTTCCTCGGGCAGGAACACGTGTTTCTGCGTCGTCTTGGATGTCCGGACGGGCAAGGAAGCCGGCTTGCCTGCACTCCCGGCCACCGGTTTTGCCGTCGACGGTTTTGCCGTGCCCGAGACGGGGAGGACGCCCGTGGCCGAGTGGGCGCGGTTCGGTGTGCCTTTGCCCAGCGGTGACGGGATGCGCGGGGTCGTGGATGTGCGGAGGTGCGCGGGAAGGGAAAGCAGGGGTGATGATGAGGATGATGAGGGTGCCGGGCTCTGACGGAGCGCCGAGGCGGCTCGCGCGAGGCCTTGAGAGCGGCGTGAGTGGAATGGATGCGGCGGATCGGGCAGATGACGTACCGGGAAGACCTCCGGCGCTGCGTCGTGGGACGGATCCGGAGCTGCCCGAGGGATTTGCGGGCTGGCGCTGGGATGTGCCGAGCACGGAGGAGGCACGAGGGGGCGCTGGGCGGGACATCGTGGTGGCTGGCGGGCGGGGAGGGCGGGCGGGGACTGTGTGTGTCCCGAGGGGATGCTCAAGTGGATGAAATCATCCGCGTCAGGCGATCGCGACCGAGAAGCGGGAAGCGGGAATATCAGTTCGTGGGCTTGGCTGGGCTGAGCATGCCGTCATAGGGTCACTCCCCGCGAGCCCATACAGTGGCGCAGCCATCGACAGCCACCCAAGATGAAGTTTGCACGATACCTCGAGGACAACTGCGTGCGTACACCATCCCCCTCACGCGTGCGCCCGACTGATCCCCCCACAGACGCCCGAGTGGAAACGCGCCTACATCGACTACCGCAAGCTCAAGAAATGCATCAAGGCCATCCAGCAGCGTCAGATTACGGGGCACCCAGTGGAGGCGGTCAAGACGGTGAATGATGCGCCAAGGAGGGATGCCGAGCGTGGGACGCAAGCGGGAGACGAGGGGGAGGAGGAGGACAGGGAGGATTCGGACAGCGATGAAGGGCCGTCCGTCTTTCCGAGGTCGAAACCGACGTGCGAGGATGCGTCGTCCAAGCGTCGGCCTCAGCAACAGCATCTGCATCCTGCATCTGCCGTGGCCTCGCCCGTGCCTTCGCGGTATGGGAGTATGGGCAAGACACCGCCGATGATGCGCAGGACGAGGGCACCCTCGCCGCCCGAGCTCGTCTTGCCGGATCCGAGTCACCCAGAGACGGACGAAACGTGCGTCGAGCCGAGACCCTCGACGGGCGATGGCGATGCCGATTCGGGGGATTTGGCGTCGGTGAGATCAGGCACTCCATTGGCTCGCCGAGAGGGGAAACACGCGCATTGGAACGAGCCCGCGGTCGATGATCCGGGAACGACCTCGGGCTCCGGGTCCGGCAGGGACTCGTCGTCCGGGGATGAAGACAAGTATCTTCCGCCCGCGCGCAGGTCGGCTGCCGGAGGAGCAGCCGGCAAGTCGCCGCGCCTGTTGGCGGCGGTGACGCGGACGCCGTCGATTCTTGCAAAGTCGCCGAGGATCTTGGCGGGCAAGTCGAGCGATAAGCCCGGGATGACGCCGAGTGATTCATCAAGACGCAATACCCCTTGTGAGTTATACCCGTTGCCGTTCCATCCCTCTTTGATCAATCCCCCAACTGAAAAACCCACCCGCCCAAGCATCCGCCTTCGCCCCGCGGTACCCGGAGACCATCGACGCCCTCTACGCCGTCTGCGCACCCGACGAACGCCGGTTCTTCACCCTGCTCGACGCCGAACTCGAAAAAGTCGAATCATTCTACCACGAACGCGAGAGCGACGCCATCCGGCATGCGCATCAACTCAAGGCGCAGCTGGCCGAGCTCGCGGCGCATCGGAGGGTGTTTCACGAGGCCGAGGAGGAGCGCGCGAGGAACGGCGTCGGGGCAGGGGTGAAGCGGTACCTTCGGGAGCCGATGCAGGCCGTGGCGCACGAGGTCGGGAAACGGGTGCCGTTTGTGGGGAATATGGCAGGTGACGCACAGGAGATGGGGGAGGCCGGCAATGGGCCGGCACCACCGCCCGCGGAGGATGGGCTGAGGAGACGGAAGAATGGGGTCAAGCTGGCCACGGGCGGGACGGATGAGGTGGATCCGGCGATGAGAGACTTTGATCCGGAAAAGTATCAGCGGTATAAAAAGAAGCTCAAGGTGGCGCTCATGGAGTATTACAAGGAGCTGGAGATCTTGAAGAATTTCCGAGTGGGTTGCGTCGGCCCGCATATGGTTCGCGCTGGCTGATCCGATGCGACAGATTCTGAACTTGACCGGGTTCAAGAAGGCATTGAAAAAGTTTGAAAAGACAGCCAGGGTGGGTTGTTCCGCATGTGCCTTCTCTTTCGCTCATCTCCGTCACTCAGATCCGCTGTATCGACCTCTATATGGACGAAAAAGTCAACAAGCGAAGCTTTGCGGACCATCGTCCTGTGGACGCGTTGCTCAAGGAAATGGAGGACGAATACACTGCTCGTTTCGGTAAGGCTGCATCTTGCTCCGTTTCGCTTTCCTTCCTGACTGCCTTCCCCTCTGCAGAAAAGGGCGACCATAAGAAAGCGGTGGATAAGCTTCGCGGACAATTTTCGACCAAAACAGTAAGTGGAGGCGCACTCTTGGAGGGATCAGGCTGATCAGCTACGGCAGCATCATCTCAGTACATTCTGGTCCGGGATATACATCGGTATCGGGACGCCCATCTTCATCCTTGCGCTCGTCGAAGGTGAGCAAATCCCGTTCGAAAGTAGATAGCGATCTCACCTCGCACAGCACTCCAACCGAGCGTCGCGAAATCCTTTCCACAGAGGGACGGCTTGCTCGTCCTCTACGCAACTTTTTTCCTGCCCGTGCTATTCGCCATGCTCTTCGAACTCAACTTGACAGCCTACGTCTCGGCACGCATCAATTACCCGTTCATCATGGAACTCGATGTTCGGACCGCGCTCGATCATCGTCAGTTTCTCGAGATCCCGGCGATGCTCTTTGCCGTACTGGCGTTCTGCATGTACTTTTCATTTCACTTTACGGGCGCTCCGCAGATCTCGCCATTTGCGTGAGTCGTTCGGCGCTATGCTCGTTCTGGCGTCTCTGATGAACCACTTGATCCAGATGGCCTGTCGTATGGGTTGTGTATACCGTGCTATTCTTCCTCAACCCGATTCCCGTCTATTACCAACATGCTCGTTACTGGCTGCTGAGCGTACTCGCGCGGGTATTCACTCCAGGATATAGCAGAGTCGAGGCAAGTTGCATCATCGCATCCAGTGAACCGCCGCTGACCTGCATCCGCCAGTTCATCGCTTTCTTCGTCGCAGACGAGCTGAATAGGTGGGTGTTTCCTGGCGGTTGATAGCCCGTCTGACTATTCCGGCAGCTTGTCCTATACGTTCGGCAATATATGGTTCATCGGATGCGCATACAACAAGGGCTGGCCTTCCGACATTTTTTCCGCTTGTTCGACTTCGCATAGCTGGGTTTACGGCCTACTGTAAATCTTCCGAGTGCAACTCTTCCTTTCTTGGACTCATTCCCTCTCCAGGTTGACAGTACCTGCTCTGATTCGTCTGATCCAGTGTATCAAGCGTTGGAGCGACTCGCGCCTGCGAATCCATCTCGTCAACGCCGGGAAGTACACGTCGAACGTGGTGCAATATGCCTTTTACGTGTACTGGCGTTCCAGGGGCAATCGCATACACGATCATAGTTTTGCGCTTTGGGCCACGTGAGTACATCTGTCCCAAAGGAAGTCTGTCGTCTGACTTGCGTGCCCTCAGATTCGCAACCATTTCGTCGACGTATACCTCTTCATGGGATCTGTCGGTAGATTGGGGATTGTTGAGACCTCGTGCTGCGTACCTTCGAGAAAGCCTCGGCTATCCGTCAATCAAGCCTGTAAGTCTCTTCCTTTCGGGCTCGCCTGCGCCGTCTGATTGCCTTTTCCGCTGGCCAGTATTACTATGTTGCCATGGTAGGTTCACAAGACAAAGCCGTGGTCTCCCGGACTAACTCCTTTCCAGGTCATCAACGTGCTCATCCGGTTTATCTGGGTATGGTACATCCCAGCAGCAGCGAGCCATCTGCGGGTGCGGGCATTCTTCTTCGCCCTCGCCGAAATGCTTCGACGTTGGCAGTGGAACTTTTTCCGAGTCGAGACGGAACAAGTCGGTAATACCGATCAGTATAGGGTGAGTTTCACAGTCGAGTGAGCGGTCAAGCGGAGATTGACCGATATTCTCGCGAACTAAATCAGGTTACCCGAGAAGGTGGGTCTCATATTAGCAAAACCTTTGACATTCCCGCTGACCGTGTCCTACAGTGCCGTTGCCGTATCATCGGTTACGAGACGACGAAGATCTGGACGAAGAGATTGAAAGGATGACGACTAAGTACGGCAAAGAAAAGGGCTTCAGCCTGCGTAAAGCTGCTTTCAAGCTTGGCGGCTTGCGTGAGCAACTGATCAAGCGTCATAAATCCATCGTGACGCGCGATGGTATCAATGCCGGGCCGACAGGAGACGATGTGCACAAGGACTACGAGCCGAGACGAGTTGATGCCTCGATGGAAGCAGAGATCAGGGAGGTTGTATCGGATTCCCCATGATGTAACTGGACCAGACCAATAACAGAATACACGACTAACGACACAGAGTTGTACAAAGACATGACGACAACGACGATGTATACATGAAGCTTATGACATCCATCCGACTGCGTTCCCGACATAGTCTCGCACGAGCACGCTTCCGCCCATCTGCAGGTGCCTGGTGATCTCTGGTCCAACGAGTAACCATTGCTTGCCGTCGTTACTTTGGAACTTGCTCTGCACTGCTGGAGGGAGAGATCCGGCTGCGAGTCGAGGAGTAGGCGTTCCACTTTGGTTTTTCACTTGCACAGCGCAAGCTCGGAAGCGGTATGGCTTGTGACGAAACTCAGGAGCGGACGGTGTTCTGGCCGGTCGATAAACGAGAGCTGGATCTCCAGAAGCGTGCGAAGAAGAGCGGCTGAATAGTGCGATAATCGGTACATGGTCAACGGATAATGGCCGGGCATCGCACTCACTCTTCGACGCGCGCGATGTCGATGATACCCATGTCGTTTAGATTTTCAGCCTTTGTGGGGTACTGGATGGACTGTTGTCATAAGGGTATCGCTTTGAGGGCCATCTCGAGAACTTACGGAAGCCCCAAGGTGTACTGTCCCGCTCCTCTTTACCTCCTTTCTCAACCCGATCACTGAGCGATGCCTCCGATGAACAAATGTCTCTCCCTTTGCCCTTCGCGAGGAAACACTGAGCTTTGTGAACCGATCCGTCGGTGTCGTCGGCGTCAATATGTGAGCAAGAGGTGTCCTGGGCTCAAAGGGCATCTCGACGTCGTGGTCGGATTCCGGCTCGGAGGTGACGATGAATGCATCTTTGGTTGGCCGAGACGGGGGGGATTCGGATGGGCCGTCGGTTTGGGCTTCGTCTTCAGTGGCGGATAATCCGGTGGAAGTGGTTGAAGACAGAGAGGGAGTTCGGGAGTGGGAGATTCTGGTTGGCTTGAAGACGGACAGCTGAGTTGTCACGAGGTGGGTGCCGTTGAACGAGACCATGTCGGATCTATCCGATTACGGAAGGGAGGAGCCGGAAATGAAGAGGCGGGAGCGACGGCGGAAGATGACGTGGGAAGTGTGAAGCCATTCGGGCAGAGAGAGAGAGATGCACGTAGCATTATATCAGTAGTCGATCAGCTCACTGAACAATAACGAGGCATTCTATTCCGCGATACTGATCTGAAAGGCAAGAGACAAGGCGTTGAACGACTCCTCGCGATGGTTGATTGCCCGAGTGATGGGTGAGAGATTGCTTGTTGTACAGGCAGAGACAATGAATGAGCATCAAGTCGCGAGCTGATAGACAAAAACATCAGAAAAAGTGCGATGCGCCGAAGGGACTTTGATGGCCCAGGTGACGCCTTTACCATGGGCGCGACTCCTATTCTATTGTTCCCGGCGTTTCAACTTGCGCTTGATGGAAAGATGAAACGCTCATCAAAGGCGCGGGGGCGCCGGGGGCACCGGGGACCCCTCTAACAAGTGCAGGCTGATCGCTCGGCGCCCGACTTCAGGAATTTTGTCGAAAGTGGAGGCACCACTTGCGCGATCGCTCTTGCTTCGTTGCGTTCATTGCGTGTCTTCTTCAAGTCTTCACGGCTAATACAGCATTGCTACTCGAACGTGACCAATCGACTTTCCACCCACACATCCATCTCACGCACCCAAGTATGGAACAATCATCATTCAGTGACCCAGTGGAAAGGCAGCCTTCGGGGGACAAGATTACCATTGTGCGTTCTCTTCATGACCGTATCCCTTTCAGGTGCTGAATTACCACCTCCTCAGCTTCCGGGGCATGCATCAGACTACAGCGAAGCCACTTTTTGCTTGATGGAGGAGGATCATACACTGGGAAACGCGCTGCGGTGGATGATCATGAAGAAGTGAGTCCTCTGTCATGGAATATATACTTTGGACGTTAATGTGTCGGATTCATAGCCCGGACGTCGAATTTTGTGGATACAGGTTGGTTGATGCGGACACACGATCTGAGAGCCCTGTTAATCGTCGCACTTCTCAGTGCACCACATCCATCAGAGCCCAAGATTCACCTGCGTATACAAATGTATGGTAAGTATCGCTAAATGCCCTCTCCTTTCCCTTCCTATCATGATGTTGACCCGGATTCCTGAATCATTCGCAGAGAACCTCTCGGCAATAACATGCCTCTTTGAAGCGCTGGCCAATCTACGCAACTTGTTCTCAAGCATAGACGAAGCGTACAACGCCGCTCTCGCGTACGTACTCACGTCCCATTGACACTCTGCGCAGATACTCATATACAGCTGTTTGCGGTACCTTCTTAGAGATGAAGACTACGTGATCGAGGACGACACGGATATCAAGGCGCGCGTTGCAGCGATTGCGCAGGAGGCGGCGGAGCGGCGCGCAAGGGGGACGAATACGGATGTGGTGATGGGTGATGGAACGTCGTGAGGGCGGAGCGCTGTAGCATTGTGAGGGGAGAAGATTGGTGTATGATATGACTTGTTGGCTCGAGCGTCGTACGTGGTACGTGAGCGTTAGCGATGTCGAGGTTGCCGGTCTAGCGGGGCCGCTTGGCGAAGCGTCGACACAGCATAACATCGGCACCATCGCATCTTTTATACCATACCTTCAGGTCCACAAAAGTGCATTTATACGGTCCTGGACCTTCTGATGTTGCACCGAACTTGATTTGCCAATGCGCCAGCTGCTCCCCCTTCGGCAACTCCAACACTATCGACCCACATAGGATGAATAGTGCGATTGATCATTGTCCATGATTACACAACTCCTTGGGCCGAAGGAGCTCACTTTCTTCGTCCGGCAGATACCTCGTCAGGATCGCTGTCCTACCAGCCGAAGCAGGGAACGGCTTCCAACTGCCGAAGGGGTTGGTTAGCTCGAAGGTTGTTGAGTGCGTACTGCTGAGCCTTTCGGGCGCGGTGCAACCATATGTTCACGATGAGCAGGTCGTCGTAGTAGTATCGCACAGATATGCTATACTATGGTTCAAGGTGGCCATGAGAAGCTTCGTTAGATTGCCGTAAGCGAGCAGTAGGAGCTATCCAAGGGCAGCAAGCTAGCGGGAACAGCTGCGGGAACGAGTGGGCCGCCCACACAAAGTAAACAAACACGCGCAATCGGCCTCAGCTCGGACTTGTTCATCTTGGAATGGTTGAAGCACTTTCTTCCTCTTTCCTCAACCGAAACAGTTGAGGGTACTGCCACACCTGACGGCTGTGAGACCTGGCTCACTACATCTCACACTCACGCCAACATGCCAGGGCTCATGGATATACTGGGCAATCTCGACGCCCACTCCAACTTGATCCACGAGGCTGCAGCGGAAAACAATGTTCCTGATGGACCGTTCGTTACGGCCTATCTCCGAGGCATCAAGTCCCTCTCTTCTACCATTCGGGAGGCCCAAAGCCATGAGATCAAGCTCTTCAAGTTTGTAGGGGAGCAGACGGGAGGCACGGGAAAAGTGGTAGAGAAACGAGACAACGGATTGGTGACGCCGCTTCGGAAGGCGGGGTTGGGGAATCGTATCAACATGGCTGCTGCTGGTGCAAAAGGGACGGCACCTGCAAGATATTCGAAGACGGGATCGGTGCCAGATTCCAACTGGGACAATCCTCAGATCTTGCTGAATACGGCGTTTACCCTGACGGAAGAGTAGTAAGTGGATGCGGCGCATCATTGGAATCGTTCTTGATGTTGATATTGATGTCCGCGCAGTCGTGCCATGCCTAGAGCCAAAGCCCATATAAGGAATCTGCTGGACCAATACATCGAAACGCAGAACAAGATTTCCGAGCTGGAAGCAGCCATTGTCGAAGTAGGGCTCCTGCGGCCTGTGGTCCCGTCGCCAGGCTAACAAAAACACTCTCACAGGTAGAATCCGGCAATGATTCGAAGACTCAGTCGAAGACTGCAGATAGCGGTCGAGGGGAAGCCGCGGGCGGTCAACCGAGTTTGGATCCCGAAGAGTGGATCAAGGCCGAAGAGGCAGCCTTGAAGGCTCTTGAAGCAGAAATAGCTGAGAGAAGACGATCGGTACGCTTTGGCATATTCGCAGCATCTCACCATGGCTGACGTGAGCTCGCAGAAGCGGCTCACTGCACAAGACACCGGAACTCCCCCAAGCAGGACGATGCGCAAACCCGCAACGCCCGGCTCAGCCTCACCGTTATTGCCGCAGTTGCGGAAAGGCATGACTCCCTCCGCTCACTCTCCGCTCCTGACGACCTCGATGCATGGTGGTCTTGGAATGGACCATTTGAGTACACCGACACCGGCCCCTCCTGCAACACAGCATCCCGCATCCGTCTTCAAACGGGCATCAGCAAGGCAACCGTTGGCCGTGTCACGGACGATGGAGGCGACGCGGGGACAGATCAAGACGATTTCTTCGGCAGCGAAGCATTCGCTATTGACGAGTCATCGAAGTCCTGCTGCCCGGCTGTCTGCTTCGCCAGACGTCAAGTCGAGTCCACCGATTCGTTCAAAGCCGGCTCTGACTACAGCAAGGCAACCGTCGACCGTCAAGCCGCAAGCCGATATCCTTACAGAACCTGTCGACGACGTGAAGGCACCCAGTCCCGCGGTCACGTCACCTGCACCTCCGTCTGCACAGGTCATTGCGAAAGAACGCATTGATACCACGAATGGAAAGGAGGCAACTCCCGTAAAGCAGGAAAGAACACCTACCAAGTCGAACACCCCGCCCGTTCTATCAGCTAGTGAAACCGTAACGCCCAGATCCAAGACGAGAAAGACCGTAGAGGGTGTTGAGATTCGCTCAGAAACACGTCAGGCTGTCGTAAGTATACAAGGCACCTCGAGAAATGTGTTGCAAGATCTCACATGTCCCTGCTCTCAGGACAAGATATGGGAGGTCTTCGGAGAGGTAATAAGGTCCGACGAGGATATGCAGGATACAACCGGCAAGCCAGACCCAGAGCAGACAATGTGAGTGCGTGGCCCAATGGGATTCAAGATTTGCTGACATGGCTGCAAATCTCAGACGAACCTTGGCCAAGCTCGCTGGATCTGTCCCACAACCTCCTCTTTCGCCTTCATCAGTTTCAACCTTGTCCAATCCCGCTCCACGACCACCCGCCGCCAGGATCGCCCCGCTGACAAGCCTGGTGATCTTGCAATGCGTCGCCATCATCAACATACTCCGTGCACCGGGCATGAACATTTCGAAGAACGAGCTGAGCGAAGTCATGTCTTCCCACGCTGTGGCAAAGGGCTGGGATAAGTCGCTGGGGCAGAAGGCGCTGTTGGGTTGCGTCGGACGACGTGTTTTGAAGATTGATCGTCGGGGTCCGGGGGGAGGGACGGTGATGTTTAACCTATAGTTGATGCTGGCTACGTGATGACGAGATTTATAATCATATTTCACGATGCGGTGCCAGGTGCCTTCCTGCAACCCCAACGAGAGCTAGTGTCTGGCAAATGGACGGAGCTCATACGGACCGATGGGCGCCTATGCCCATGAGCATTGCAGGCAAAGCTGAACACGAGCGAGTAGATCGCTGAGCTATAGCGCAAAGCGACAGCGCGGTAAGCTATGAAACTGTACGGGATCGCCACATGGTGTCTTGAGTTGTATATTTTCAGCTATCTTCTCCCGCTGGTGAGACTGCCTGTGAACGGAAGACTCCTGTAGCTAATCATGTATAGCAAAGCTTATAGCAATTTGTATAGCAAGCAAAATGAAGTGGTGGCTGTTGTTGTTGTTTTTTGTTTTCGTGAGGTCTGCGTAAGGAAAGTGCGACGAAAACTGGCGAGGATGACGATCATCGAGATGCGACAGAGCTATCGCAAGGCATCTATAGAGAATTAATGTAAACACCGTTATGACTACCGTTGTCGTCAGGGGCACTCGGCATGTGTCGCATTTACTCTCCCGCCTTACGGAATGGGTTTAATATCGGGTTGGCGGGAACAACTAGCTGAACAACTGCAGTAACTATGTTCTGTACAGCTGCTGTACATATACACACTCATTGCCAGAGGTACTGCTAGATTCCTGATTAGTCAGGAGAGTGCTGCAGGAGAGCTGTCAGGAGTCAGGACGTCAAGACATCCTCAGGATTACTGTCAGAATAGCTGTCAATCAGTTCAGTCAGAGATCCATCATCATACGGCATGTCGTCCATAAGACATCAAACAGCTCGTCATATATGATAGATAGTCTCTTCGAATTTACAAAGCTGTCATAGCATCGATCATGGACCATCGGCCTAGCTGTCGACATCGGTACTAGTGTCCTGACGTCTTGATCAAACATGACTGATCGCTTACGTTTGAACGCGCCTATATGGCCACCTTATGAATGGCCTACATGCAGCAGTGTCAAGAATGGTACAGACCGTCCTGATCCGGTAGCAAGGATAGCAAAGTGGTGGGATCACAATCAAGCATCCCGTGAGTCGAGGAGTCCAGTAATAGTCCAGGACGACTTCGGTAGCTACTACTTCGGTTCATTTGTGATGAGTCTTCCGATAGCGATGTTGATTTCTATCGAGTCAGCTGAAGTAAGATGCTGCTGAGTAATATAAGAAGTGAACTCAAAGACGAGTACTTCGACATCAGGAGGGCGGAATTAAACTGCAGCTACAAAACTGCTGAATAGCTTGCTGAATACTTATCAGAGGCTCAGGAGGCTTGTTGTTTAGTTTCGCCATCTAGTCATCGATCGCACGCTAACGCTGAGGCGAATCAAAGTGAGACACGGCTTTGTTTAAAGATCTGTGCGATCGCGCTCTTTAGGTAATTCATCAACAGCTTCGTGTTAGCTAGCTTTGTGCTGTAACTTACGCAGCAGTCGTAAAGTATGGGTGATCGCCCACAAGGTGTAAACAGAATGATTGTTCGATCCGATCTCGTGCCTGACGAGAGAGCAGGAAAGAGTGCAGATGTCGCTGCAGATGTCAAAAAGCTCGTCAAAGTAAGCTAGCGGAGCACTGGTCCCGCACGAAGACTGCTCTGATTCACGATCAATCTTGTTCAAGCAAATTCTACACAGGCCATTCAGACACTCACTTTGCCGTTTCTGCTGAATGCGGAGTTCACGGGCGGGTTCTCGACCGAATGCTTGTCCCCTCGCACATGTCGAAGAGCTTGTCAAACCTTATCCGTCTTCAATCAATGGCAAAGTCAAGAGCTGCGTTGAGCGGTTAAGATTTAGGCTTGAAGAGGGACTGGATGTGCGGTACTTCGCTTTTTCGCACACGCCTTCACTGTAGCAGACTATCCGTGCGTCTTGCGGCAGCCTCAGGCCTCGAGGAACTTCGACGATAACGGGGCAAGGAAGGTTGTCTCGCAGCAACCGACTTATCAATTCCAACCAAACCAGGGCCAAGTTGGCCTATCGTTTCCGGTAAAAGGTCTATCAAAAGCGGTTCTCAATAAAGTCTCGCCTTTCAGGTCGTTCGGAAACATTCGTGCGGCCTTGTTGCCGGGTGAAAAGACCGACCAGGAGAGCTTCAACGAGCGAATCATTGCAGCAGCCCGAACGGCAATATAGTGAAGACGACAACCTCGTGCTCTTCCGTTGCCTGGAAACCAGGATCTCAAGAGAAGCAGTCCTCGTCTCCTTCCATCCAGCATGCCTATCAAATCTCTCAACTCGATCTTCCGCGGCGCCAGCAAGGTGGACACGGAGAGCGGGCCGTCAACTAAGCGACAATCCAGGGATGTCAAGCACAGCAGTCTCAACCTCTCTCCAAGTGCCGTGGCTCCATTGACTCCGCCGATATCACCCTTCTATCAGGCATTTCAAGGGCCAACGATCGACCTCACGCATGATGTTGCTCACTCGGCGTGCGTCACCATCAGCGGTCCGCTGCCGGATGATGTGTTTGCCGTGATCGTGTCACAACAACAACGGGACTTTTTGCAGCAATATCAGTACAGAGCTTTCGGGACCGATCAACCATCCGAAACGCAGCCTTCGACGATGCTTCCCAGTCGAAGTAGCTCTCTTGCGCCATCTCTTGCGTCTTCGACATCAAGTTCCTCCACCACGGCGTCTTTCAGTGGACCCGCGACTCCGACTTGGGAGGCATCCAGTTCCCTGTCTGCTTGCCCCTCGAAGCTTCAGAAAGCGGGTGGCGAAGGATACTCGCGAAGTGGAGACAGTACTCCAATGAGCCGTCCACAAAATTCGCGGGCCGGGTCACGGGAGAGCATGACGGAGCGGGGAGTATCTTGGGGGACGAAACGGTCATTGTCGGAAAGGACATTGTGTATGGAAAAGCGGGAGGCGCTGGCGGATACGGCTGAAAAATACCGGGACTCTTTTGCTTCGCAACTCACTGGAGCGCTTGTGGCGGAAAGAGCTGGAAAAAATCCGGGCTTCCGGTGAGTGAAAATTTCTGCTTAGCATGGCTTCGCCGCTGACCTTCTTTCACTCAGGCTTTCCGGTATACCACTGCGCTCCGAGCCTGCTACTGGCATGAGCCGAAGCCAATCTATGGGCAACATACCCGTCGGACCCTCATCTTCCGGACGAGCCCTCCATTCGTCTTCGCCCGGAACCATCGCACGATATCTGAGCGACAAACCGTTACCTAAGCCCGCCGTCTCGCCTCAGCACAGGCATTTTGCGCACTCTCCTACTGAATCGTCGATGCTCTCGCCGCCGTTATCAGCCATAGGAAATCCGCGAAAGCGGCCCGACACGGGAAGACCAGTCGTTGCACACAGACATTCTGGATCTGTCACCGCTAGGAATTCGACGCAGTCTGCGTCACCGGAAAGCAGCGATTTGCTTGACCCTCAGCAGAGGAACAACTCAGTCAGCAGGCAAAAGAGACAATCTTCGCTTGCGAGCGAAAAGGAGGATCGGCGGTTGACGTTCGGCCGAAGTATGGTTTCGCCCGTCACCAGCACTTCGCCCCGTCTCTCAAGCACATCTGCAATCTCGCCTCGGCTGAGCATGCAGCATCCGCCGACACCTCCACCGGACATTCCTCTTCCTCCTGTACCAGTGAGAGAGCCGGCCGTCTCACCTGAAGTCGCTAGACGCTTCAGCCAGCTTCCGATGCCAAGCAGGATCCATTCATCTACCAGTCGTAGTGGAAGACCGGGACTACAAAGTCGCCACAGTGCGGCATCGAGATTGCCGACCCGAGCCCTTCGACATCAGAAATCCAGCCCGGAACTCGGTAGCGCAGCTTGGAGCCGCACTTCGACGCGACCGAGAACGCCTTGGGCGATCGCTCCAGGTCCAACATCGCCGGAGTTGATTCAATTCGCCAAGATGGAATCGCTGTCGCCAATGTTGCTCGATGAGCCCCTCTCGCCCATCCTCGGCATGCCGCTCTCGCCTACTTTCGAAGCCATTGGTGCCATGCTGGAGGAGCCTACAACGGGATCGAGCCTCATTATCGATACCGAACCGCCATGGATGGAAGGGACCGATCCCCTGGATCAGGGGCTGCCTACATTCGCCGAACCGCTCCCGCATTCTGCTGTCTCATCACCGACATTCGCCTCCTCGACCTCCACGTGGACGGCACCGCATGCTCAGTATGCCATAAGCGCACCTTCAATGAAGAAGGCGACGTCTACGGGTTTGGAAGGCATCAAGCTCTTGTTGGCACAAGTCGATGACTGGACGCGGGTCCATGGGTGCGGGAATCCCGCGCTGGAGGATCCATTCAACGCTCGAGCGGAGACAACCATGCATAGGGGAATGATGGCGGATTCGGAGGAGTACGTCGTGTGGGGTACTGCGCTATAGATGCGTTTTGCATAGAGAGAGAAGACTGGCGACGAATCATAACGCCGATATCAAGTAAGAAACAATACAACGTTGTACCCTGATTACCCAAGAAGAACAGTGAAGCCATAGTGGCCTGTATCGAATACATGAAAGACAGCAGCACGCTTGCTCCAGGACTCGAGCGCTGCGCGGGCATGCGCAATAGGAAGACTCTGTCGAGCACGTTATGGGCATAAGATTCATGAGCACATCGAGCAAGGGTGGCCAAGGGACCGTCGACGGAGCTGTTGACCTACAAGAAGGACGGACAAGCAAGCTGACAAGGATCTAATGGAGACAGCGCAGAGCACTACCGCAATTGATTCGCGCTTGATGTCGAAAATGATGGGCGCGACCCTCTACGCGAGAGGGGCCACGCCTGCCACGCTCCGGTTAGCGTGCGATCGGCGGTTCTAGGGTGTTTGTTTGGATGCGGGCAGGTTGGCCCAGAATCCACCTTGTTCCATTCAGTCCGCATCAAAGAGTTCCTCGACCACCTCGCCACCGTACTTCAGACCTGCTCATCCATCGTCGCCTTGAGTCTCGACTATGGTATAGCATCTCGCCTCGCCTTGCATTCTTTTCTCGGAGAACCTATAATATCGCTTCGGACACCGAATCGACACCACGCTCCTTTCAGCCTCGACATTCTTTTTCTTCGGCCGTATCGACTTCAGAACGCCATTCACCTTCTTCTTTTCGGACTCGTATTGCATCAAAAGCACCTATATACCAACTTCCTCTCCAATCCGTTCTCGCCATGGCTTCGTCGACAAGTCGACCCCTGGTTCCGCGCAACCGCTGTCGCTCGCCTCTCAAAATCCAGACCGCTTCATGTCTCCTGTCCGCCGCCGCTGTCTTGGGCGTAACAATCATGCCCGTCCCCTTTCTGGGAGCCGCGGCTTCCCCTCTCGGAACTCCATCACTCGTTGTCACTCCAACGGCATCGCCTGCAACGTCGCCCGTCATGGCGTACTTTGGCGAAGATGTGCTTGGGCAGTCGACGCGAAGTGGGGAATGGAAGGGTCAGCCTGAAGGTTTCAACGCTGAAATCATGGAGACGATCGATGTGCCAAATAATCCTTCCGTAACGTATCCTGCGTCATCATCCGCGACGCCCGCATCGCCGTTCTTGCTGCAAGTCGACGCCCCAAACGACAGTCCGGTGTCCAGAACGTTGCCAGCGGATTCTCCAGAAAGAAGAAAAGTCAAGCGAGTAACTTCTTCGGCTGAAAAATTCTCGGATGCATCAAGTTCCCTATCCGCCAGCGCTGCGTCGTTCTCCTGGATCTCGAACGATGGTTTTACGGTGCACGAGAACATCGCAAGCACGTACTCGCCCTCGGCACAACCAGTGTCGACGAGCTCGTCTTCGGCCGCCTCCAGTAGTTCCACCACAGCGCCATCCTCAGCTCAGGTGTCGATCCCCACCGCATCGACCTCTGTCCTGCCCCTCGCCACACCGTTTCCTCAACCATTCGACCAGTCACTCAGCTACAGCCTCAGCACCTCCTGTGTCGCGTTCCTTGCCTCGTATCTCGGCAGCGAAGAAATGCTTGGAAATGCGAGTCATGTGAGCAGGTCGCGCGTCGGTAGATGTGGAAGACCGTTTGGCCTGTTGATGAGCAGTAGCTCAGTCTGGGCGCAGATGTAAGTTTCTCAGCTGCAAATAGGATAGACATGCTGACAAAAGTCACTCGCAGAGCGCGGAATGAAACGATGTTGAATGCAGCGATGTCTCAGATCTGTTACGCTACCGATACCGAAGAATGTTCGCGCTACTACCAGTCGCTCGCTGTTGATATTCAGAGGAACGCCAACTGTGGTGCGGATATCAGGAATAAAAAGGCTGTGGCGGTTGAGGCGCTTTACGGTATGTCTTTTGCTTAAGCCGCTGACCGAGATTAAATTCGATTGATCTCCAGGTTTCCAAAACTACGACATGCTGCAGAGCGCTGCTTGTCTAAAAGACAGCGAGACCGAGACGTACTGCTATGTTTCGGCCATGTCAATGTCTTCTCCGCCGGACGACGGATATCTCTATTCTCTGTCATCAGGGATCTCACTTCCATCCACCTCAAAGCCCACCTGCTCGTCGTGTTCGGCTAAATTGATCAATCTATACACGCAAACAATCATCAACGCTACGGACGGGACATCCACGGCGGCAGGCACACAATATTCGTTCGCCTCGGTGCTGGAACCGGCATTGACGAATGCGACCGCGCTCATCAAGCAAACCTGTGGTTCAACATTTGCTGGACAATCAACGACAATGCAAGCTCACGTGTCGAGTGGTTCGGCGCGCAAGTCTTCGCCTCCTGGGATCGCTTTGAGCCTGGCCCTTGCCGTGATTCTGCTATTCGCATTTAGCAATCTGGGTTGAGTACGGTCGAAGCGTGGCAAGGACGTTAAGGCTTTGTAATCATATCCTACGGGGGACACCGGGGTCTGGGAATCAGGTAAATTGTATACGACACTCTTGAGGTGGCATGGCATAGGTTGTCTAGATAGGTTATCTCTTGCATTTGTATCTAGCATATAGGCTGTATATACGGAACCAGGGTTTTACGCCATACTGCGCAAGCGGATCCCAAGGTGCCGGCCAACGAATGACAAGATACTGAGTACCTAGTTGAGTTTAAAGGTAGGGTTGAGTACGTAGGATACTCGTCGTAGCAGCTGTCATAACTGCATGGAAGCGAGAAGATGATCGAACGCGATCATCGGATCAGCCCTCGGTCCGACCAACGCGGGAATGATCCGCATCGAGATTTCTTGAAGGCATTCACGAAAACTGACTCTGAAGACCGTCTTTGTTACGTACCTTTCGCCTCCTCAAGCACATCTTTGCCAACATCAGCAATGTCCGACCTGGATCAGCAGCAAAAAGACTTCCTGCACGCCTTGCGCCATGTCGAATTACACGTGCACATCGAAGGAGCCATGACTCCGGAACTTCTATTCAAAATCGCGGATCGGAATAGCCTGAGCATGGAGCATGACCTGTTCGACTGGTCGCAAGGACACGATGGGTCAGAAAAGGCCACGTACAAGGATTATACGGATCTCAACCAATTCCTCAATGTCTACACCAAGGCGACCGAGGTGCTAAAGACTCGTGAAGACTTCAAGGACCTCGCCTACGAATACATGTGCAAGGCACATTCTCAGGGAGTCATGCATGCCGAGGTCTTTATCGACGTTCAAACGTATGTGGATCGTGGACTCCATGGAGACGAGGTCGTACATGGACTGGAAGACGGCTTCAAGCAGGGTCAACAGGAATTCGGGATCAGCTATCTCATGCTCGGCTGTGCCCTGCGGCATCTCAGCCCGGATGAGTGCGTTGACGGAATGGAAATCCTGCGGACATACCATGAGAGAGGTCTCATCCACGGCATGGGACTCTGCAGCGCTGAAAAGGATCAACCGCCAGCCAAGTTCTTGCCGGCGTTCCGCAGGGCAAAGGAGATTGGCTTCGAGCGATTCACCGCGCACGCAGGGGAGGACGGACCGGCGTCGTATGTCACGGAGGCGCTCGACGTGCTGGGCGTGACTCGGATCGATCACGGCATCAACGGTATCAAGGATGAACAGGTTTTTGCTAGGTTGCGTGATGAGGGTATCATGGTGACATTGTGTCCGTTGAGCAATATTGCGCTCAACGTGATTGATCACCTCAGCGAGCTTCCCATTCGCAAGATGCTGGACAGTGACCTCAAAGTAAGCCCACATCTGCTGGCGAAATTCCCCGGTTCTCATATGGCATTCTGCAGTTTTCCATCAATTCAGATGATCCAGCGCTCTTCAACTCATGGATATCGGAAAACTACCTCGCGATTCAAAAGGAACATGCATTGAGCAAGTCAGATTGGATCAAGATCTCGCGAGATAGCATCGACGGAAGTTGGGCGAGTGACGAGCGGAAAGAGGAAATGCATAAGCAGTTACAAGACATGTTACAGGATTGGGAGCATGTGTCCTGGTGATCAAGCTTTGGGAGCCTGTTATACAGATAATGTGCGAATATGATTCAGGTGGATATGCGTACTCACGAATACCGGGGTCTCGTGGCTGTAAGGATTCAGGTAGATCCAGGTATAAGACTATGCGAGGTATCTCGCCATTCTTCGGACGGTATGTCGGACAGAAGGCCATATCTCTCGTGATTGGCGGTGAAGCCTGGCTACGGACAAGCGATGGCCTTATCTGACTGAACGACAATTGCGTACGAGCGCATCTAACAAGATCCACGATGAGCAGAGAGGTCTTTAGAAGCTTCTTTGAGGCGACGCGGAGATAGATCGGTTGCCGATCACCCAGGCGCGTGTTATTCGAGCTGCTTCCCTATTCCCGAATTCAGAGTTCAGTTGACGTGTTTACAATCTCCTGGGGTCATCCGCACCTGTCCTGTATCCTCGCTTGGCTCCATCGGGCATGGCTTCGCCTCACGCAGAGGAGTACGAGCTCCCTCGTATATCCTCGTCTGCACACCGACGGCAGCCATCCGGAGGTGCGAATGCCGCGTCGACCGGAAAGAAACGTGTTACCCTACATACTGGCCCTTCAACGACGGCTCTCTTCGCTCGACACGCCGCCGAAGGAGGAGAAGGCGTCGTGGGAAACCACTCTGGTGACCCAGGACCATCGACGATGCGACATCGGAATACCCTCGTGACCCTGGACCCGATCACCCCTTCCGCAAAACCGCAAATCGTACGTCAGACCGACCTGTTCCTCACCGAGGATCCAACGACGTCGCCCTTTCATCCCGGCATGGGCGGCTCAGGAGCAGCGCGCGATGAAGTGGTTGATATCCCGGACTTTGGGGGGATGCTTGGCTTGTCGAGCGAGAATCCCGAGGACAATTATGCCGTTGCGAGGGAGTTTCGGACGGGATGGAAGCGGAGGTTGTTCTTGCTCATGGAGGAGCCGGGAAGCTCGAGGGAGGCATTCGTGGTGCATGTTGCCACCACAGGGACCATCGTTGCGAGGTGAGTAGATTGTGCTCGAAGATGGTCGCGTCAAAGACCGCAGGACCTGCATCCAGCAGTGTTGGCGAGAGATGCGATAAAACTACTACTAGGCCTCGAAACCATTAGCAGACCGGTTCATGACAGATACCATGTTGCGCAAATGCTGATTTGGGCTCTTGATAGTGCATTGTTAACCATGCTGTCCACTCTGCCGTCCTTTCACACCGATCCCGCCGCATCCAAAATACTCTTCGGACTGGATACGACTATTGTTGTACTATTTACCATAGAGTGAGCTTTCATTCAGGCAGAACGGTGAGGACCAGGCTGACGAACGATTTTTTGCAGATATATCGCGAGGGTAGGCAGCGTGGGGTCGCGATCAACCGCTTATGCTAACCTTGAATGGCACAGCTTCTTGGGCATAGCGATTCATGGCGCATGTGTTGGAATTGGGCGACTTGTAGGCATACTTTAGGTTAGGAATTTCGGCAGGAAGACTTATAGCTCTCTGCATAGCCTTCTTCGCCATTGTGGATCTGCTGGCTGTGTTGCCATACTATATTGAAGTAGCCCTACAACAAGACACCGTACGTGCGTTACAAAGCGAGAAGACCGTTAACCAACTTGTTCCTCGCCTTTCAGACGATTTTATTCCGATTCTCAATCTTGCGAACATTGCGACTATTGCGGGTCTTCCGGGCATTCAAATATCAAAATCAAATGCTTTTGTATGTCCGCCTTGACGCTTAGTTTCTCGATTTCCTGACCCTCCTCGCGGACAGCACCATCGAGGTCATGTACATTGCTATCCACCGCTCGAAAGATGCCCTGCTGGCACTCGCATTCTTCATCGCGATGGCCCTCGTTGTCTTTTCGACGCTGATCTATTTCGCCGAGCGTGGTGTGTGGGATGGAGTGCTTGGCACGTTTGTGGATGCCGAGGGTGAGTAGACCGCAAGGCATGCAGGGAGGAAGCTCAGATGGTAGGATAACAGGGAACCCCTCGCAATTCGAGTCGATCCCATCCGCGGCTTGGTTCGTGCTTGTCAGTGAGTAAATATCTCTCGTGTGCCAGCCGAATACTGACGACTTTACGGCGAAGCCATCACAACTGTAAGCTCGGGCTATGTGTCCCCGAGATTCAGACTGACTGTTGTCCCGAACAAAACCATCTTCTAGGTCGGGTGAGTGACTCGATCTTGACCTTGCCTGCCTTACTAATGGGAATCTGTCAACAGCTATGGCGAACTCATTCCGCGATCGGTTCTTGGTCGCCTATTCACTGTTCCACTGCTTGTCTTCGGTCTGCTTTTGATCGCTCTCCCCTCGTTCGTCCTGGGAAGGAACTTTGCGATCGTCTTTGACGCCATGAGTAACCAGATCAAGCAACCGGTGAGTGACTTTGTAACATGGAAGATGATCTCGGCTCAAGGGGTCAACACAGATCGACGCGGCTGCGGCTCAGTCAACTCGGGATTCGCTTGAGTACTCCAATTCGGCGGTGCAACCATCGACGTCGCGCCATAATTCGCGCTCGACAACCCCTCTGCCACCAGGCCGCCGTTCACCTTCGCCTTCCGCCAACGGGTCAATCCG
Source organism: Naganishia sp. PG3902-1 (assembly GCA_023628075.1). Lineage (NCBI taxonomy): Eukaryota > Fungi > Basidiomycota > Tremellomycetes > Filobasidiales > Filobasidiaceae > Naganishia > Naganishia sp. PG3902-1. The sequence continues at coordinate 1,052,548 of JAMALH010000008.1, forward strand.
CGTCCCCGAGCGCGGAAACATGGTCGGGGGTGTACAATATGACTCGATCCCGACTGGGGAACCGATGACCGCAAGTGCGTCGTTGACATCGTTCAGTTTGGGACAGGTCGAGGCTGGGCGAACGCATCCGATGTTGCCGCCCGAGGAGGGCAGGATTCCCGGTTCGCGAGGAGTCGCGACGGGAGGAGAGGGGGCGGCGAGTGCAGCAGCGTCGGGGTTGGGCAAGAATGACCTGACAAATCTCAAGCTTGCGTCGAATCAGCAGGTGTGTGCCGGTGGAGGGGTGATCAGCGGCGTCGTGCTAACACCGTCCGCGAACAGATTCTATTGCTGGAGATTGAAAGGCTGAGAGACATAATGGAGAAACAGGAGACAGTATTGCAGCAAATGATGGATATGCTAGTCAAGCTGACTCCGGATAGCCGGAATGGCGGGTTGTAGATATGCTATGTAGTGAATTCGGGCAATATAGCTGGACCTTCAAGTTTACCCGTGAATGTCACGTGTATTGCGTCCGTTTCATTGCCGTGTTCGCGCCAACATCAGGAATGAGCCAGGATCTGTCAGGTCTATTCCCACCTTCGCCCACAACGGAGCCACGCAACGACACTGACCGTCCCTCTTGTACGCTGGCGTAGCGCTCGCCCCGCTTCATTGACACTTCATTCCGCCAATATTCCGCGTTGAACCAGCTGACGCGGAGCCCAATCTCGCGTACGCGAAAAGGTCAGATCCGCTCGCAAAAAGGTCAGATTCTCTGCAGACGAGATATCGCTTAGGCGGCGTTTGCTTCCGCCGTTGCCAATTCCGTCCTCGTGTCGTCAGGCTTCTCGAGTGCAAGACCCAGGGGTATATAGTCTGCTCGTCGACATTCCCCCTGCGTTCCCCCACTCCGTCGCCCATTCACCATGTCCCTCCAGCGATCCCTCTTCAATCTCGCACGTCGTACAGCCCCAACCATGTCCCGACAAGCACACACCGCCGTTACAAAGCCCGCTGCGGAGCTCTCGACAGAATTCGCCAACAGGCATATCACGCCCGGTATCGGACGTATCGCTAATGACTTGATCATTGAGCGGGGCAAAGGTAGTTGGGTGTGGACGACGGATGGCAAGAAGTGGTTGGATTTTACGTCGGGAATCGGAGTGACTTGTCTTGGTGAGCCGGCTTTTATCGTCGTAGAGCACGGGAAGAGGTACTGATATTCGTCATCAGGTCACGCTCATCCTGCCATCACCGCCGCCGTCACTAGCCAACTGGAAAAGATTGTTCATTCGCAAGTCAACATTGCTCACTCGGAAGCCTACGTCCGTCTCGTCGAGCGTCTCCTCCCACTCATGCCGGACCCGTCGCTCGATACCTTCTTCTTCACCAACAGCGGCAGCGAAGCCGTCGAGAACGCCGTCAAGGTATCCAAGGCGTACAACGGCCGCCGCGGGATCGTCGTCATGCAAGGCTCGTACCACGGCCGAACGTACGCAACCTCGGCGATGACGACGTCGAAGACGGTCTACAGCGCCGGCTTTGGAACATCCATTGCGGGTATCTACCCGACGCCGTTCCCTTATGCGTCGCAACTGCACATGCCAGCGGATACGCCAACAGAGGACCTGACGGCGCTTGCGCTCAGTCATCTTTCGTTGCTCTTCAAGCAGCAAATTCCGGCGAACGAGGTGTCGTGTATCGTCGTTGAGCCAGTGTTGGGTGAGGGAGGGTACGTGCCAGCGCCGGCAGAGTACTTGAAGGGTTTGCGAGAGGTTTGTGACAAGGAGGGTATCCTGCTGGGTAAGTTTATCTAGAATGGCAAGCCAAGGACAATGCTGATTCTTCGTAGTCTTTGACGAGGTTCAGTGCGGTTTCGGTCGAACCGGAAAGGTAGGCGCTTGTCTAGATCAAGCCGAGCAAGGCTGACCATCGTTTAGATGTTCTACTCCGAGTACAGTGGTGTCGTGCCCGACATTCAAATCATGGCCAAGGGTATCGCCGGTATGTCCGCGCTTCCGAGATTTCCTGCCTGCGCTCATCCTAAGCCCAGGTGGTATGCCTCTGAGTGCCATCGTCGCCAAGCACGAAGTCATGAAAAACCAAAAGCCGGGAAGCATGGGTGGAACTTATTGTACGCTCGGCCACTGAGACAATAGGGTGCAGAGCAAAAGCTGATTCTTTCTGTAGCCGGAAACGCCTTGGCATGTGCCGCTTCCGCTGCTATTATGGACGTATTTGAACAGGAAAAGATCCTGGACAACGTTAATGCGAGGTAGGCCTCCCGACCTCCCCGCGCAGAGACTTCATACTGACATCTCTTTCAGGTCCAAGCAGCTCTTTGAAACGTTGAACGCTCTCAAGAACGGTGAAGCTACCAAGCACCTTATCAAGGACGTCCGAGGCAAGGGTCTCATGATCGGGTAAGCTTGGCGTACATTGACATTTGGATCCCGCTGACATCCCTCCTCAGTGTCGAATTCGAGCCTTTCGTTGAGCCCGTCACCGCATCATCCATCATTTCCGGCGCCGCCGCGGGCGCCACTAAACCTTCTGCCGGTGCATCATCGGCACCGCAGCACACCAAGCGTGTCAAGGACATCGGCAGCCGTGTCGCCAAGAAGTGTATTGAGAAGGGCATGTTGATCTTGACGACGTCGGTGTTTGACGTGATTCGTTTCATTCCGGCGTTGAATGTGAATGAAGAGGAGACGGCGTTGGCTTGTAAGATTTTCAGGGAGAGTGTCGAGGAGGTTGCGAGGGAGGGTTGAGCGGCGTAGGAAAATGGTTGTATTGTATACCGGTACGTCGGTCGTTATTAGATTTCTTGCATCTATGGCTTTGGCGAATGTTCTATCAGCGAGCTCGCTGCAGACAGGAAGGAATTCCGGCACCACGTGCTCAGACTATTCTAGCTAGGACGCACTCCATACAGAATGCAGACAAACTGACCAGCTGGAGTACAAGCGATATCATACCCATCATAGTCTTCATAGATGAAGGTGACATAACAGCTTGATGCTACTAAAAATATACAATGACTGGCAGGAAGGGATAGATGCTTCTGCTACGACGCTTCAACAAAAGTCATAAAGCCTTCGTCTGCAGAAGAAATCAGCAAGAAAGCGTTAGCTAAGCGAGACCGGCAAGACAGTGCAGTGCAGGATCGTTCGCAAAAGGGCACTCACTGTTCTCGCTTACTTCGCCAAAGGCTCCTTCTGTTCCTGCTCATCTTTCGCCTGGTTCGCCTCTTGCCTAGGGCTTCTACTACCACCTTCCGGCAAAGCTGTGCCGCGAAAGTCCTTTAGCGGATGGCTGCTGAGACTGGATGCGAGGGATTACTTCAGTTCAGTTTCATTCCTGGACCACGGACGATACACCTCGGGTCCCTGAATCTATTAAAGGCTTTCCGACTATATAGGCGGAGGGCCGTTACGCCAAGGCGTTCCCCTTTGTGAGCAAGTCGAAGGTGAAACACCTGAGGTGTGGCGAACAAGGTCGATCACATTATTGACCGTACACCTTGGTCGTATATACAGAAGCTAGACTTCTCACTCTCTTGCTTTGTATGTGGTACTATATTCTAATGACAGGTTACCAGCCACACCTTCAGCCGAGTGTGTTGCCCAATTGTTGCCTGGCTGGGAATGTCGGTCGAAGATTGCTCCACTCATAAAGATAGACCAAGACTTCGCAACAACGTCATGTCTCGAGTCACCGACTTCGCAGCCGTTTGTCGCCCTCTCGTGCACGAAAAGCGACCGATAGATTCGTTATAGCTTCATTAGTCGAGAAAGAGAGTCGCGCCAAATGGTCGCGAGATAGGCGGGCGACTGAGAACACTGTCTAGATCTACTCAACATACCTATGTACATAGGGAAGAACCACTACGAGATGACATTTAGACCTCCTCAACGCCGAGAGGGGTGAGTGCATGGCTAGCTTCCATGATTCAACTTACAGTCACTCGCCATCTCGATTTGTGCCGCATACATGGAGCCCGCCTGGTCTTTTGCCCTCGTTGCCCCTGGTTCACGCTCTCGTCAACGGCCGACCTCCCGGTATGCTCCTCGACACCCCAATATCTCGAACATGAAGTAGCGGGAGGAAACCGTCCAGCAGGACCTCACTAAGCCAACTTACAGCGTCCTTGCCATAACCAAGATGTGTCAGATGTACGCTCACTGACGGAGCAGCTTCCAGCTACGTACCGTGACTACCGTCACCGCCTGCAACCCTACTGGGCAGAAACTTGCGAATTCGGAGACGAGTTTGATTGAACAAGATTTGGTTACACTCGCTTAGGATACAGTAATTGCTGGCGCCAGAGGATCCTGTCTGAAGTTTGCTAGACGGAGATGGCATCGGTTTGGGGACGATGTTAAGTCAAGGGCAGTTGGAGGGAAGGCGCTAGAACAGTTGGAATGTGTGATAGAGGTCATCATCACCACACTGTCCGTCTTCCGCTTCTTCTGGCATCCTTATAGTACTTCTCGAATCAAGTACAGTTGAAAGCCCGCAGGGATTTTGTCTGGAGAGCTAGGGTTTTCAACTGGGATGAATGGAGGCTTCAATCCATCGTTGAGAGGAAAGACTGTGAGGGGCAATGAGAAAGCTCTCAAAACTACAATAGCAAGTATGAACACATCAAAGATTACCAAATAGTCTTTATCAAAGGTGTGTCATCTGACAGCATGGTAATCTCATATCTCATAAGAGATTGCGACCGAGTCCTCGTGGGTTGGATGGACGAAGTGGTTTCATGTGCAACCCGAGGACATTCATGACAGATAACAACAACACAGGACAGTGTCCTCGACCGGTCGGGTGGTCGAGTGATGCTATTCGCTTACTGCCGAGGAAACTTACCCGCAAATAGGCAACACGACAATGACAATGTGAAAGGGAATGTTCGTTCGAGATGAAAAATGACCTGACGGCCTTGACGCGACCCCTGTCGGCAATATCATAATACATCGATAATGACGCAGGTCACATGAAGCGCGTATAGATAGATGCTGATTGATGTTCAAGGTGATACAACTGATGAAACAATTAACTTGCGGAGCCGCTAGTCACGATCCGCCGAGAAGCGTCAATGTCGAGGGATCATTTACTGCGCGAGAGGAGAGGCCGTGAAAGTGGTGTCGATCCTTGATCTACTGCCTCCATCCAATCCATGGACTGCCAGCTATAAATGAGGAAGGCATGAGCGAGTGACCGGTGTAGCATCCCGGAAACTTGGGGGGTAGACGCACCAGCAAACAAGCTCGGAGGACCCTGCACGGTGCTCCATCCAACGCCATACGCTCCGACACTGCGAATCGCAACGTCGTCCTTGTTGCCGGCTTCGGTCAGAGGGACCATGCGGGACAGGTAGGGCTGTTCGATTCCTGCGGGCGCCTCGAGGCTGTAGACGTCGGTGTGGATAGCGTGAGTTTCTTCAGCGGACGTGTTCTGATAGGGAAGAAGGTCAAAGAAGCGAGAAGGGTACGGGTGAGGGACTTACGACTTGAGAAGCTGTGTGGGTAGATTGGGCATCAGAAGCCATGATACGTTGACTTCGAATGATGTTGGTTATCGATAGCGAGCAAGTCAACATGCTTCGCCCCACGGCGCCCCTCTGCTACCTTCTGTCTCCTTTATATCCCTCGTGATTTCCTCCTGCTGTCCAATTGGCGATAAAGGATCGCACAGGAGTCAGTGCGCGAGCCAAGTGCAGACCAATGAAATGGCCCAGAGTCCAGAGATAGACGATCATATTGTTGGCCCAAACGCAGAGGGAGAGGCGGCTGGTCGTTTGATTCTTATCAACACCGTTCCCATCTGGAAGAGTAGCAAGTTCGATCAGAAGAGATTCGGTACGAGAAGGGCCCTGGTTCGGGCGATCACGTACCCTATCTTGTCGGACTGGGGAGGCCGCCAACCCGGCGTGAGGAGGCGTTCATTTCGAATTGCGAGGGCGAAGCGGTTGATGGAAGCCAGAGCGATAGCCCGGGAAATGTAGGCGGGGGGATCTGCTGAGGATGATCAGCTAGAGGATCAACCTTCGATGACGGTACAGATTCTGAAACGCGAGCTGAACGCTTTACACGAGCGAGCAGGGCGATCGAGCTGGAAAGAGCCCGTGTTTCATCTTGTTCACATGAATGGGTAAATGGAAACAAACAATTGTCACCTTTACTGGCTGCGTTGCTTTTGCTCTTCGGGCATCCGTGCAACGGTATCAGTGTCCAACAGACCGGTACTCCTCCTCAACAGTCTGCAATAGTGCTGCATGGAATGATGGGCATTCGAGGGGGCTATGGTGCAGGTGAGGAGGCGGACAAGGGCAGTGCAAGAAACCGTATACGAGCAACACGAGGAAAGGGGTTAGTATCTGATGGAGCTGGCGGCTGAGCCGGCGAAGCGAAAGCAAGGCAACGTGATCAAATCGCAGTAGACCGATACCCACAGAATACCTTTTCGAAGCAAGACAACATTGCAATTGCATGTTCATGGGCTTCAACTTGACCCCAATTGGCTGGTTTATCTGATTTGAGGCCCGCTTTGCGTCCGTTGTCGTCCCATGGATTTTTATCCACCGCCTCAGCGCGCAACGATCACCACGGCATTCGCACATACTAGGCGGAAAGTGAACGCTCTGAAATGGATCGCGCTGGTTCTGGTTGCTTTCCTTGGCTCGATTGTATTCGCGGTAACGAAGACGGACAGGTACGTCTCCGTTCTTCTGTGGTCAATTGGCTTACCGGATCAACGCAGATGGTTTCCCGCTGCGCGGGAGCTGTATTATACCCACAAAAAGCCCATCGACGTCTGGGTCCCGCCGCCAGCACCGCAATACCGTCCGAATCGAAACGCCATCATCACCTCCGTCTGGACTGCGAACGAGACCCTACCTGCTTCGGTCCTCGGTCACTCGATATCTCGATGGACACCGGCGATCTACGAGGAAGGCGGGATCATGGCAGAGAGATGTGCGACGGTGGATATGCTGTTGATGCATCTCCCGGAGGCGGTTGAAGAGGGGAGTCGGGAAGCGTTGGAGCGGGTTGGGTGGAAGTTGCAGCAGGTTGAGCCGGTTATCGGCCCGATGGATACTCCAGAGGATTGGAAGTGAGTGCGCTCACACTCGTTGGCTTCCACATGGAGCTGACGTGCCGTCCTCTTTCAGATCCGGGTTCAGCAAATTTCGCGCATTCGATCTCACGGAATACGACCACATACTGCTGCTCGACAGTAACACCCTAGTTCTCAGCCGAGACGTTTACAACATCTTCGACATCGACGTTGACTTTGCGGGGGTAAGTGTGTGATTCCTGCCGATTGAAGCAAAGTGACGAGTCAATCTGTCCAGGTCACAGAACAGTATACCGATCGGCCGTTTCATCAACCGATTAGCAGCGGAGTACTATTCTATCGTCCAAGCCAGGAGCTCGCGCAGCTAGCGCTTTCAAAAGTCAACTCGACCGATTACCCGCATCATGAAGGCGAACAATCGTTGATTAGGACGTAAGCCTCTTTCCTCGCTTACCTCAATGTGTCTAAGGCGCCTTACGAACAGGTTCATGAAGCATGCTACGACACATCTCCCGATCGAGTGGAATGTCAGCTTGAAGGGGAAGAAGGCTTGGCTGAATGAATGGCGGATTTTGCAGCAACGATTCAAGATATTACATTGTTCGTTCGCATGCATAAGTCGTAAGTGGCTTTTGTCGCTGATTGATCCTCCGTCATAGATACGGTGTCGGACAGGTTTGTGGAGGATAGAGATGCGTACGAGGGTACGATTGAGGAGGATGAGGTCTCTCTATGGCGGAGAATGCGGAACGAGATGGAGGATTTACACAAGTCATGAATGGCTATCCTATAACTTGAAATTCCTAGCGGAGCAGCCGGTGTCCGCTTCACTCTCTCCCGATGTGCAGGCCTGACCGAATCCCTTCTCGAGCGTAGCAGCTCGTTCTCATCGGTGGACAGGTGACATCACCTGGAGGTACAAAGACCAATCACCCTATAAAGCGCCCGTAGCGTACCCATCGCCCATGTGTCTTGAACCGACAGCGCTTGAACAGGCATCGATGGCCGAAAATGGTTCCGAGCGGCAGGACTACAAAATGAGAGTGCCAAGGTTTCTCAGTGCCCAGAATCCCAATAAAGTGGGTACTGCAAGCCTATCTTACCCGATGCGGGAAGGGATAGATACTCAGACAATGAAACATTGCAATGTCGAATTGACAAAGAAATCACTAAGATATATTTACAGACACCCGAATCCCTCGAGGAATGGCACAAATTTCGATACAAAGCGACACCAGCAGAGAAGTCGCGGCACGGAGGTGAAGAGGCAGAAGAAGAAGACTTCTCAAGCACAGCTCTCCGGTAGAGGGTCAAAGTTCATGCTGATTGCAGCCGCGCTGATGGGCTCAGTTTGTGTCCTCACGTACATTGGATCGACTTACCCGTGGCGCCTTTTTCGGGCTTGATGATGGCGTCGAAAGTCCCACTAGGGTTGACTCGACTCGTCGGGAGGGTTTCCTGGATTCTCGTAAGGCTTGTTGGTGGGGCGTCCCCGCCAATCGCGTGACCATCGTCCCACTTCGAAATTCGGTCGCCTTGTCCTTCACGATGTATCTCTTCCGCTGCGAACGCTTCAGTAGCGCCTCCATCCTGTTGCTCCGCGAGCTGCCGTATGTCAGGATCCGTCTCGAAGCCATAGTCCACATCACTACCATCAGGAATCTGCTCGGCAGGGTCGTTTTCCGTCTGCTGATCAACAGAGTTTGTATCGAAGCTTTCCGACGAAGATCGGGAAGCGAGTGCCGAAGCCAGCAGACTCAAGAACATTGCTGAAGTCGCATTTAGCCCCAAGGTTTCGGCGTTTGATTCGACAGCTTGAAGGTATCCCGTCACAAATGATGCGACTTCGGCGGAAACCCCGGCAGTACTTCCGGGGTCTTGTGTCGTCCATATGGTTGAATCCATAGGATCTATAGTTGACGCGATTGATGGGACCATGACCACCAGCATCTTGATTGGGGACAATATGTTATTCGGTAGAAGGAGGCAAGACAATGAAGCGTCGAGTCAACCGAGGGAGGGCGGAATGGGGCACAGCTCTCCACGAGTCTTTCTTATATGCCCAGCTACGCAGGGGTCGACCGCACCGCCTCGAAGGAAGCAGATACACGATTGATCAATGGAAGCTGCACCTTTAACACTGCCCCGACATCAAACACAGGATGCCTTTCCTTATGCAGAAGGAAAGCAACGCGAAAGCTCGCCATCAATGCGTCATAGGCCCGTTCTCCTTTGACATGCTCTCCTGAAAATCGTGAGGCATTTTGGCCCATCAATCGCAAGACCTAGATCGCTAAGCTTTGCGATGCGATGCCTGGTGGCGAGGCGCAATGAATTGCGCTTTGAAACATCGCGAATTGTGGTGAAGCACCTGGAAGCAATGTGGCGGTGCAATTCCTCTTTCTTCTCTTGAGTCATGCGAATGGTACCGAGGCGACGCGCCGAGAGCCCTTTCCCCTTGGACACTGACCATTGATGCGTGATACGTGTACAATCTAAAGTAATACAGATCGAAGAAGAATGTCGTCCCTGGCAGCTGTACTCACACAGCGCATTCATTCAAGACACGACATGACGTCCCCGAGAATCCACAGGATTTCAGGGGAAGCGCCCAAGAAGACGAGTAGACGCGGAGAGACCTCCTTCGCCTACGCACGCATCCGCCAAATCGACTGCGTTGCAATACGCTTTGCCTATACGAAAACATCAACTTTCCCCACGAACAATCGACAAAACGCGAAAACGCACCTGCTCTAACGAAATAGCATCCTCGAACAATCCAATTTGCTGCTTCCCGACCAACTTGTCCCCTTGATCGGCATCAACATCGCTATCCCCATCCTCATCATCATCATCATCGTCCATCCCACCAGCCTTCCGTCGTCCTGACGCACGCGGAGAGGTGAAGGCGTCCCTGCTCGCGAGATCCTTTGGAAGCATCGTCGTTGTCGTCGGTGACGACGCAGCGACGCGTGGTGCAGCGTAGGGGGTGAACCCCGTGATGGGCTCTCGTGCCTTTTTGCGACGGCGCGGGGACATGCCATCGTCGTCCGAGGCATCGTCAGTGGAATCGTCGGCGGCATCATCGTCATCGAATGATAGGCGCAGCGGCGGGGCAGGGGTGTATGTGGTGGGTGCGGGCGGCGGGGGAGGACGACGTGGTGGCAGGGCGCGGCTGTAGCCGTAGCTGCGGCCGTACTTTGAGTTTCGGTAGGCTTCTGTAAACTTTGATGTTCGGATCTGGAGGTGGGAGTGAGATGGCTTTTGGGGATTGAGGGAAAGCAAGGGCTTACCTGTTCGAGCTGGGGCTTCGCTTCCTCCAGGGTGGCCGCGGTCATGAGCACCTTGACGTTGGCCTCAAATTGCGGACTCTGCTCGTAAATGTTCTCGACGCGGACTTTTTTGGTCGTTTGTCCCATCAAGAGTAATTTCTCGTGCAATTCTTGCGCGACGGCATCGATCGAGTCTTCCGTGACGTCTGTGCCTATCCTATCCGCCACCTGTTGCCCGATTTCTGCCGAGGGGTCAGCGTCAAAGGTGCTTCTCGACAAGAAAAGGGAAAACTCACGCCGCACAAGGCTTTCCATGTCGAGATTCTCGAGTACGCTGCCGATGATGGCGTTCGCGAGGAGGTCGGCGGTCGTGAGGGGTAGCATGAGCCCCGATGTGATGCGTGTGATGGCTTGGAAGAACTCGATGCCGAACTGAGGGTGAAGGGAGTCAGATACGAGAACGTGTCAGAGGAGGAGCGGCGTGGCATACCTTGTAGCTCGATAAATTCGGCTCGCAGGCCACCATGAACTATCTCCTTGATCAGCCTCTATTCCAACCCCTGAGAGAGGGGCCACTCACGATCCCAATCCCCCGCCCCGCCATCTCCCTCGCGATCACCAACGGATCCCACCCATTCGGATCCCCCTGAGGAAACCCATCACCATACTCGCCGAGCCCATGCGGCGGCGCGTCCGCGACGAGGACGACCGTCTTGGTACTATACGTCCGCCACGCGAGTTCGTGCAGTGTCACTTGGAGCGCAGCCGTGACGGCTTCCGGGCCGTCCCCGCCGCCCGAGGCGGAGAGGTCGTGCAGGAAGGAAGAGATCTCGTGGATGGAGGATGTAAAGGGAAGGGTCTTGGTCAGGTAGGTACGATCTTGGGGCGGGTGATCTCGGTACGCGACGATCTAAGGGGACGAGGGGTTAATTGAGGGAAAGGAGGGAAGAGGCGAAAGCGTACGGCGATGCGCAGGTCGTCTGGTCGTTCGAGCTGACCGTGGGTGACGATCTGGTTGCAGATCTCTTCGATGTTCTTGGTCGCTACGATACCCACGCCATCAGCGAGATCCCTCGAGTGAAGAGCCGTCCGAGAGCGTACCTGATGCAATGTATGAACCCATCGAGCCTGTTGCATCCTGGATGAACACGAGATCACTGTGCGCGAATCAGCTGCGATCGCGCGAAAAACAAGAAGGGGAAAGGACGCACATGGTCTTCCGTCCTGGCTGGTCGTTGAGCAGCCCTGAATCCATGGCGGGCTGTGATGCGTCGTTGGGGACTTGGAGACGATCAGCGGGTCTGATTTCTCGCGGGGAAAAGCGTGGCGGCGTACTCGGTGTGATGTCCATTCTTATAGCGGCAGGCAGAACAATAGCGCTGGGAGGACAATGACCGCTCGTCAGGTGATCACAGGACGGCCTGATGGATGCACTGATGGATCGCTCATGGAAGACTGCCTCCTGTCGTCATCTCCTCTCTCGATCGTCGCCCTCGCGTTTCGTCTTTTTGCATCCGCCGAAGATGCATTACAGCTTGACTGGTACGACTGATGTACTGCATATTATTGTACCAGGATACAACCAGGAACTAGATAGGCCGTGGCTACGACCCGAGCGCACGCGGACTCATCCCGGGCGACATGACTCTCTCCCCTCCCGTCACCGGACTCGCCTGCATCCGCTGGCCAAGGCTATTCATATACGGCGGCGACCGCGCGCCACTGAGATTCAAGTTGAGGTGATTGTGGTTGCCGTGCGAGCCTGTTGACGTGTAGGCTGGCCGGGCGGGGAAGGAGCCCGAGACGTTGGAGGAGATCGAGGCGGAGCTATGTGTGCGTTGACGGCCAAAGAGGGCGGCCGATGGGTGCGGGTGGGTGGATGGCGAGGTGGCGCCGCCGAGCGGCGGGGATGTGTGGCCGGGCGATGTCGAGGGTTTCTTTTGGCCCTGCGCGGCTTCCTTGAGCAGGAACTCGACAAAGAGGTCCGAGAATGACTGGAGACGGGATGAGTATTCGTATTCTGCGCTTGACAGGGGGGCGCATACCTCGTTGAACGTATCCTGCTCCTCTTGCGTTCGCGTCTTCTCCGCATCCGCCTCCTTACCCTTCATCGAACCCTTCCGCGGCACTGCCGCTCCACCGGACCTCTGCAGCCCGGCCCGCTCACGCTCGCTATCCTCCCACGACAAGATCGTTGCCAACAATGACAGCATTTCGAACCGTTTCGGATCGGCGCGTGGGGTCGCGATGAATTGAAGGAGCACGTTGGTAACGAGGCGGCGGTCGACGTTGGTGTCCGATGTATTGCGCCGGAGGCGGCGGAGGGCTTCGGTGAGGTGTTCTTGGGTGAGGACCGCTGCGATATGCGAGATTAGCGGGGCGAGGGAAGAAAACGGATGGGGGGCACGCACCTTCATGCCTCAGCCGACCGATCTGCGCATTCTTTTCCTTGATTTCCCGCTCCAGCACACTCGTTCTGGACACGTCGCTCGAAATATTCGTCATCTTGACCTGCAGGGCGTCAGCCGAATCTTCCCCGCAAGACACTGATGACGCACCTCGGCATCCGCTGCGCGCGTCTTCCACTCGGCGAGCGACTGCACGGCCTGCTTGAGCTGATTCTCCAACTCCCACGTCGCCTGCTGAATCTCCAAATCCTTGGCACTCTGAAACTCGGCCAACACCTCTTGCAGATTATCCGCCCTCGTGCGTTCCCTTTCCGCCGCTTCCTCGGCCCGCCTCCGACGCAGCTCATCGTCCCGCCTCTGCCGCTCCCCATTGCGCAACTCGTCCTCCATCGCTTCCCGCCGCTCCCTCTCCCTCCCGGCCTCGACCTCCCACTCTTCCCGCTCAACACGCACCATCTCGAGTTCGCCGCGCAGCTCGCGCAGTTCACGCGTGAGGGAAAGCACATCCGAGCTCTGCGTCGTCGCCGCCTGACGGAGTGCCGACACTTGCGCACCGAGCTGCGCGCACTCGTTCGCCGAGTTCTCGAGTTCCGCGCGAACGCTCGTGGCCTCTTCCCGCGCCTGGCTTAGCTCGCTCGTCAGCTGCGCGACTTGCGATTCCCTGCGGTCGAGCTCCTCGGCGTCTTCACGGAGTCGATCGCCCAGGGATTGACGCATGGCGGTGAGCTTGCTGAGCAGGCTACGGTACTGCGTTGCTAGCTGGTCCTTTTCGGCGCGCGTACGCTCGAGGTCTTGTTCAAGACGTGCGAGACGGGTGCTGGAGGAAGCGGATGAGTCGGAGCCGGCATCGGAGGCGGCGTCGGCGTCGTCCTCAGGGTCTGCGTCGTCAGTCGGGTGTGGTGCATGGGAGGGGTCTACAGACGGATCGGCAAGGGTGGTTGAAGTTTCCGTGTCTCCGAGGATAGATGCTGTTTGCGCCGATACCGGGTCCTGTGGCGGCGCCTCTTGCGATATCGGCTCGTGGTCTTCTCCTTGTCGCCCATCCACCGTCATTCCCTGCACGTGGTCTCCCGTCTCGTGCACGCCATTCGCGTCCTCTCCCTCGTGCGCACGCCCATTCATCTCCGGCTCGTCGCTGGCTGCGGGCTTTTCGTGGGCAGACGCGGCGGGCGCAGATCTCTTTTTGTTTTTGCCCATGTCTGTGGACGCGGATGGGAGACGGAGAGGGACGGGCACCGTGGCAGGCTGGATGAGTCGCAATTCCCTGTGCAACATGTGGATGCATGCCTGGCTTGTGCGTTGGATCCGCGCGCTAAGCCGGAGAGTATATGCGTCCATTATGGAGTCTTTTGGCTGCCATTTTTCGCTTCTACGCATTTCCCGCCTAAAACGAGTCCGCGCCAGAGTCGGTTCGGGCCGGGTGGGCATCCTCCTTGACGACCTCGTCTTGGCCCAAGTTCCCCTCTTTCGGGTCAGCCACCACATCCACCCGTCATCAGCACCACCATGCCCGCCCAGCCACCCAAAAAGACCCCCGTCGCACTCATCGGCCTCGGCGGCGTCGGCCTCGCCATCATGCGCCAACTCCTCTCGCCGCCGCTCGCGAGCAAATTCCGCCTCGTCATGGTCGCCAATTCCAAGCAGTACCTGTACCACGCCCAGCCCTCTGCGGCGGACTTTGACGTCTCCAAGGTTACCGACGAGCTCAAGCGCGGTGGCGAGCCCGTCGATCTGCCGGCGATGGTGGGCGCACTGAGTACTCACCCGGAGGGACCGGCGATCCTCATCGATTCGACGGCGAGCGATGCCATTCCGGCGCTCTACCCGACGATCCTGCAGATGAACATTCACGTCGTCACGCCCAACAAGAAGGGATTCAGCGGTGACCTGGCGCTCGCAAAGAACATTATCGATGCGTCGTACCCCACGCCCGGACGAGGGTCGCTCGTCTATGGGGAATCCACCGTCGGCGCCGGGTTGCCCATCTTGTCGACGCTCAGGGACCTGTTGGAGACGGGCGACGAAATCAAAAAGATCGAGGGCGTCTTTTCGGGCACGCTCAGTTATATTTTCAACGAGTTTAGCAAGGTCGAGGGCGGGGACGTCGCGTTTTCCGAGGTCGTCAAGATTGCCAAGGAGAAGGGCTACACGGTGGGTTACACCCCCCCCCCCCCCGCCCCCCGGGGCGGGCATGGCTTGACGGTGGCTGACCCACTCGCAGGAACCCGATCCCCGAGACGATCTTTCGGGCACCGACGTCGCCCGAAAACTCACGATCCTCACCCGCCTCTGCTCGACCCAGACCGCGTCTTTGCCCTACTCCCTCCTCCCGAACGGCTACGCCTCGGTCCCGACCTCGTCGCTCGTCCCGGACGTCCTGGCTTCGTGTGGATCCAAGGAAGAGTACCTCGAGCGGCTCGCCGAGGGGGATGAGGAAATGAGCAGGTTGCGTGAGGAGGCGAGGCGGGAGGGGAAAGTGGTGCGGTATGTGGGCGTGATTGATGCCGAGACGGGCAAGGTCGAGGCCAAGCTTGAGAAGTGAGTGTTATGAAGGCGTTTGTGGCTGGGTCCGGGGTCCTGACGCGGCGTAGGTACGCTTTCGATCATCCCTTTGCGACGGCTCTGCAAGGATCGGACAATATCGTGTCTTTCCACACCAAGAGGTACGTCGTGTGTCGAGGGGGACGTCATGTGGGTGCTGACCCGTCACAGGTACTCGCCGCGACCATTGATCATTCAGGGTGCCGGTGCCGGAGCCGACGTGACGGCGATGGGCGTCACTGTACGTATGACGATCGTCTTTTCAAACGGAACGCTGACGGGACTTCAGTCCGACTGCCTCAAGGTGCACGAGCGACTCCGCCTCAAGGCGTGGACGAGCGCAGGATTCTAAAAGATGTAGACGAGTTATACAACATACAACGATGACAAAAGAGTACAACCATGTGCACACAAGGCACGCCCGCTACAGCTTCTTCTTCTTCAGCTTGACACCCAGTCCGAGCACGCCGCCCTCTTTCCGCTTGATCCCCGTCACGCTCGGTTTCGGCTTGACGGGCGCCGCGGCAGGCCGAGAGGCAAGCTCGATCCCCTTGGCGGCCAGGAGCTCCTGTACGGTCGGTTCGGCGGTGCCAGAGCTGACGGCGCTGCGCTTGACTGTGACGGTCGCCGGGCCCGACGTCGTTATCGCGTCCTCCTGCTCCTGATCGCTCGCGTACCCCTCGCCGAGCGCGAGTCCATTGCCCTTGCCCTTGCCTTCCTCTTCGACCGTGCCCAGCCCGGCGGCCGCCTTGACCTTGTAGAAATACCGCTTGACGACCTCCTCATCCTCCTCTGCCTCCTTCCGCCGCTCGGCCTCTTCCCGCGCGACCCGGTCGGCATGACGCGCCTGGAGCACCTGCTCGAGATCGACGTCCCCCCGCTCGAGACGCGCGTTCCGGGAACGCAGGTCGGCGAGCAGGTCTTCGTCTTCCATTTGCCGAAGGGCGGCCGCTTGGGAGGCTTCGAGCGCCTTCATGGGATCGTCGTCGTCGGACGCCGCGGCGGCGTCCGAGTCGTCGTCTGCTGCGTTGGGAACGTGGGATGCTTCGGCGGTTGTTGGCTGAGGGGGGAGGAGGGGGGAGGTCAGCTATGACGTGAAGAGGAAGAGGGACGAGCGGCGTACCTCAAAGTTTCGTTTCGCGCCGTGCTCGCAGATGTAGTCGGCGTTCTTCGGGTCCGTCTTGAACGTGATCTCGGCGGAACAGCGTGTACATTTCTGCAGCGTGCTCAGCGTCAGGCGATTGCTTGCCGGTAGTGGTATGGGGAAAGAACGCACAATGTAGAACCGGAAGATCTTGATCCCGTAGTATTCCTCGCCCTTGGCCGTCTCCTTTTTCGCGTTGAACTTCTTGCCCTTGTCTGTTCGACCTGTGTCAGCCAGATGGCCCGGCATCCAAGGGTTTCGATCCGATCCGATCACGTACAGATGAATTCGCCGCACGTGTTGCAGGACATGGTGAACGGCGCCATGAGACGGACCGTCATCTGCGAATCCTTGGGCATCTTGCGCCGCGGGATCTTGGACGGATCAAAGTCTGCGGCATGGCGCGGGATCAGCGACGGGAAGGAGGGACGGGCGGACGGGAGGACGTACCCGGGGGGAAGTACTTGTTGAGGACCTTTCGTTCGGACATGGTGGCTCGTGTGTGTGGGGGCGGATCGTTGGCGGACAGGACAGGGGGACAGGGAGGGAGGCGGGGAAGTCAAAAGATGACCTGCAGCGAGAGGAAGACAACCGCCGATCACTCGGGCGATCGAGCGCGCGTGGCTTCCCTTTCCCTTTCCCTTTCGGCTCATCTGCGGGCGTGCCAGACTGTCATCACATCCGCCCCACGCCACCACAGCAACCCAGGATGGACGACAGATGGAGACCCGACGACCGGCACCGCCCCTCGCCCGCGCAGAGCTCCGTGCCGGGGACCCCCTACCGCCGGTACAGGGGCTATTCTCCGGACAAGCCGCGACGGTACGAATCGGCGAGACCGAGGGAATGGGAGCGCGAACGCGAACGCGAGAGGTATCCGTTGGAGCGGACGGGATACCGGTCGTCCAGTGCCGCGGCGGAGCCGAGGAGGGAGCATGCGACTGGTGGAGGTGGGAGATGGTGGCCGGAGCCTAGAGACCGCGATCCGCGCGAGCGGGGGAGGGTGCGTAGTTGGAACTCGAGCGAGGGCGAACGCGCGCCGGGGAGGGAGAAACGTAGTGAAAGCGAGTGAGTTTTTCACGTCGTGGCGTGCTTGGGGTTTGGTCCTGATTTTCGTCTAGGTATGGGCGAAACGAGTTGCCGGCGAGTTCACCCGCGGATCGGTTTGGGAATCGGGTCCACGGCGGCAGGGTTCTCGGGCCCCCTCCTCGGCATACCACCGGCCGACGCCCTTCGTACCGTTCCCCCTCTCCACGGCCCAACCACTCTGAAACATTCCCAAATCACCCACCATCTTACGACAATCGACAACACGACACCGCCTCGCCCGGTCGACCGACGTTTTCACGCGCGGCGTTTTCCGACGGGGAAGAGCCCGAGGCGTCACGCCCCGTAGGCTACCGTAGTCTCCTCGAACGGATGGAACCCCGGGCGGCATCGGCGGAGCATGAGTCCGTACGGCGGATGGAGACGCCGCGCGAGGAAGGGTATGTGAAAGAGTTGGGCGAGATTTCGCCCGAGCTGTCGCGCGGCGTGGTCGATAGCGGGCTTGTGCCGTTGCCGGGCGGCAGTGATGCGGTGGTGGTCGTGCGGGATCAGACCGCGCCGAAGCAGGGTCCATTGACGGGAACCAACGACAAGCCAAAAGCATCATCATCGGACGAACGGATGTCGGTTCATCAGCCGATACAGCAAGAGGAGCGCAAGGAATCGCCCGTCGAGGGTAGTACGCCGGTTCCGGTCGATTCCGTCACGGATACCGTAAAGCATCCGACGGGCATGCCAGAGGCAACAACTCTTCCGGCGGATGGGGAACCATCACGGGCTAATCCTCCGGCCGCGCTTGCGCCCGGGGCTTCGGAATCCGTACCATCGTCATCAGCACACGCACGGATCGATGAGGAACAAGGGAGAGAAGCTACTTCGGGTACAACATCGGCCAAGGGTCCCGCTGTTAGCCCAACATCGGCAGCTCGGCCATTACCTGCCAAGGCAACACCTCGACCGATGCAAAGCGGTTTCAGCGTGTCGAACGCTTCAAGCCTCGTTCAGGAGCCTTTGATCTCGGCACCTCAACCTGGTGATCGAATTCCTATCGATGACTCGGTCAAGAATCCAGGAACATCATCCGACCTCTTGGGAACCGCTTCGGCTGTTCAAGGAACCTCGGCATCAACGCCCAGGGAGACAGACGATCCGGCGGCGTTGGAACCTTTGCTGGCGCTTCCAATCTCAGACACGGCTCAGAGTGACGCACCGACGGCTGTGTCTGTTCCCACAGCGGAAGCCTCTATTGTCGTTCCCGATCTCGT
Organism: Naganishia sp. PG3902-1; assembly: GCA_023628075.1. Classification (NCBI taxonomy): domain Eukaryota; kingdom Fungi; phylum Basidiomycota; class Tremellomycetes; order Filobasidiales; family Filobasidiaceae; genus Naganishia; species Naganishia sp. PG3902-1. The sequence continues at coordinate 1,071,287 of JAMALH010000008.1, forward strand.
TTCAAGGGATATGGATGCGATCATGGAGGATGCGGCTGTAAAGCCTTTACCAGCTGGCTCCGAGTCCCCATCCAAGACTCCTCAGGCGGTTGCTGCAGTCGAGGATTCATCAGAGGTCGAGCCCGCAACGGACATGCCTTTGCCCGAGGATCATTCAGCCTCGAAAGCGGCCCGAGAAGAAACCGCAGTGCCGGGTGCCGGGAACCCAGCGGTTAGTCTGGCTCTAGAGCCCGTCGGCGAAGACGTGACTGGCGATACCATGACTGAGTCGGTCGACGCTACGCATGCCTCGCCCAAGACCGGTCTTTTGCCCAGTCCGGCTGGCCAGGGTTTGAGCGTATCATTCGAGACCGACAGGGTTCCTACCGCTCAGCCTGCGACTATCGAACAGCGTTCGCCTATCGCTCAGTCTATCACTATCGAACAGCTTACGACTATCAACGCACACCCCGAAATCCGTTCCGCTCAAACGCCTTCCATACTTGTGCAAAGCGTGGCCGACAGAATGCACCAATCGGATCCGGATACCTCGGACCTGACGTCACTGCCTTCCCACGACACCCTGGATACGTCTCGACGGACACACACGGATCTCACAACGTCAGAGCGATCGCAGATGCAGGCACCAACAATGGTCGCATCCGACACTGACCAAGCAGCTTACAAAGATCAAGCCGTCCATTCCGGTTCATCAGGCGCTCAGCGAATCTGGGAGAATAACGAGACCAACCGGGTTCAGTCTCCCGCAGCATCGCCCCCGAGAGAACTTGTGCATGCGGGTCAGGTCGAGGCCGCCAGTGAGATATCCCGACAAAATCCCGCGGAAGCCCCCTCGGAGGGCGCTCCAATGGAGAGCATATCATCTACAGTCGCAGAGCCAAGTATCGATGTCATTCCTGCCGGGCGTCCTGCAGCGGTGGAGACTTCGATCCGACCTGCAACATCTCACGACGAGCCGACCGCACCAGCGAAAGTGCCAGACGCTATGAAAGACTCGCCCTCGCCGCCTCCGGTCACGCGCATTCCCAGACCCGTGGATCCTCGTGTGTTCCAACGTATGCTGGAGAAGCAGATAGTCGCGGGGCGTCAGAGCATCATGAGCCATGCCAGGGCGAAACAACGGGAACTCGAGGAGAAGATCGGTGAACTGAAAAGGCAATACAAGAAGCTCGACAAGCAGTGGGAGAGCCACAAGACACGGATCATCGCAGAAAACGAGAAATTGGCTCGTCAGCTCGAGTCGGTGCCTACTCCAGCAGCGGTGCAAGATCCCAAACCGGGAGGGCGCAAGACACGAAGAGGCTTTGTCGAGCAGGATCACGAGCTCATGGGATTCAGGGACGGAGACGATGAAGCTTTGGCTAAAGCGCTCAAAGCCATTGAAGAAATGATGGAATCCGACCCTACGCAAAGAGCGCTCAAGACGGAGGCCACGATACCGGATATGGAACTTGACCCGGATATCTGGCGGTTAGCGTATGACGACGAGAATGCCCTGGTCGCGGATCCTCTCGCATTCTATGGGCACGGCGTGGGAGAGGCGCCAGGGGAATGGACGGACGAAGAGGAGCGGAAATTCCGCAAGCTCTATGCCGCGTATCCGAAGCAGTTTGGAGAGATAGCCCGAGGCCTACCGAACAAGACGACCGCTCAATGTGTCAAGCACTACTACTTGACCAAGAAGAAGCGACCATTCAAGGAAGGTGCCAACAGGAATGGACAACGACAGGCGGCCGGTGGACAGGCCGCTCGCATGGTGGCTCCCGTGACGCGGGAAAAGGTCGAATTGGCGGGCGTGCTAGCTACCGGTGATCGGGCTCAAGCTAAACAGGTGGCCGACGATATTCGGCCGCAGGGAGAAGGACGGAAGGCTGGCAAGAGGAAAGCCGATGAAGCAGAGAGGTCCGGTGACCAGAGCGCCAAGGACGGCCAGAAAGCGAAACGCAAGTCGGGAAGTAAAAAGAGGATGGTCGACATCGCCACGGCGGGAGATCGTGCGGCTAGCGGCGATGGCCTCGTCGCGAAGAAGAGGAAAACCCTGAAGAAGCCATCGCGTCTAGACTTGAAAGACAGGGGGCAATCGGCGTCCAATAGGAGTTCCGTACGTATGGCGGATCGTGATCGTCAACAAAGCTGATACACCATCCCCCTTTAGTCTTCTCGCGGTCCGTCAACAGGCCCACCCACGTCGGAATTCGCTCTTCCCAAGGGTCCTCAACCGGGCATTTTCATGCCCGACGCTTCCGCCCTGCCACCTCGACTTATCAATCACCCCGTAGAACGACCGCAGTCTACGCCGATCGTCACTTGGCAGAATCAACAGTCTCGTCAAGGTCCCGCCGGACTGCAAGAAGCATCACCTGACCGTACGGTCCGAGCAGCGCAGACCGTTCCGCCCGAGAATGCAATCGAGAGACGACACGGCGGGCTGGCTATCATGTCTCTTCTCAACGACGTGGCTTCCGCAGGACCAGGCAGGGAGGCAAAGCCGGCAACGGCTGCAGCCAATGTGGCTCCCGATGATTTATAGTTTGAAATAGCTTGTTCGTACGATAATTTACGTTTGTGACTATACCTTTCGCTTGATGAGTCCGCTCATTAAATCAAAGCTATTCCCATCCGGCTGCAAGTCGACATAGCTTTCACTCTGAGCACGGTCAATGCCGAGTGAACGCATGCCGGCCGACAGGGAATGACGAAAGCCAAACGACCGGTCTTCGGATCCTCCGTCGTACATGCTACTTCGCGGCAAAGCCGAGTCGGCGCTCCTGTCGGGAATGCATCGTAAGAGCCCGTAATCGAGCGTGATCGTTTTGATGACCAGCGCTTGATGCGGGGTCACCGACGTGAGCGTGACTTTTTGGTCGCTGTGGAAGCGTTCCACGTTAGCAATGAGAGGAACAAATTCAGGATGGGCGGCGGACAGCCCCGGGACGTACGAATGCAGCCAGCGGCCCAGATACTCGTCGAGGAGTCCCTTGAATCCTTGGTCCTGCAGGAACGTCGTCCAGAAGCCTTCAAAGGAAACCAAGATCCGCGCCAGCGATGCCTCCATCGTCACCTGGGACTCCGCCTGCGCTTCCGAGCCGGCGCGACCGTGACGGAGCGCATCACGCCGGGCCTTGACGTCGTGCAACTGCGCCAAAGACGTCGTCGGAAGGTCATTCAGCACGTTGATGCCGCACCCGACGACGACGCGCCACTGGCCATCGACCAGGCTCGAATTGACGAGGATCCCGCCCAGCTTGGCTTTCCCCCTTTCGCCGCTGCCGATCGTCGTCCCGCCGACGCCTTCGGCGTGCGCATAGATATCGTTGGGCCATTTGATCCGGACGCCGAGTCGGCCGTCGGCGTCGAGTCCGTCGCAGATGGCGAGCGCGGCGAGGTATTGGATGAAGACGAGCTTGTCGGCGGGGAATTGCGGCGGGAGGGTGAGCAGGAGGGAGAATTGGAGGCAGCCGGGCGGGGAGAGCCATTGGTTGGAGCCGCGGCCGCGGCCGGAGAGTTGGAATGTCGCGAGGGAGAGGAACGGAGTGGCGAGTCCGCGTAGGATTTGGGGGTTCCTGCGGGAGGGGGGGGGGGGCATGTTGGGTCAGATAAGAGGAGCTCGTGGGCCATCAATCTCACTTGTCAAGCATCGTCTGTGTACTCGTCACTGCCTCTCCATAAAGCACCACATCACCGATATTCCATCCGTCCTGACTCTCCCCGCTGGCCTTTGGTTTCCTCTGCCCATGGAGACGACCAAGCCGGACGAGTTCCGCGAAATACGCTTCGGCCTGGAATAAGGGCATGGCGGGCATGGCATCCCTGAGCGTGTGCGGGCAGAGGATCGTCTTTTCCCTCGCAAAGTCTGCGAGCGGGGATGCACGCGAATCTGATCGAGCGGACTCGAGCGTCCGAGTCGCGGCCTCGGCCTCATCCGGTGAGAGTTTCTCGATCTGAAGCGTGTCGTTCATGTCTTCGAGCACGATGCGGGTGCGCTCCTCCTCGGTGAGAGATCCCTGCGACGTGCGCTGCGCTTGCGCGGACCAGATGTCCCAGCCGAGCGAGTCGCGTCCGAGGTCAGGGTTGACCAGCATGAGTTGCGGCAGCGGTCGCGTCGGTTTGAGCAGCTCCGGCGGGACCGAGCTCCATCCGTCACGCCGCGGCCGGGTCGTCTCGTCGGATACGATCCGCGAAGACGGACGCTCGGCCAGAGGATGACGCGGGATTTCAATGTGGCAGGCTTGAAGGATCGCGGCGGCGGTTTCTGATGGCTCGGATAGCTCGTGGGCGGAGAGCGTCGTCAGGATGAAGAGACCCGAACCCGAGCGGGGGACCGACGTCTTGGCGGCGCGGATCCCGCTTTCGGTGGTATGTACGCCGAGAGGCTCCAGAGGAGACAACCCGGCCACGTCCAAGGCGAGGCTTCTGAAAGATGAGGAATGGTCAGCCGTCAAGGGCTCTATCTCAAGCGCCATGTCATGGCTTACTACCTTTCTGCAGATCTTTGGACATTGACCAGTCCCACGTCCATCGCCAAGACATCGCGCACGGCGCCCTCCCTCCTCACGGACTGGACGACCTTTCCCCCCTCGGCGAGATACGTTTGGACCCTCTCCCTGACCCGAGTCCCCCACTGCTGCGGCGTCTCTTCCTCCACCAGCACGAGGGCCGCACACTGGTCCTCCCATGGGTCGCCCGAGAGGGAAGCATACGTGACGGCGTGTACGGCATAGTACGGGTTCAGCCGGGCCTTGAGGCCGTCCAGCGCGGCGGCGGGGCCGTACACGAGGACCTGGTGTTTGCGCGGGGACATGGTCGCTGGCTCGCTGGACGGCGGACGGTGCAGGGGGACGAGGCAGGTCCCCCTTGAGCGCGCGCGGGGGACGGAACGGATGCAAATGCGCGGGATGGATTTGCCCGTGCCCTGGGGCAAGTCACCTGGGAGCGTCGTCCGTATTTGGCGCGCCAGGGAAGGGGCCGTCTGATCACTCCCTGCCTCCAGCCATCCATCCATCGCCGTCATGCCCGCCCGTGTCCCCTCTGCCCTTCGCAGCGCAGTCGCTCAACTGGCTCGTCCGCAGGGTACGTCCATCCGGCGCTCGAGCAGAATCGCCCATCTCACACCCATCCTCCATTCCCCCCTCCCCCGCCTCGCCAGTCCGCCATGCATCCACCCTCTTCCGCATGCCCGCCATGTCCCCTACGATGACCGAGGGCGGCATCGCAAACTGGAAGAAATCCGAAGGCGACGTATTCACCGCCGGGGATGTGCTGCTGGAGATTGAGACGGACAAGGCGACGATCGACGTCGAGGCACAGGACGACGGCGTCATGGGCAAGATCTTGACAAGGGCCGGCGAGAACAAGGTCCCCGTGGGACAGGTCATTGCCATCTTGGCAGAGGAAGGGGACGATCTCGCGGCGATCGAGGTGCCGAGTGATCTGAAGCCCGAGGCGGCTGCGTCGTCCAGTAGTGCGCCGCCGGCGGCGGCGGAGGGTAAGGATACCGCGCCAAAGGCAGAGTCCCCGGCAGAGGCATCGAATTCAAAGTCGAGCAACGCAGAGCCCAAGTCGAGCGAAGGCGAACACCATCACAAGAAGATCACGCACAGCAAGCCGCTCTTCCCGAGTGTCTACCGTTTGTAAGTCGCGCAACCTCGCGCACCTCGCGCACGCGGGAAACCCCATCCTCTGACACATTCGGCCAGACTCGCCGATTCCTCCCTCTCCGCCGAGGAAATCTCAAAGCTCAAGGGCACGGGCCGCCACGGCATGTTGACCAAAGGCGACGTCCTCTTTGCGCTCGGCAAGATCGCGCATGCGCGCGGATCGGCCGAGAAGATGGTACCGACCAAGGTGGGCGGGCCCGACGCGAACAAGGCCGGCGAGGTGAGTGTCGGGTATACTGGGTTGGGCGGGGGCGTTCGCTTATCGGGGGCCGTTGGATAGACCAAGACGGCCGACCTGAAGAAGCCTGCCGCACAGCCACCCGTGGACGGTATCGCATGGAGACGCGCCATTCTCGCCGGACTGGAAAAGGCGACGAAACCGGTCCTGCCCCTCTCCTCGGGTGAGTCCGATCTCCCATCCCATCACCCCTCCACAGACCGTGCCCCTTTCCTAACCGAGAATCCCCCGCTTGGGGGGGCAAAACGTTCCAGCCACATCCCCTATCACGATCTCCGAGACCCTCGCCCACGAATTCGACGAGCTCCTCGAGCCGTACAGCGCGCTCTTCCAGGCGCCGCCCCAGCCGCACGTCGAGCTGCCGACGATCGACCTCCTGGCAGAGACCAAGCAGCATGCGCATGCCCACGTCGCGGCTTCGCCAAACGTCGTCAAGGACGAATGGGAGGGTCTTTTTTAATGCCCTGTCAAAAAAAAAAATCGGATGGCTTTGTAAAACATGTAGCGGACTTGTATGCTCCACCCTCATAGACGATTCATGCACAAGGACCCCCGAGTCCCTGATCTTGTGTTGACCCCATACATGTGATGTGCTTCGCTTGGATATATACTACAGTGTGATAGCGCTTGTTTCCATTTGGATCGCTACTTGGGCTGTTGTAATGGTAGAACCCCCTGCGGGTCGTACTGCGGACACCGTGATTATGTTCCGACTTTTATAAGCCGAATCACAGAGAAAACCTCTGGATTGGCTGATTAGGAACTTCTGACATTTAGCCTTCCCCTGTTGCTCTCGTTGGCGATATGCGACCGATATCGACCGCGGCCATTTGTGCCGCTAATGCGGCTTCATTCTCTTCATCATTGGATTCCGTTAGTTCAGGCATCGCCTCCGCCTTGACGTCCTGCATTCGCTGCTGGCTCATGTAGTTGTCCATAGGGTTTCTGGAAGCAAGATGAATCAATGCCTGCCTGGTTTGTCTGCTAAATCGTGCTCTGCTACTCACGAATACTCCTCCATCGGAGTCTCCCTGATGACCCTTTCATGTTCGAGCTGTCTCCGCATGCGCTTCCTGCGCTTGTGTTCCGCTCGCTTTCGCTCCTTTTCGGTTTCGTTCACGTCGTGAGGACTCGGCTTGTTGTCCTCCACGGGTCCCGTCGGCCCATCGTACGAAATGCCGAAACTCGCCATGGCGGACGCGATATTTGCGTCGATTCGGCCATGCGTGTGAAAGCTTTCCGGATTGGCCAAATTGCTATTCGCCTTGTCGACCGATTGACGGCGGTTACTGGCGATGCGTGCATTTCGTGTCGGAATGGATTCTGTCGCCAAGCCCTTGCTCCTGGCATCCTGGGCTCGGCCAATGGCTCGATCTTTCTCCACCTGCATGGAAGTAAGTCGAGCCACATCCATGAACAATTCGGGCCCGCGACTGGATGCACCGATGTGAACCAACTCATCTGACCCTTTTCGCGAAGATGAACCGTTGCCGTCTCGAGCTGGCGATACCACGGCGATCGCCGACAAGTCTGGCGCCGAAACGAGTTGACCTGACCCTCTCCTAGACGACGATCTAGTTCCCAAGGCTGCGGGTGCTGTTGGCGAGGCGGGCGGGAAGGCAGGTACATCAAAGTATTCCTGATGGGACGAGAACGCTCTATTAGAAACAAATGGCGAGCGTTCGCACGGCGAGAAAGCACGTGTGGATGGCGATGAGGCCCGAATTTCTCTCGAGTTTAATTGATCCTGCTGCGTGTCATCCGGGGACTGATTGAGACTCTGCCGACGCGACAATCTGATTGGCAATTGAGCAGCCTTATCGCCACCCCCAGCATGCACAAGCAGCTCTTCCACAGCGGAGCCCAGACTGACGACAGACATCCGGCCTGACCCTTCCGATGATCCAGAGGAGCGCCGCGTTTCAGGAAGCTCGGCTTGCTCCGGATGGGACTGCCGCCGTGACGCGAGTTGCTCTACTTGACTTCTTATCTCGCTAGACGTCTTCCTTTCGGCCAGGGTGGAACTGTAAACTCAAGGTGATCAGTAGGGGTGAACCTGACACGAGATTCGCGAACAACAGCTTACCGAGCGTTCGAGGCGGAATCTTCAGGGATACTCTGCATCACCGGTGCGGTCGTCTGCCGTGAGATTTCAGGCAGCTGAGAGTCTGCGGAGGAACGCCGCCTGGATCCGGGCGAGACGACGCTGCTTTTCCTGCGCGACTGTGGTGCGTTTTGTGGAAGATCCGCAGGAAGAACCAATTGTCCTGTTTCTTCTAGTGTTCGCTGTCGTCTCATCCTCTGCCGCAAATGCGCCTCAGCGATTTGGTCACCGGCATCTGCCGCTGTCTGCAACTGATCAAGGTTAATCTTGTCGAATCGATCATCAGACGTGAGAGCTTTCGCTCGGATGGCATCTGCCTGAATTGTCATATTCGGATGTCTTGCAGTGGTAAACGATCCTTGTGGACGTAAAACTTTACCCGTGTTCCGTATTTTGGAGCCTTGGGCTGAGGACGCTGAACCTGACGATAGCGATGATTTTGCGCGCTTCTTGGCCTTGAGATAAGGCGGGAGTCCAGAGTCGCCGTGGATGGCTCCCGCATCTTGGGGGTCATTGGTGAGGGCTCGGCCGTCCTTTGTCAGAATGGTGACTCCTGTGATCGGCATGATTACAGCCGCCGGTATTATCTGCTCGGGCGATCTGTTTGCTTTGCGTTTTTCCCTCGCTTCACGTCGCTTCCGTTTCTTCTCCTCGGCTTGCGCCTTCTCTCTGGCTTTCTCCTCTGCTGCCATAGAGGATTTGTCCACCTCATCCATTGTGTTTTCGTTCCTGGAATCCGTCACAGAAGCCGCTGAGCTTTCCGTCACGCTTTCAGTTTGGCTCCCCGTCGTGGAATCGTCGTTCACTGGACGCTCGAATTGGTCGTCGTATGCTTGCTTTCGTCGTTCATCCCTATCGGCTCTATCGGAAGCCTTTTGTTCGCGCTCTTTTTGATCGTCTTCCGCTCTTTCACGCCTCTTTAGAACCGTATTTCCCGTCAAAGACTGCCTGCTGCTCGAACCACCATTACCGAAAGCGAGGTAGAAGAGATCCGCGTGTGAACTGGGTGTTTCGATTTCTGGCAGTAAGGGTCCATTATACGATCTGAACTTGATACGTGAACTTCCCGAAGAGGTTGTTTCCGCCGACGGGGATGTAGGCGGTAGCTGACTTGCACTCTCGCCAGCGATCCGGCTGGCGACCTGGGCCACGATCGGGCTCGTCGCTGAGGTGTTGTTGGTGTCAAAGGCGGCGGCGAATGCCTGGTCAATGATATTCAAGTCGGCTGAAGAGGAAGAGGACAAAGGGTCAGCCAACATGAACTTTCTTACTGGAAACCGGTAAAGTCGCTCGATCGAACGCGCCGGAGTTTTCCGGGTGAAGGTTTGCTTCCGCAGATCAAGGATTTCGAGCGCTGCATGACGGAATAGATGGACTTACAAGAGGAGCTGTTGGGAGTCTTTGCAGCCAATGCCTTTGACACTCGATCCTTTCGATTCTCCTCGACTTCATTACCATGTGGGGCAGGACTCAAAAGTGCCAATTCCCAGCTCATTTTGCTCGAACGGTTTCTTTTTAAAGAGGACCGTCTGCCGAGTTCTGGCTGACTACTTTGTGGAAGCGGAGACGGTTGGGCTGACTTGGTCGTGCCCACGAGTTCTTCTCTGCGGGTTTCATCTTGTTCGGTGGTCCCTGCTTTGTTATCTGGAGAAATCCGTTGCGAATCGAACCGTACAGACTGCTGCCGATGACGCTCACGGATAGCGGCCTCAAACCTCGTGCGATCTTGCTCATTAGAAGCCGACTCGAGAGAGTCGCGGAAGGGCGTGTGCAGTGAAGACTTGGTTGACCTGGCACTGGAACCTATTGTGTCCTCGCGGCCATCGTACAGTTCGTCGAAATCGTCTGCGCGCAGCCTTTCTCTTGCCTTGCCCGTTGAGGACGATCCCGCAGGACCTGCCGATCCGAAGTAAGTCGCATAGGAAGGGTCGGTAGCCTGATGCGCTTTCCCACCAACAGGTCGGAATCGGAAATGATCTTTGAGACCTTGCCGATATTCGTGGACACCTCGATGATTCGACTTGCTTTGTTCATCGCTCCAGTCTTCCAGACGGTCCTCGCTGCATACTAATTGTACGTCCGTCGTCCGAGATGTCGCGCTGGAGAAGGGAGAAGGTGGCCGATCTGATAAGGAGGGCTCGCGCGACGGATCCCTGGAAGCATCCTCGTGAGGAAAAGCAGTTCCGGCGCTCTCACGGGTCGGGCTGATATGCGCCGGATGCTGGGCGTCACCGACAAGGTCTGCCGGCGAGGGACCTTCGGTATGGTCGCTCGATGTCCGCGATATACTGATACGTGTCGCCTCAACAGTGAATTCTTCACCAACGACTGGAGTCGGCGGGTCCTTTATGAACCCAGATCCATGGGGCGAAATTCCGGGAACGGTCGATTCGGACGAATTTCGAGGCGAAGGCGTGGGACGTGGACTAGGCCTGGTGATTTCGGTGGCGACATTGGTAACCGGGGCAACGATTGCAGGTGAACTCGACCCAGTCTCGGAGACGGCCACATCGGAACTTGGCAAGGGCAACTTGGGAGCCATTTCTTCAGAATCGACGCTGAAGGTGCGGCCTTCGCTTGAGGTTCCAGTTGTCGTGTCCGCCGATATGCAAGAAAGATGCGAAAGTTGAGATACCAATTGAGGCCGCTTGACCATGGAACTCAGTGTACTTTCCCATCCCGCATCCAGAGCAGCATCGCCTTCCATCTCCGATTTCAGGCCAACCGTGGCCTCACGCTCGACAGTATTCTCCAATATTCTCCCTTCTGCCGACTCTTGCTGTTCCGGCAGTTCATCTGTGCCCTCCGCCACTACAACCCGAGGCTCGGGGAGCTGAACCCCCGCGGTCATATTGAGGGGTCCTGAGGTGCGAGCGGCGGTTGCGCGTGACGTATCGACAGTGCGGTCGACCATGTGCTGAGGAATGTCGTTCGTGGAGGTCTTGGCCGGGTCCGTGGACGTCCAGTCATGATGTATTGAGGCCCTATCGGCACTGGCCAAGCCTAGTGATTTGTGACCTTGGATTCTGCAACGATTCGAGATATCAGGCTTCAATACTTGGCAAGAGCCGGAGTCCTCTACTTGCGAATCCTGATCTTTGTTGATGATGTTTTCCGCCCGGCAACCGGGTCCTGCCATGAAGTGTCGGTCTGATGGAATGCGCGCAGTGTCGACCGGATCGATTCATACGATGCGGTATTGATCCAGATTGCAGAGCGTTCTCGAATCTCAAAAGAGTTGGCTGAGAGCGGCCACAAAATGCTAAGCCACAATCGAAAATTGCTGGAGATCCCTCGCTGCGACTGTCGTGAGACTGTGCGACAGCGATGCGGACGGCCTTGAGAATGTGCTGGACGTTGGCCAAAGAATTGGTGTACGAGTGTAACGACGTCGTCCTCGCGACCGCCGACAGATCTCTCTCAATGGTTTCACAGGCACCTGGTCGCACCAAAACCGAAAAGCCTACAGATCGGCCCCCATCGGCATGCGGCCGAGTCAGCAAAACCGTTGAGCTGTAAAGTAAAACCAGGCTGGAGCTAGCCGTGAGGAGCTTGCCGCAGGTCTCAGCAGGGCCCTCTGCGAAATTGCAGAGGGGGCCGATCGGAACAGCCGAAGGTAGTACCCCTCCGATCGCAAAAAATCGGTGACATCCTGCGGGAGATGGCATAAAGGTGGAGGCAAACAAGCTGGCAAACAGCTAGGAAAGCTCCCGATGGGCAGCTCGAAAAGGCGACTCCAACAAATCTTTTATTGACGCCAGCTAGCTCGGAAGCTCCACAACAGTTTGCAATTTCATAGCTGATATGCTAGGCATGTAAGAGCTGTTGAAGGCTCTTCCATACCGGCCATTTCTATGTCATAGCTTATGTTATGTATATCCGTGGTTTACATACGCCTGTGTTCCGTTGTCTGCCCCTCGTCTGAGTTTACAGTTTACGAGCTTTACCAGGCCAGTTGCGCCATCCGCAAACGTGCGAGAATTAACAAGGATACTGCCACTTCGTACACGGAAATGATAGAACAGCCGCCCCGTTGCACATGCTCTGCATACGCTCAGATCAGCCGAGCAAGTGCGTAAGCATTCAGAGAAGCCAGAGTATTAATATGTAGTGATCCGTTCCTCTCGGGGCTGTGTTCGTATACGAGATCGCCAGTACCTAACATCTCTGACACCTCTCTGGTTGCTTGAGCTGGCTCTACAGCTATTGCTTTGTATCGACCAGACCAGCAGCTGTTCAATGCGACGATATTTATGCAATTACAATCGCCCGGAGTACTTGTTTCCACCATCTTGAAGTCGACGGATTAGCAAGCAAAGATACTTAACACACGCATGATCCAAGTGCTTCGACCTCACATTCCACTGGCAGTTCACCTGGCTATCTGGTCATAACATTTGAGGTCGAAATCTGATTAGTTCCGTATTGCGCGATTCATGAGATCTAATTTATGAGTCAGCCCTGATATTGCACGTACCACACCCCTTACACACCACGCATGCCAGATATACACCATGTCTATCTGTTACCTCGGCTATCAAAGACCTTCAAAGCTAAAGCTACAGCAGCGCTACAGCTAACCAGCTAGCTAAATGACCCCCATACCGCTCCAGCAGTTCTTCGCTCCCAGTCCCACCCCATCATCGGCTCCATCATCACTCTATTTGCGACCATTGCTTCCATGCCAGGATCCGTCCAGGTGACTAATAACGAACAAGCCGGTCGAGCTGCCGGACGCCGATACTGCGGATAAATCGATACCGTCTCCGACCGCTCGACGACATACGGAGCTCGACGTCAGCTCGACGTACTCGACGGGTCCACGGGAAGCAAGTTCAAGTGAAACTGCACGTTGATAATCCCGCCGCTCGATATTCGCCGGAGGGGCTTGCGATCGGGTAATTAACGAGCTATTTGACGAGTACATATACATACGTTGTATAGATAACCTACTGATTAGCTTTGTGACGACCATCCGGACGGACAGCTCCGGTCGCCCAGATCTGGGATGCGAAGCGCGATTGGCCCCCATTCGAGGACGCTCTCAAGTAGGCACAGAAGTGTACCTAGCAATCATCCTGGCTTCAGGCAATTTCATGCCTGAGTGTAGCCTTCGCCTCATGTCGAGATGTCTGACCGACGCCGCAACTCGAATCACAGGGTCAGAGCCTGTGTAGGCTGCCTCTTATAAAGCGTACGCATATTATCGTAGGTAGCTGAGCATACTGACCCGACTGGTGATTCGAGGATCGAAACCGGCTGACAGTCAGTCAGTCTGAGAGAATGCTGTTTCGGCTTGTATACTGAAAAGGCGAATCTAGGTTCTGCGTAGATATGAACCCGATATTCCGTTGACCGAAGCGCCCGAGGGCTTCCCAGCGAGTAGATGATACGGAGTATCTGATTCTTCTGTAGGATGAAGGCTCACGTACGATGATACGCTGAAACGCGAGATAGAGTTCGCAATTTCAGGAGAGCGTCGCGCTCGACTCGGTCGATCGCCGTGACGTGTTTCGGACGTCCACTCGGGGCGGGCAAGGCAGAAGATAGAGTATGGCTTTCACTTGTCAATACTGCAGTCATCGTTGCAAAGCGAGATATCACAATCACAGGTGGACGCCATGGCGGAATACCAACAGTACCTTGACTTTGCTATCGATTTGGCCAAAAAGGTGAGCAAACCGAATTTCGCAACGCGATGTGAGCGCACGCCGACATCTTCCGTACAGGCTGGGGAAATGATCAAGGAGGGACAGGCGAAGCGATTCGCCGATGACTCGTCTTTGGATACCAAGGCCAATGCTATTGACGTGAGCCCATGACCGTTCCTGCAGGCGCTTTCCAGAACTGATTTTGCATTTTGAATAGCTTGTGACAGAAGTCGACCAGGCTGTGGAGGCTTTCATCAGCAAGAGCATCAGCGAAACGTACCCGTCTCACAAGTTGTGTGTATCGTCGGTGAACCGAGAACAGATGAAGATGGCTTATACGCCTTCTACTAGCATTGGAGAGGAGACTTACGCTGCCGAAGGCAAGATGGAGTTGACCGATGAGTTTACGTGGATCGTGGATCCCATCGATGGTGAGAAGAGCAAGGACCTTTCGTGAAATTTTGTTGACCTCGAGGACGCGATGTGGGTACCAGGAACGACAAAGTACGTCTAGAACATGCAGAGCACATCTCGGCGACTGAACGACGTGAATGCCAATCATCCAGCTTTGTTCACTCATTGTGCGTAACATCGCTCATGTCATCACCATGAATCACTGATGCGAATCGAGCAGCCCCATGGTTGGCTGTTCTATCGGTCTCGCCCACAAGAAGGTTCCCGTAGTCGGAGTCATCATGATGCCGTTCATGAACCAACTCGTACGTTCAGGTGGAATCCTCAGTCCACCAGCTCATCTTCACACAAAACTAGTTCTCCGCTCGGAAAGAGGGAGGCGCTTTCTTGAACGAAAAGATCCCTCTGCCTCTGACGGGTCGACCGCAGCCGTTGGATTCTCTGCAGGAATGTGTTGTCTCCATGGAATGTGAGTACAGGGCGGCGGATACGATGGAGTGGCTGATTCGAAGTACCACTTTAGGGGGCAGCGACAGAACGAAAGCCACCATTGATCCCAAGTTAGCGTCTGTTGCCAGGCTGACGGGAGATAACGCGATGAATGGCGCCATGGTTCATGGCATCCGATCTACGGGAGCGTCAACCGCCGCACTGGTATCGGTTGCGGCGGGAGGTATCGACTTGTACTGGTATGCGAAATCCCGTTGTCCCAACATGCGGTGGAGCTAACAAGTTGGTTACAGGGATGCGGGACCGTATGCTTGGGATGTCTGTGTAAGCGCTACGAAACTCGGCCCAGTGCCGCGATAAGATCTAACAGCGTCACACAGGCCGGCATCGTCATTGTCCAAGAAGCAGGCGGCTTCTTCACCGGAAGCGCCGAGGACTTCGAAAGGGGCAACACACCCATCGGCGACATTATGATGAACAGGCGGTACTGCTGCATTCGGGCGATTGCGCCTTCCAATGTACGTGTCGAGAGCAAGGAGGCGATCGTCTGTAGCTGATCCGCTGGTCTTCACAGGATGAATCTTGTTTGGAAAAGCAAAAGCGAATTATTGGTGATCTGTACAAGAGTAAGCCAACAATGACTCCCATGATGCTCTAGCTCATAGATTCCATCCAGTCGTGACTCCGTGGACGAACGACACGATGAAGAAATAGACAAGGGATGAGATTTTACGGTAAAGCAGTTTCGTGGGATGTGGTACTTCGGGACCCTTAACAGAAAAGCAAGCAATATGGATAAGCTGCCACCATGCAGAGAGAGTAGATTGGCACGATGGTCATCCATCATATAGCAATCTGCAACGATGCGCTGCACGAGTCTAGAACATGTCCTCGTCGTCCATTTCCTGCAATGCCTGTTCGATGTCGAGCTGTCGTTCCCGGACCAACTCGGAGTCTTCCAGGTCTGCGAAAGACGAAACGTCAGTCTACGGCCAATCGAATCACGGAGACGGAACGTACCTGGTTTCGGGCCATTGAGCGGATATCGCATTGCCTATACGGATCCAATCAGTCCCTGGCATCTCGAGCCAGCCCAACCCAGCCAACTCACCTTGACGCTCTCGTTGTGCAGCTGATTGCAATAATCTATCCTCGCCTGGAACCGCTTCCTCGGCTCATCCGTCCCATACAGATCCCCAGCCTCGGTGCTCTTCATCCATCCATTCTCATGATCGACCTCGGCATCAATCACGCCATCCCGAATCGCCTTGGCGACGATGTATTCCGTGTCTTCTTCCGAATCGAGGTGCAGCTTGAGGCAGATATCTTTCAGAGAGATTCGCGAGTAGGCGAGCGAGATCATGCGGAGGGCGGTCTTGATGACGTTGTGCCGAAGGCGAAGGATGAGGGAGTAGGTGCCGTCCATGTGGAACCGGCTGGCGTGGTTGGTGAGCGCGGTCTGGAAGGCTTCGAGGTCGCCGACTCGAACGGCTGGGGAATGGGAGAGGATTTAGCTTTTTCGCGCAAGGTCGGCAGGACGGCGAGAACTTGCCCTGGACAATCTGAAAGTATGGCACGAGCGCTTTGCGCAAGACGGGCTGCCGGAACAGGGCACGCTCGGGAATATCCCCCATGAGCAACTCGACGACGACAAAGTACTTGTGCACGGTCTGGTAGAATCCTGGCGCCACGTGCGCAGCCGGCGCCCTCCGTACGGCATTGAGCAGGCATTCATGTGAGGACGAGTAGTTGAGCTGGATGGCGCGGACACGGCCGAGGTAGAAGAGGTATCGCGCGCTTTGCGGGTTGCCCGCGCTTTCGGGCCAGGTGATTTTGCTAACGAGCTTGTCGGCTTGGTCGTACAGGCGGGAATTGAAATAGTTGCGAAGGAGACAGTTGATGAGCGTTGCTTGGAGGTCTTCGTCGTGCCGCAGGAAGGCGGTCGATTGCGCGGCCAGCAGGAGTCTGTGGGGCGGAGGTGAGATGAGAGGGGGGTATAAAGGCGGGGGAAAACGTACGGTCGTGCCTCGTCTTCCTGTTTCAACAACTCGGCACACCGCGCGAGGTAAAAGTAGACCTTGGCGGCGAGGTGATCCATGCTTCTGCGATTCAGCGACTGAACGTGCGCCGCTGTCTCTTTCGCAAAGGCGTATGCCTGCATCGTTAACATGATCAGCCCAAGTGTCCACCAACCAGAGAAACCGAACGCGCTACTGACCTCGTCGACATGCTTGGCATCCATCAACCCAACAATCACCAACAGCCGCACATACACATCCGCCTCAGGCAACGGCTCCGCGGCGCTCTTTCCCGCCCATGCAGGTCGTTTCTCCTTTCCTGGTACCGCTGCTGCGGGCTTATCCTCCGTAGCGGGTACGGCTGAATCGACATCCATCGAGATGGCGTTGGATGTTGACTTGTCGATGGTCGCGTCGGCGGAGTCAGCGGACGGAGCCGCGGGAAGGAGGTTGATGAGCTTCTCGAGTTGCGTATAGGCGGACGAATCTAGATGGGAGGTCCTCGTCGGCTCGACCCAGAGGCGTCATGCTATGAATCAGGGAACGAACCTTTCTGATACAGCGTCCCCAGGATATCCCGGAATGCACCGCCATGGATCGTCTGTTTCCTCAGCGCGGTCAAGTTCCTCAACGCGCGTGCCGTCAGCCGCGGCTCGAGTGCATCAATAGCGCGGTGCACGAGGACGAGGTTTGCTTGGATTTCTGAGCGGGAAAAAGGGTAAGGACGAGGTGCTTCTGGGGAGGAGGGACATTACCTTTGTCGAGCGCAAAGGGGGCGACTTCGGGCGTCTTGGTCGTTTCGGGTGCGGCATCCTTCATCTCGATGTCGTCTGCCTTGGTCTCTGTGGTGGCCATGGTGGATGGTCTCGATGCTATGTAGAGCGACGTCCAGGCGTGCAACGTTGACCTGAACGCTCCTGACGATGATCAATCGTCATCAGCGGGAAATCTCGCTTACCTAATCACCCTCCGGTCGCGCCACCGTGAGACGGGTCAGCCGGCCTGCCTCGTTTACGGCGCGCCCACTCGGTCGACGCTATCAGCTTGTCAGTGTCGTCGAGCGGCATTCCATCGCTACGCATTCACGTCACATACATACCATCCATCGCCCATCATGTCCACTTGGAGGTCCTTCTTCAGGTCAGTCCCCCACGATTCCCCTTTGCTTCTCCACCACTGACAGGAATAATGCCTTCCTCCGTCCTTGTAGCTTCAACAAGTACACCCAGATCGCCTCGCGCGCCGTCCGACAGGGGCTCAAGGAGTCGGAGCGCGTTGCCGCCGAGAAGCGGGCGCAGGTCGGGCTCAAGGTCCAGACTTGGGAGAACGGGGTCGGTGGAGAACAGGTGAGCTTTTGGTGTTCCTTTTGGGTATGGAAGGGGGCCGGGCTTGAGGACATGGATATCGCTAGATCGGGTTGGAGGGGTAGCTCGGTTCAACGACGGTGGATAACGAGAGAGGATTGGGATGGAAGTACCCAATTGTTCGCACGTACGCAGGGACGACTGAATAGGGATCGTTACTCCGGCCCCCTCTCAAAACGATCGGACGTCACTCAGTACTGTCAATCCAATCCCCACGTCTCGTCTCGCAATCACCATTTCCTGCATACTGATCACCTTGCCTTTCCCCGCTTTAGAAATTCGTCGTTCCTCCCATTGCCGAAGGCGCCGCGTCCGGTAAAGCCTAAACTCAACCCGCCTCACACGAAAGCGCAAGCAGTCAAGGAAAAAAGAAAAAAAGCAATACAGGCACCCTCGGGCGTTCACGACGTGATCAGGATGTTACATGTCACGTCGGCATGAACGACGGGAGATGCCCGTCGGAGTCGAGGGGGAAGTTGTATATCTTCGGATGATATGTGATGCACCTTCGAAGGCGTAATGCCAAGGCGGCATGGGAGGAGGAGGGGAGTCCTGTTTGCGGACTGGGGATCGCGAGGGCACCTTCGAGCGCGCGATATGTGCAGAGGACGCCATGGATGTGCTGGTCGCGTGGAACAGTTTCATCGCACGCGTCCCGTCGAGTGTGAACGAGCGGCACAGACGGCCGCGCTTCGAGTACCGCCATGTTCGCAGAGCCTTGTCCTGCCTGATGTCACCTGTCGTCGAGGGTCCAATGAAAGGCAAATACACTCTCTCCCGCTCAAACACGCGTTTCGTCCTCAGCGAGATTGGCAATGCCATCAGACTATGCATAAACACGTCTGTTAGATACGGAAAAAAGAGACCCCAAAACGATGCGAGAACCCATGCAAGAAGACCCCTATGCGCCTCATCCCCGGAGCGAGAATCCTTAGAGCCTTACTTCTTCGCAGGCGGCACCCCGAGTCCGGCCGTCAAGTTCTTGGCAGCCTGCGCATACGGCAGTGTACCCTGCGGGGATGGTGCAAGGGCGTGAGCCCCGTGTCCGATTATATGCGAGAGAGATAGGGATAGAGCGAAGGATGAGGTGAACGTACCTGCCACCAGACGGCGAATCCCAAGCCGAGCACAGCATGCAACAGCGCCCATGTATTCTCCGGCGTCAACCGAATACTATGACGCAAAGTAAATTCAGCGTGTTTTGTCGGGCATGCAGGTGCGCAGGGCATTACCTCTCCATGAGCGCTCCAAATGTCTTGGGCACGAACCGCGGCGCGCCAAAGAGTGTACCCGCGACGATGGTGTGGTATACTGTCAGGCCTGCAGCGAATGCGCGTTTGCCGGGGAGGTATTCTTGCGTGCGGGGTTAGGCGCTGGTACGAAGAGGCAGGCAGAGGGTGAGAGCGTACCTGGGAGGGCGAATACGAGGAGGGCAGTAATGCACGATGCAGTGGAGAGGGCTGCGTATAGCTGGAGGTTGCGGGTTAGAAGGGTGTTCGACGTAAGGAGTTGGGCAGAGAGACGTTACCTTGATCATCACCAGCGTCGTGTTATTCGCTTCCAGGAAGGGCAGCGCATGCGGCGCAAAGAGTCCCTGGATGGCGAGCGGTGCCTCGAGGGCGATGTGAAGGAGGAACATGGTGGACCTTACGGGAAGGGGGAAGGGATTGGGTGAGTTGCGGTGACACGGGAGCTGGAGCGGGAGGCTTACAGGGGTGACCTGGCGGCCATCATTGCCGCGGCGTGTTGTCTCTCGGGAGTCGCCATGGTTTGTAGTGAGCGTGATGAACGAGGCTGGGGTCTCTGATGATGGTGAGGTCGGGATACTTGTACCGTTGCGTGCTGTCGTTATCGCTGCCCGGGCTATTTCCGGCGATCCGCGCACATGGGCTCGGGCGGGATGAATTACGTAAGGAACGCGCCCGAAATGGCGAGATGATGGCTCGGCACATGAAGGAGGGAGAGCGGGATTTCAACCTCGTCTTCTTCTGTGTTCTCAAGGACATTCCGTTCAGTCGAGACCGCTCCGCGGACCCGCTCGTAGCCACACTCGTCCATCCTCGCTCTATCGCCATGGCCAGCACACCCAAAACAAGCCGCCGCATGATCGCCCGTAAATCTACAGGCGGTAAAGTGCCCAAAAAGGCCTTTGCGCCGGGCAACGCCAATGATCCGACGCGGACGGGTGCATCGAAGCGGAATGTTGGGGCGGCGGCGGCAGCGGCAGCAGCGGGGGAGGGAAGGAAGCATAGGTATCGGCCGGGAACGGTGGCGCTGCGGGAGATTCGCAAGTATCAGAAGAGTACGGATCTGTTGTTGGCAAAGTTGCCGTTTAGTCGGGTGGTGAGTGTCGTTTCCTTCATTGCTTGCGTCGTTTAAGGGCGGGCGTCGTGGAGAGTCGGCGATGGGGTGGACCATGCAGATTCGAGAGGATATTGTAACAATGGCACAGAGTGACAGCTGGCAGAATGTCCACATTCCTGCGCGACCTCAAAAACATTACCGAACGACCGCTAATCCCCCTTCTCGTCTTCCCGTGTCGTGCTCAGGTCCGAGAAGTAACATACGAACTGGCACCCTATGCGCACAACCTACGCTGGCAGTCATCAGCGCTACTCGCATTGCAGGAAGCTACAGGTACGTTTGCCCAGCGCTCGGATCCTCTGTTACTCCTTTCCTCGTGGCGCGTTGGCATTAGGGCTGACGCGGGATTTGTTCTTGTTGGGTCCGATAGAAGCATACCTCGTGCATCTTTTCGAAGACGCGTAAGTCTCTCCGCAGGAAGCGCTGCGAGACTTTGAGCCGGAGCTGATGTGCGTCTGTTTGCGTAATCAGGAACCTCTGTGCGATTCATGCCAAGCGTGTGACGATTATGCAAAAGGACATTCAACTGGCGCGTCGCATACGTGGGCCGTGGGCATGAGGCATAGAGTCGGGGTGGGCAACGGGTTGGTTGCAGGGGGCTTTGTCTGTATTCTTAGTTTGCCGCGTTGACGATACTGGGCGTAGAATGCGGTGGGTTCATGTTCACGGCGTCACGTCAGTATGTAGAATAGAGTTGTACAGTTCAGTATCTCTGTGACCCTGTTAGATGGCGCGAGGCTATCACGTAATGAGAAAATCATTATATCGCGTAGGTGCGCGGGGTCATTAGGGTACATGTCTATCGTCAAGGTTCGTCAGGGGAAATAGAGAGCTACGTTGGCTCATTCATCGGTGCCTTCGAACCGGTCAGGAGGTGGTCCGTAGATCTCGACCTTGCCCTGAATAAAGCACATCAGCACGCACTTCGCCTCAAGGTCTCGCAACTCACCTCGTCATCCAGCACAGCGTCCTTGGTCGTCGAAGCGATTCCAACCGAAAGGTTATCCTTGACCTCTGCCTCAGCCAATCCGAGCTCATCTTCCGGCAGCCAAATTATCCGCTGTGGTTCCTTGGTGGCAGGATGTGCAAACGCGTAGGCATCATAGTCTTCTCGACTGCGTTCGGCTGCGCTCTGTTTCGTAGCGGATTGCTGGACCGGGTCGTCTGTGCCATTCGCTTCCGTGTTGGCGGCCGCAAAGTCAACGGGGTGCACGGCCGGAGTGTCGGTTGGAGGTGTCACGGGGCTGGCCGCTCGCGCCGGATCTCGTTGCGCATAGTCATCACCAGTACGTTCGCGAGCAGCATCCTCCCGCGCCTGCTGCGCTTCTCTCTCTTCCGAAGTAAGCGCCGTCCTTTGCGGCAGCACATCGCTTCGTGATGCAGAATCCTTCGATCTGCCGAGATCGGCCATTTCCACTTGCTTTTCATTCTCGGCGGGAAGAGACGGACGTCGAAGGCGTTGCCTGTCTTCAGACGTGTCCGAGTATCGCTCAAAGGCTCCCTCGTCGTCCGTTTCTATCGTTTCTTCGGTAGCTTCGTCCCCGTGCAGTTGACTTTGCCTCTTGACGGCTGTCGGTCGTGGATCGAACTCGGCATCGGAGCCCTCTAAAATACTGCCTTCGTGTCCTTCCTCTGCGGGCATTCCATGCGAAAGATACGCCAATGATAGCGGAAGCGATTTCTCCAGCGGCCCATAGGAATCGTGAATAACGTAATGGAAGGCGGCCTGCGAAGATAATGTCAAGCCCATGTTCGCATGCCTGCCAAGGAACTTACGGTGGTAACGATCAGGATAATCATGAGGACGCCCTGGGGGATTGCGCTGACGTTTCCATTGGCATTTCGTGCCAGGAAGAAGAGAGCGCATAGGGCAACTTCTTGGATATACATTCCAACCAGCAGATGCGTGATGGCTTTGGGGAAAAAACTGCCTCCGGTGTCACTGGGGGCGTCTATGTTAGGTAGGCCACGCCACGCGAAAATGGAAACTCACGAAGATGGTGGCTGATCGATCTGACAGAGCGAGCGTATCAGATCCAGGAGGCCACGAAGAAACAGAAGGTCGACTTACCACCCAGGTATACAGATATTTGTAAACAACATATGCCAGGAAGAAAGCAGCTACCGCCAAGCCGGAAACGATAGGGCTGATGATTGCGTACGAGATACCTGTGAGGCTGGGGTCAGACGGAGAGTGACAGATCGCCAAAGCACCTACCAATGACGGATAGCAACGTTACACTGGGGAAAGTCTGGCCCCATGTCGGCGTCTGCATGCTGTACTTCTTGTTGTACACGCTTCGCGGTGTTCCACCTTGCAGAATCAACTTGATAAGATAGATGACCAGCGTGATCGGCTGAAGCAAATTTCCGATGGAACCGGCGGCTTGGGTCATCACATATGTGATAAAGAATGTTGAGGCACGAGGCATGTTTTGCGCAAGAATGGTTGCAACCGACGCTGGATTATTGGCGATGGCCGGAATGGATGCGAAGAGACCGGACGAGAGGGTTACGATCAAGAACGAGTTCTGGAGCGACTATCAGCTTCGGACGGCGGTGTGTCTGATTTCGGACTCACGAAGATCAGGAAGATCGCGTATCGAGTCATCAAGGACAATTCGATGCCGGTCTTTCGAGGAATGCCCTCAAAGTGGGCGAGACCTAATGAATGAGCATCTTGACTCCCCCGGCTTTATCAGCACTCACCACGCAAAACGATGGGCAGTAACAAGTTGAGCAGGGCCAGCAGAATAGGAGGCAGAACACCCTGAACGACACCGTTGAGGATGCGGTTGTTGCCACAGAATGGTCCGAGATCGTATTGCTCACACAGGCCGGACAGATTGGACAGACCACCGATGAAGCCGGCTGTGAAGGGGATGTTTAGGCGCCATTGACAAAGCCCGATGGTTTAAAACTTACTTGGGAACGTCCACAGGATAACAAGACCTAGCGTGATGGCGTAAGATGCTACCAGTCGCAGCTTCCTCTCATAGGGATTCAGGTTTAGATTACTCCACACGACATCTTCCGGCGCGACTTCGGTATAATGACCGGCCATTCGATACGGTTGATCATGCAACAGAATCTGATTCGCCATGTGAGCGGCGATCTGCTGATGAAAGTAGATAAATGCAGAGTTGAGAGGAGGATACGTCTCGCCTTCGGTTCCAGGCTTGTCGATATCATCCTGCAACTGCGTTCGAGCTTTTTCCAACGCGATACCCGCCTTGACAATCTGCTCGCGCGCCCAATCAATAGTGTCGACTTGTGTTCCAGTAAAAGGTAGGGCGATCGGAAACCATTTGGGTGGAAGCTTGTGTTTTGGTCGAGAGGAGCGAGGGACGAGCCTGTCGGCTTCCAGAAGCTCGCTGGCGTGGCGGTGATCGCCTCCCAGTTCGGCCAGGAGCTTTGCGGACGGCGAAGGCGTTCCTTTCTGGACAATATCGATATTGACCTTTGCAGGGTCCAGGTCGGCGGGAAACTTGCCTCCCTTCGCTACTGCCTTGTCGCGTTTCACTTTGAGGTTTCGCGCTTGCTTGATCAAGGCGACTTGAGCGTTCTCCAGCTTTCCCGTCGCCTTGACTCGTGCGTTGTGATATTGCACCATTTCTTTTAGGTTTCGATTCAGCCAGATTCGCTTCACTCCGCCAGGAAGATGTGAGAAGAGCTGTGCGAGTCTCGCTTCGTCGAGATAGTGTTTGTCGATTCCGGTGATGAGGACTGTGTTTGCCTGGGCAAGTCGGGAATGCTCGGGGGAGACAAGGTAGCGCTGTCGAATGGATACCCATTTGCGCATCTCGCGTTGGATGTTGAAGTACATGTAGACTAGGATGGATCAGTATCTGATAGATCTTTCGCGATATGGACTCACAGGTGAAGATATAGGCCATAATCAGATGCGCCCAAAGTCGTGATTGATGCCTCGGGTCGATGTTGCCATAAGTCAATTGATCCAGTCCCGTTTTACCCTCGACCTGAGTCCCAACGGCATCGATCGGAAGGAGGATTGCCCATGTCAGAAGCCAAGTTGGGATGAAAATTTTGAGCATCATCCGGATAAAGCGGATAAAGACGTATGCGTCTGAGGACGCCCATTAGCTCGGTCGACCGATTTTGCGATGACTTACCGACACCATTCTTGCGCAACACCAACTTTGGATCACTATTGATCAATTCCCACAATACTAACACCAGGTTCTTCGTAAGCTGCGGAGCCCTCTTGGCTTTTGGCGGAAGATAGGTTCGCGGCTCATAGATGGCCTTGAATTGTCGACGGATGAGCACCCAAGCGAGCAGTTCCCCACCGGCGACCGCGATGTTGACAACAAGGGAAGAAACGAAGCTTTCGGTGGTCGCAGAGACGGCCTGATTGAACGCTTGATTGTCTGTGCTATTGCTAATGCGAGATAGAGGATCAGTTGGTGAGGTGGAGATTTCAACTGTGAGTAGCTGATGGCTCACCTCATCTTGGCGAGAAGACGGAATCACAGAGCGTGCTTCCTGACCTCGGATGAGGAAGACTGAGAGCCTGTATGAGGAAACACCTGGAACGGTCTCGGTATCCTTCAGCAGAGTAGGTGTGACCGAAGAACCAAGAGCTGAATATGATCCAACATGAAACATCAACCCAGAAATGCATCCGATCATACGTCAACTCATCATCGAGTTAGAACTTGGCGCAAGAGAAAGGCGACACCTGGTATGTCGCGCTGGTCGAGCGTCTCCTCTGCGACCGGGACGTTGCCCGCCGCCTGACTGAGACGGAGTCACATTCAGCATCAAGTGGACAGCAAGAAGACCCATACCAAAACACCAAGAGTGCTGGCCGAATGGAGAATTGCAGTGCGAAAGGGGGAAGTATCGAAAGATCCTGTTTAATTCTTTGTTGGCCAAACATCAATCATCTTTCGTGGTGTAATGGTAACATTGGCGCTTGTCAAGCTCAGAATCCTCTGATCATGCACGCGCCCGCCCCGAGTTCGATTCTCGGCGAGAGAGAAAAGATCTTTTGTTCCTCTGCGAGGTGCAAGTTCTTTTGTTTTTCTGCTAGGTTACTCTGTCAGCACGGCACAGAATTTTTTGCGTCGTCTGACAGTCGTGGCCACGGGAGCGCCTCCTGTACCGGATAGAGCAATGAGGATGCACCGCTCAGAGTGACACGCTCTCCCGCTCCATGGCGAACTCTGCATTCGTACTGAATCAATGGAAACGTAACCGCTCGAATCGTCATCGTCAACCGCTTCAGGATTTCAGACTTCCCAGTATCTTCGTCTGAGCTGACCTAGTAGGGCGTAGGTGATCCTCCGATAGAGTACCTAAGGGGTGTATGAATGAGATGGTGAAAAAGCCGGATGAAACGCGGACGAGATCGAACGACCCGCGATAGCAAAAAAAGCGCTTGATGTGTTTTGTGAGATCAGCAAAACATAAATTATCCTTCGTCGTCTAGTGGCTAGGATGGGTGCCTCTCACGCACCAGGCCGGGGTTCAATTCCCCGCGGGGGAAACCTTTTTCAATGTCCTTTTTTGCTCTTCTGCAGGCGGTCCATCGGCCACTTGGAAGAATGGCTTACTTTTTGGAGGCCGCAAAGCACATTTATATTTCAGCGTATGCAATAACGATGTGGATGCAGTACTTGCCAGACAAAGGTGTATAGGGGTTGCAGGGCATACGAGCTTCCCCCCGCAAGCTATCATACTATGTAACCAGAAAGATCACGTCGCGTCTATATAGGAAGAGCTCGAATTGTACATCGATCGGCAAATGTCTACTAGTTCACGCTTGCTGTTACCAATACGTGGAGGGGCTTCACCACTATCCTATCTCAGCTGATCTTCAAGTATAAGTTCGTGAACTGGTCACAGTTGAGCCTATGATTGTAGATAGTCGCATGTTAACACACGATCTAATGGCATCTCCGACTTGCTTGTCCCCGTATCATGCCAAACGCTCGAACCAAGTCGTGTCACCGTCAACCGGCAGCAGTCGGCCGTCTGAGGGCTGCCCCCAAACAGTAGGATATGTGATACCTGTCGTCACGCGTCGCAGCTATGATGAAATGTATGATTGTAGAATGGAAATACGGAAGTTTCATACGTGGTCGCGATCTCACGAATTGACTCTGCCTTGACGTCAAGAAATCGCTCAAAGACTTCACAGTATACACTTGGAAGCATTCACTTGACAGGATAACGGTAATCAACAAGGAGCTAGTTTGGACCGATGGGTTGGACAGCAGCCAACCCACTGTGTAGACCTGATGTGAGATGAAGACTTGGCACATTGGCAGGATGGATCCTCACTCGCTCAGTCCTGTCAATCAGGAAGCAAGTCGTCAACGATTCTATTAAGCGAACAACCGTAAGACACATTGAGCATGTGACGAGACCCTCTTGCGTCACCTTCAGTTTCAGGGCTACATTATGATGTAACGTCTCTTTCCAAGATCTAGGTAGCGAGTATATGATTCGTCAGGCATCAATGGCAAGCGTACGACAGTGCAACACTTGTATACCAACGCAATCCTGGAGGCTTGTGGTATCCACGAGATGTAGCCGTTTGATTCCACTCGCCGCACGCTCTTCCTCACGCTTGACGGCTTGACATCCGTACCGTCTGAAAGAGTCAACGACAAAACCCCTCTGCCATACCCTTCGCTTATTTAACACCCTAACGCTACTACAAGGGGTATCTATCGTCAGTTTACGATGCTGGCAGCCCATCTGCAAGACCTCACAAAAAAAAACGAGAAAGCGTATATGCGCAAAGAAGCGACTTTTGGCAACAGCAACAGACATCCCTGTCGAAAATAGGAAAAAGTGATCTCTCTCGCCGAGAATCGAACTCGGGGCGGGCGCGGATCGTATAATCAAGATAGACTTTGAATGACAAGCGCCAATGTTACCATTACACCACGAAAGATAATTGATATACCCGACTTTCACTTTCAATCACAATCATTGAGCGGAATGATCTCTGCAATAAACATCTGTAGTCCTTTCAGCTATCCATAGTCGTCTGATTCCTAGGCAAGCGGCATCATCGAGGCTCAACCGAGGCCGAGTAGGAAATGCCTCTGGGCTCGACAAGCACTAATGGGCTCCTCCTTCACCTTTCATCTCACGCAATTCCCTCTTTTTTTGGCGCGAACATAGTTCCGACTGAAGGCTCTGATGGTGCCAAAGGACCATTCCTGGGCAGACGTTCGCTAGCCGCCAGCCGCTATATTGCGTTTGGACGGCCGAGCTCAGGCAAAACATATTCCGAGCTAACGAAAAGCCGCGGAAGCCATAGACAAAGGAAATCGCAAAGAGCAAAAAAAGATCTCTCTCGCCGAGAATCGAACTCGGGGCGGGCGCGAACTGAGATCCGAGATTGATTCTCGAATGACAAGCGCCAATGTTACCATTACACCACGAAAGATGATTGATGTTTTAGTTTACTACGTTATCCCTATACTGTCAAAACAAGCTCAGAGTCACTGGCCTCCGCGCTCTTTTGAGTCGTCCTTTCTACATCTGGACAGCCTTGCAATGTATCAGCCAGTTTCGACTACTCTAACGTCTCAGGACAAAGCCTTTCTGACAGTCTCCCAACTTCTGGACGTAAAGTACGGCAACTGCCCGCGCGCGAGCAAGCTTCGGCGTTTTCGGCCATAATCCGGAAAGCGGGTCGATCGCGTTTCACGTGACTTGGCCCAGGGATGACGGAAGGAGCGGGTTTGGCTGGATGCAGTGCGTGAATAGCATCACCGGTTTTGCGTAACGCTGCATGAAAAGAGTCGTGTTTCGTGCGGAAATCTCAATCGCTTGCCAGAATGTTGCGACAATCTACTCGATCTATTGCTGTGTGTGCTTCGAGGGCCGTTGCGCGAGGTGCAACGAGACAGGTTGCGCAGCGGGGGTTGAAGACCGCTGTGACACAGGGTCTGAGGGTGCCTACTTCGTCGTGAGTCTGCAAGGGTACAGCAAAGAGATTCTGGAGCTGATATCATCTGTAGATGGCGATACAGCGTGGTCGCGTCGCGAGCAGGATTCCACTCGACTTCACTGCTTTGCGCTGAGACCGTCAAGGTTCCTCAGATGGTGAGTCGTCTGGAATCGCATGTCAACCTGGTATTAAATCCTCCCAGGCCGAGTCTATCACCGAAGGTACTCTGAAACAGTGGAGCAAGCAGGTTGGAGACTTTGTCAACCAGGATGAGGAAATTGCTACCATCGAGACCGACAAGGTGCGCATCCCGTATGCACAGCTCGGCCCTATCTAATGTCTATTCTAGATCGACGTCTCCGTTAACGCGCCCATGTCGGGTACCATTACTGAGTTCCTCGCCAACGAGGACGACACCGTCGCTGTCGGACAAGACCTGCTCAAGATCGAACCGGGAGAGGGCGGCGGTGCCGCGCCCGCAGCCAAGGAGGACAAGCCCGCGGCGCCCAAGGAGGACCCGCCCGCAAAGGAGGAAGTAAAGCCCGATACCTCCGTCGCCGACAAGGCCAAGCCCGAGGCGCCCAAGAAGGAGGAGGCGCCGAAACCCGCGCCGGCCAAGAAGGAGAAGCCGGCGCCCAAGGAGACCGAGAAGAAGGAGGTCGAGCAGAAAGTTGCGGGCTCGCGAAACGAGACGCGGGTCAAGATGTCGCGTATGCGATCGACGATTGCCAAGCGATTGAAGCAGAGTCAGGAGGTCGCCGCATCGTTGACGACGTTCAATGAGATTGACATGTCGGCGTTGATGAAGTTTAGGAGCAAGTACAAGGATGCCATCTTGAAGGAGCAGGGCGTCAAGCTTGGATTCATGTCGGCGTTTGCCAAGGCTTCGTGTCTCGCACTCAAGGAGATTCCGGCCGGTAACGCCAGCATCGACGGCGACAGCATCATCTACCGGGACTATGTTGATCTCAGTGTGGCTGTTGCCACGGAAAAGGGATTAGTGACGCCGATCGTCAGGAATGCAGAGAGCATGGGCTTGATCGAAATTGAACAGGCTATCGCTGGTTTGGGCAAGAAGGTGCGTTAGAGGGATATCGCTGTGGGCCGTTGGCTGACGTGTTGCGGCAGGCCCGTGAAAACAAGTTGGCCTTGGAGGACATGGCTGGTGGAACATTCACCATCTCCAACGGTGGTGTCTTTGGTTCGCTCTTCGGTACCCCGATGTAGGTCCCCATACTTGCGTCTTTCTCCCGTGCTCACCCCTCTCAGCTTGAACATGCCGCAAGCCGCCATCCTCGGCATTCACGCCATCAAGGAAAAGCCCGTCGTCGTTAATGGCGAGATTGTCATCCGTCCGATCATGGTCGTCGCCCTGACGTACGACCACCGATTGCTGGACGGACGAGAGGCCGTCACGATGTTGGGTATGTTCCGCTGGTCCTCGGACTGCCTTGGCTGTTGGCTGACCCTGCTGCACAGTGCGAATCAAGGAGTACATCGAGGACCCGGCGAGGATGCTGCTGGAGCCCAAGGCATGAGAGGGATGAGGGAGAGATGTATATGTAGCCCACTTGTGATCGCCGTCTTATTCCCATCGGCCATGTCCGACGCGCGGAGTGTTGATTCATGGTTCATCCATCAGTTGCCCCTCGTTCTTCTTCCCTCCTCCCTGTCCTCTGCCGCCCGCTCCGTCATCATGTCAGACACTTGGACAGCTCGCGTCGACGCCATCAAAGCACGCACCCTCGCTCAGATCCCTGCCGACGTGCGCATTAACGAGGCCGACCTGCCCTCCCGCGTCATTGATCTTCCCCAAACAAGCGACCTCCTCTCCCCGCTCGAGCGACGTATCGTCCATCTGGATGCCGTGGATCTGCGAGACGAGATCGCTCGTGGTGGACTGACGAGTATTCAGGTGACCGAGGCTTTCATCAAGAGTGCAGCGCTCGCGCATCAGGCGACGCAGTGTTTGACGCATTTCTTTCCCGAGGAAGCGTTGGAGCGGGCGCGATGGCTGGACGAGAGGTTGAGAGAAACGGGGAGGACAGTGGGGCCGTTGCATGGGGTGCCAATCAGTGTCAAGGTAGGTGAATCAGAAGTTCGTGATCGAGCGGGGTGTTGATGAACGGAACAGGACCAGATCGATATCAAGGGAAAGGATTCGGCAGCAGGATTCCTCAGCCAAGGTAAGCCCTCGAGCCCGTCCTCAGAGCATCCATTGATACAGACTTCAGTCGGAAGGAACAATGCCTCGGAGGATGCACACGTCATCTCGATACTCCGCGACGCCGGCGCTATCTTCTACTGCAAGACCACCCTCCCGCAAGCCATCATGCATCTCGAAACGAACTCGTACCTCGGGCCGACGACGAATCCTTATCACCGGCACGCACTCTCGAGCGGAGGGAGTAGTGGCGGAGAGGGAGCGCTGCTGGCGATGCGTGGGTCGCCTTTAGGTATTGGAACCGATATCGGGGGTAGTATCCGGTCGGTGAGTCCGATATAGTGAAACAGGGTTCGGATATTGATCATCTTGTCCACCGGAAAGCCTGCTTCGGCTTGTGGACTATATGGGTTTAAGCCGACGGCAGGGATCTTGCCCTTGATCGGATTCCGGAATCATGGATGCATTCTGGGCGTCGACCGTAAGTGATGCAAACCACGCTGCGGTATCGTAAAGCCGATGCTAATCCGGATACGGTCCAGGTATTCCCCCGACACAAGGGCCCATGGGCCACTCGATTCGCGATTTAGAATTGTACATGCAAGTCGTGCTCGCGGCGAATCCCGTTCTAAGAGAACCCAAGTATGTGGACCGTCGTATCTGCGAGGCAATCCCTAATCCTCTCGGCAGCCTTTTCCCCTATCAATGGCCTGCCGAACCTTTGCCCAAGCCTTCTGTCCTGCGAATCGGCTACTGCCTCGATGACGGGGTTTGTCGCCCCACGCCGCCGATGGTTCGAGGTGTGCAGGCGGCGTTGACGGCGCTTCACCGATGCGAGGGAGTCGAGTTGGTAGAATTCACACCGCGGGAACCCGAGGAGAGTTGGGATGTTGCCGTGAGTCCTCCGCACTCAAACTGGTCATCGCATCGGTTGACAGACTTTGATGGCCTGCGATAGCGGTCACTTTACTTCTGTGATGCCGGACAGCGAATGAAGGCGCAATGCGAGGCGGCCGGCGAGCCGGTGTTGCCCCTGACACAGTGGATCGTCGACCAAGCCGGATCGGAACCCGTCACCTTGCAGGAGTACTCGTCCGTAAGTAGGCGACGCGATGCTGATTGATTGAAGAAACTGACCGGAGAGCCGATGCACAATGAATACAGTTGATGACTCGACGCTCGGAGCTTCGGAATCGGGTCGCTACACAATGGGCGACAGCGCGTATTGACGTTCTGCTGTGCCCGGCGGGTCCGAGCGTCGCACCGCAGCTGAACACGGCAAGGTACTGGAATGTAGGTCTCGCCTTCGAATTCAGAAGTTGGATGGCTTCGCTCACACCGATTGACAGTACACTTCGTACTGGAACGTTGTCAATTACCCTGCTATGGTTATGCCCACCGGTCTCTACGTTGATGGCAAGAAGGATACGGCCATGCTAGAAGACTATCGTGACGAGCAAGAGAAGGACAATGCCTCTTCGTTCGACCTACAACTATCCGAAGGGGTACGTAGTCTGTGAATGATTCTCGAGATATAACTAACTTCTTTTGTCCTTTATCATAGCTGCCTATCTGTATACAACTCGTTGGACGGATCTGGCAGGATGCAGAGTTACTTGCAGCTGCCAAATTTGTGGATCGGGCCCTTCAGCAAGTTTTACAAGGGGCGAAGTGAGATCGTCATCAGGCTCGTTTTATTTACACATCGAACATGTACGTGGTATTGTCGCTTAATCCTATGGCAGAAGTTCTCGGAAGACATCTAGAAGACATCCGATTTCGTTCCTCCGCCGGGACAGGAGGACGCCCGTGCAAATGAAACGACAAGTAAAGGTTTCTCGCGTCACGTTGTGTCAGAGGCACAGGCATGGAATACGACAGGCTTCTCGGGCGGCAGATTAGGGAGTGCGGCTTTCGTCTCAAACTGCCCGCAACATCCGAGCAACCGTTCTCTTCACGGCAGTCTCCACCATAATGCATGGGCATTCGTGTCTAACGATACAGTGTTTTCGATGAGCAAGGTCACGTGGATATCAGGTGATACAGTATTGCTCTCGGGTTCCCTCTCACAACGCCTCCCTACACACCATGCATCTTGCATCCCGCTTCAACCATTCGACGACGCATTTCTGATGCCCGACATGCCCACATTTCGGCATCATCGCCATGATGTCCCCGCTTCTGAAGTTGTTGAGACAGACCGTGCACTTGAGCACTCGCACGCCCAACGCCGATAGTTTCAGCTTGGTCTTTCCTTCTTTGGTAACTCGCCGCGACTCCACCTCAACCGGAGCGATGAACAGGTTGGAAAGCTCAGATGGCGTTGCGCCGTGCTTCGCATTCTCGCTAACGAATGAGGTGATCTCGCGGATGCCCTGCAAAGGCCGATAAGTGACGGAACTGCGTTCTCCGATTATACCGAGACTCACTTCGAATTCATCACTCGTACCTTCGAGTCGTGCAGCGGCCAAATCGAGATCGGTGTATTCAACTGTAGGTGCACGTGTGACAACAGGAAGTTGCGGGGTGAATGTGTTCTGCTGCACAGACACAGGCTCTTGTGCCGATGCGGTCCTGCGATGAGCCGTGGGAGCAGGCGCGTCTCGAGACGCTGCTTGGGGCGCATTCTGCTCTAGCCCTGCGAGCTTTCGCTTGGGCGAAGTGGGCGAGGTCTGCGTGTCAGAACGGTTACTAGGCTTATTCAGGGCCTCGGCAGTGGAATTCGATGTAAGACGCAGTTGAGGATCACGGATGCGTCCGGATCCCTTCGCACTCTCCAATCCCTTAGTAGCGACCTCTGGCGACGAATGAGTTCGTTCGACCTTTGGCGGTGGGTCATCGTCATCGACTTGATGCTCCATTCTCCGCAGCTCATCCTCAATCTCCTCTCTCGTCCAGGGGATTTCCTTCATCCGCCAGCGATTCACCCGCAACGCCAATTGTGATTTGAGCTCAAGTTCTGGTCTGTCGTCCAGCCGAGGCCGAATGTTAAGTTTACCGGTCGGCTGACCGTTGGCGGCCTTTTTCCGTTTCGGTTGTGCCGTCTGAAAGACCGGTGCGGTCTGCGGTGTGGTGCTTCCCCCGATCGGCTTATAAGGTGCCGGTCGCGCTCTCCCTGTAGGGTGCTCAACAGTAGCTGGCGGCACAATGCTGGCTCTGATTGACTCCTGCAGATCTTTCGACAATGATCTTTCGTGACTTGGAGCTTCTGGCAAGAGAGTCGCCAAGATACGTTCCTGGAAGGTTGTTTCTTTTAGCTGCTCCGTCTTGATGGGTGTCACAATCTTCCCGTTCGAGGGTTTCCGAGCATGGGGTTTGCGGGCAGGTATAGGAGGAGGGCGGCTGACCGGTTTGGGTTCGGGATCGACCACGACATCTTCACGGACATGAGCATGAGAAGACCGAGCTTCGGGTTCCGGTGCAATTTCTCGGACTGGTTCGTTTTCGACCTTGAGAACCGATTCAGGCGCGTTCTTGGCCTGGGGCGTAGTCTCTGTATGTTTCGGCTTCGACGGAAAGGAAGGCGGCGCAACGTGCATCGAAGGAACCGCAGGAACAGAGTTGACCTGCTGCCTCGCAGGAACGGGGTCGATGTGCCCGGAAATGATATCCTCCGCTGTTTCTTCCACGATAGGATGGACAGATGGCCGAGGTGGCAATGGAGGTGGCTCTCGAGTCCTCGGCCCGTGTGGACGGGCGCGTTCTCTGTGTTCTCCGTGACGATGCGGTGGCGGAGGCTCGGAAGAACGTAGCACTTCGAGTGGAATGCCTCGTGGCGGTAGCAGTCTATAAGTCGAGACACGGCGTTTGGCCATGAGTTCTGCGGCTGACGAGGTTGTGCTGGTACTTGACAAGGAATCTTCCGAGTCAGAGTCGCTGTCTGCCTGGGATGCATCAGAAGCCGTCAAATTGCTATCTGTTGAGCTGCCATGCTCGGACTGAGTCGCCAATTTCGGTGGCGGTAACGACTCGACAGGAATCTTGGGGGGAAGAGGCTTCCTGACGGGAACAGGTGGAGGCGCTATCCTGGGCTTGACGGGCCGATGCACAAGAGGAGGCTCCAAAGGTTCCCGGCTTTCTTGACGGAGCGGGTTCGGAGAAGTATCCTCGGGCATACGCGGTTGAGGCGCCTCCATGGGCAGCTCTTGCTCTATCTCCTGGGGCGTCTGTGGCTCTGGACCGGTTAGAATGACCGCACGCGAGTCTTGCCAGATCGGTGGACCAGCCTGCATCCATGCGGGCTTGACGGCGCGATTGAAGGGGTGTTTAGCAGCGATAAAAGGTACGCCTGGTTTGGGAACGTCGGGCGGAGGCATTGAGGCCGGAGCGGTAGACACTGTAGCAGATTAGCAGAGACAGAAAGGCGGCGGGAAACGACTCACGACTGTCAAAGAGCGGCACGTTGGTGGTCTCCGGAGATAACGTCTCCACTCGACCCGCCGGTGAATCGTCTCCATCTGGCACCTCTGTTACGGATCCTTCCGTGCGCACCGATTCCATCCCGAGATTCGGCTTGAAGAGCTGACTGGTCATGCGCGACAAGGCGCTGGGCCGTCTGGAGGATTTCGGGCGTTCGTCCATGTTGCTCGTGGTTCGACTGAGCGAGGCGCGTTCGGTCCAGGTGCTTGATGTTTGACGCTGAACAAGCGAGGGAGAGTATGAGGGCGAAGAAGGATCGACCGACGGCGTTACCGCAGTCGAGGACATTTTGCGCAAGAGCTTCCATGGGTTTGAGTCACGGCCGCTCGAGGGTTTGCGGTTAAATAGAGGTCGAGGGATTGAGGGCAGTGGTCTGTCGGAGGTGTCTCCGTAGGCCGGCTGAGTCGGCGAAGCGGGCGTCTTGGCGAGATGTCAGCCCACGACAGCAGGAGAAATATGAAATCCTTACCGTTCCTTGCGTCTCTGCCTGTATCCTTGGAGAGTGTATATAGCTGCGCGAGGTGGGCGACGACGACAACTAGCCCAAGCCTCAGTAACGGTTGATCGCAAGTCGAAGCCGGACTCACATCTTCCTTCATCTCTCCCACACTCGCCCGAGCCGTCGGGCTACTTAGATAACTACGTGACGGCCGCTCGTTATCTTCTTTTGGCTTGGTTTCATTTGCAGCCTGCACAGCGGTCCCTTTATCAAGGATAGCCGTGTTCTGCTCGACGGTAACGACGGGCGCAAGCGAGAGCTTCGCGTGCGACGCCTCCACGGGTGACTCGGAAAGGCGTCGCTCATCAACGGCCTTGCCCTTTCCCTTTTCTTCCCTCGAGAATCGCGACACGGGCTCGGGCTCAACGTACGTGTCTGGCTCTGGCTCTGGCTCCACTGCAGACACGACGTGCTCTTCCATCACCTCTTCCTTCGGCTGTTCCGAGGATTGTGCATCTTGAACCTCCGCCGGCTCACTTTGCTTCCCTGGCACCTGATCGCCTGCCGATCCCCTTGACTCCTCCATACCCTCCATCTCGGGATCAGGCTTCATCCGCGCAAAAGCCCTCGTTAACCGCTCCTCGAGCCCCAACCCGCGCTCGATATCCCTTTCCCACGCCTCCCGCTGCTCCCTCCGCTGCGCCTCATCCTCTGTCTCTGGGCCAGCCTCTTCAGCAACGGACGAGCGCGTCGAGCGCGTCGATGTCGCAGATGACTTGCGCCGGATTTGCGCGTTGATTTGACGCTGGGCGATGGCGATTTCGAAGCTAGGCGGTGGGGATCGTGCACGATCGGCGTCGGGCGGGAAGGGCGGTGGCGGGTCGTCCGGGTCGGAGGGTGTTGCGGCGGTGTTAGGGAGGATTTGGCGGGAGAGCGGGGATGCCTCGAATGTCGGTGGCGGGGGAGGCGCGGACGGGCTATCGAGGGCGGAAAGGTCGCCGAGGTCGTCCCATACGTTACGTCGCCGCATCGACGCCTGACGCAGGAGACCGACGGACGGGGTCGTCGAGGCGCGTGAGTGGTGCGTGTGGGTGTGCCGACGGGGTGCGGCGGGCGTGGCGCTCGTGCTCGGTTCGTTGCCTGTCGATACGGGATTTTGACGAGTCTGGCGAGCGCGTTTTGTCCGTCGCGTCGGGGCGTCTTGGGAATCGAGGAAGCGCTGGGCGTGCGTTGCCGGCGCTGTCGTTGGAGTAATAACCGGTTGTGCAATGATGATCTGCCAACAAGTCAGCCCAGATACATCGACTCACGACCCGGATACCGCTCAAACGCACCTGCTGAACCCTCGACTCGCTATTCCGCTGCTCAGCCCTCGCTGCCTCTCTCTCCCGCCGTCTCTCTTCCCTCCGCGCAGCCTTCCTCGCCTCCTTCTGCGCATCCATCCATTCCTTGCGTATCCGCTCAGCCGAGGAAAGTCCATCGTTGCCCCGTGCGGATGAGAGACCGTATGCGGGCGTGCCGGTAATGACCGGCGGAGAGGCGAGGGTCGATGCGAAGGTCTGTGGTTGTGCTGAAGCTTTGACATACGTAGACGGAAGCACGAGCGTCGTTGTCGGTGCGACTACCGGTGTCGGTTTACTAGGCTTTGCCGCTTCGGCCGGACCACTGCTCCTCACGACCTCTTCACGGGGCTCCCTGGGTGTAGTCAAGGGAAACGTCCCCGGAATCACGGGATCCATCGTCCCGGCACTGCCCCTCCGCTCCCCCTCCTTCTCCGGATCGGACGTCTCGGCGTGGCCTGGCGTCGTACCGAACATGTAGGAGAGCCAGCCGGCTTGTTTTTGTGGCCGCGGAGCGCGGGCGAGGTACATCTCTGGCTTTGGTGGTGGCGGGTCGGCGACGGCGGGGGTAGAAGCGGAGAGAACGGGAAGCGAGGAGTAGGACTGGGTATGGGCGTGGGCTGGCTTGGCGGAGGATATGGAGGGTCTGTGGGCTGAGGAAAGGTCAGCGTTGTGCACCGAGGCAAATTGTCCAGTTTCAGAGAGGCTCAACGTCTCCTCTTCCTTCTCTGCACGTTCCAACACTCTGCAACCTCTGCGAACTTTGCTCCAAGTCCTCCTACTCACCCGCGTCAAAGCCCACCTCCCTGACGGCCTTGACCGCCGGATCCTCCCAGTCATTCTCGACCTCGACGAGCGGGCCGTCCTCTGCGGCCGTGGTATTCCGTCTCAGGAAGGGGAACATCCTTGCGGCACGGGACAGCCGAGGGGACGATCAGGGCGGGATCCGCCTCAAGAGCGCCCGCGGAGAATGCATGCGTCGATGGACGGCGATGACGTAGCACAAGTTGCTTCCGCGCATGTCAGCAGCACCCGCGCGACCGAGTGACCGGCACAGTCTCTCGCCTCCAAGCCGGCGTACTCTACACGTTGGGATACCTTGGGCTACATAGATGTTGCCCTCGTCGAGGATGGTTCGATCAGTGCTTGGTTACCCGACATCAAAAGACTTTGGTGTGATATCGATCAGTGTTGGACACCCGGAAACTATGACATAAAGCATGTCGACAGGGAGCCCAGGATTCTCAACAAGCTCACATGGGGTGGGCGCTCCATCGGCAATAAAGTGTGCGAATCGAAAGCGTAGGGGCGGTTGTCGCCACAGATAAATCACGGGCTTGATCCAACGCAGGTGTACGGCATTCGAGCGCTGCAACGGTCTTATACTCTCCCAAAGTCGTTTTTCTTGCTGCTCCTGATGATGTTATTCTTCTCCTAGTCTTTTCTGATGTTCCTCGCGGAGTCTCGGAACTTTTCCATTCAATACATTTTCATCCCAATAGTCTGTTACAATTTTTCCCTTATAGTTTTCTGGTAGGAGAGGTCCCCCCACTTCCTCGTCCCCGGCATGTGGAACTTGGAGGTTCCCTCCTGACGGGGACCGTCAGCTCGGCCCCGTGGACGACGCTCCTGGAGGGACAGTGGCATGTGATCTGGACGAAAGACATCGCGCCGACGGATCAGCGGAGTCCCTTCAGATGCGTTAGAGCCTGCGTTGGGGAGCGTTCCTGCCGACAGCTCTTTTTCACATGTTGGAAGTCAGGCTGGCCATGATGGGCGCTGTATGGGTATTCGAGCGTCTCGAGGGGTTTCTTAATCTGACAGCTGATGTGCGAGGAGGGCAGAGGAATGAGAGGCGTCCGGGGATGAAGACGCAACATTCAGAGAAAGGGGCTGCAGATCCGGTACCGGTGCGCGTAAAGTTTTCCACTTTGTGGGAGCTTGTTGGGCTACGGTGGCACAAAGGTTTTGGCGGCGTACTTACGTCGTATGTCCTCTTAGCATCTAGGGATGCCCCCTGCTTTGTACTTCGGACGGGTATCAATCGACCAAAGCGTGTCATATGGGCAAGTCCTATTGCAACCAACTTCAGTCCCTTCGTCCGCGTCAATAAAATACCTTCTGGTCAGATATCAGCACCCTCGTGGGTGCAATTCTGACACACAAAGGGTTTCTTGATTCTTCTAACCGATTCCTTGGGGGGCAGCAGGCCATGAGCAGTGTATTTTAAGGGGTTCGATCAGCGTTGTGAAGCGTTTGGGACCCTTCCTTTTTTAAATGATTAAAAGGAGCGTCATCGCTAGGTTTGGGGGGTCAGGCCTTTGGGCTTTGAGCGACTTGTGCGATCGCAACTCAGGTCGACAAAGGAGGCCCTTTGAGTCACCTATAAATAGGTGAGAACAAGGTCTCCACCGCCTCGGGACGCGGTATGGCGTATTTCGCAAGCAACCGAGTTGCGTGGAAGTCTCCCTGGCGAATAATGGCGATTCGGGAGATCCCGGGCGCAATTGAGTGTCATGTGGCCGTCGGGCGATACCTGAGACGGTGCAACAGCATTCTCAGCAATATATCAAAACCGAGTAACGGAGGGATGGGTCGCGCTGGTCAAGGAAGAAGGAACGCCCTGTATGCCTGACTGCTTGTATCCACCTTGGCCTACTAAAGAGTAATGAGGCATGTCACCAACCCCGCTGCCAGCTACATGATATCAAGCTCAAAATCGCGGTACCACAACGTATGAACTACATGAATGACTCGTCATATATCCGTGAATACTTTCTGGACAGAGAGCGCATTCCTTCGGGCTTTGAAGGCCTCATTCTGCTTCGAATGATCCTCGCAGTACAATCAGCCAGCGATAGCATGCTTGTATGGGCCTAATGCGTGACTGTCCCTGTCTCCATGAATGTTTGCCTCGACCGTGCTAGGGTTAAAGTCATCTGCAACGCGCCTAGGCTTGCCCCTTCCCCCAGCAGCTGCGAATTGCTCCTGGCCTTCCCCACTCTATCCACATCTTCGCTTTCGCGTGTACCGTTGTCGTGTCATTGTGCGCCCCCCATCATCGGCAATCGTATGTCTTGTCAAACTTCGTGTCACTTGCCTCCGGTTACCAAGGCTTAGCGGACAAGGCGGCGCCGTGTTGAGCTACGAAGAAACGCTGAGCGCCATTCGAGCCTTTCTATATCCAGTTTTTCGCGCATCCTGGTCTTCTGCGTTTGAGAGGACGTTTACTTGCCATAGCCTGTCCTTCCCGGACCAAGCAATGGAAGTGACCCTCTGACGGGTGATCCAGCTTGCTGGGTCGACAAGTTGAGATAATTGTTAAGATGGGCCACCAAGCTGGCCACCACGACTCTCGAATCAGTCGCAACGCCTCCGCCGGCGGCCAACCTGGGGGGCACCGTCGGGACTCCCGGCCAGGCGAGCCGGACCTCCACAGCTGGACGTGCCGAAGGGTGTCTCAGGCGCTAGTGACTGCCTGCCAACGCGCTCAGACCGGATATCGGGGGAATGCCATATCGGGGCAGACGTACGAGGGGATGGTGCGCATTTCCCGTCGTCCCCCGTGTCTGTCTCTCGAGTATTCCCCATCATGTCGTCCGTCTCGAAGCCCAAGCGTACGTCGGCGAGGTGGAATGTTGTCGGGCATGTGCTGATCCGTCGAGTTGCAGCTCTGCCGTTCCCGTATACGTTCGCTGCGGGAGCCATCGCAGGATGCACGGAATTGTTGTGTCTTTACCCGCTTGGTACGTTTCAGGAAGCTTTCAGGGGCCCGGTATACTGACGATTAT
Organism: Naganishia sp. PG3902-1; assembly: GCA_023628075.1. Lineage (NCBI taxonomy): Eukaryota > Fungi > Basidiomycota > Tremellomycetes > Filobasidiales > Filobasidiaceae > Naganishia > Naganishia sp. PG3902-1. The sequence continues at coordinate 1,111,636 of JAMALH010000008.1, forward strand.
CGACAGACACCATCAAGACCCGGATGCAGCTCGAGACCGGCAAGGGCCAGCATGGGATCGTCGGAATGCTCAGGGAGATCGTCGCCAAGGAAGGGTGAGTCGCAATGCTCGGCTGTACAGTTCGTTGCTTATAGCTCAATCAGTGCTGCCCGGCTGTACCGAGGTATCATTCCTCCCTTGATGTTGGAAGCCCCCAAGCGAGCTATCAAGTGTAAGTGCTCATTCGACCTCCGTTCCGCAACCCGCGCTGACTCATCCCGCAGTCGCCGCCAATTCCTACTGGGGCAACACTTTCACCAACAACGGCGCTCAACCCATGACCCAATCCCTGGCGATTATCACCGGTTGCGCCGCAGGAGCCACCGAGTCCTTCGTCGTCACCCCCTTCGAACTCGTCAAGATCCGGCTGCAGGACAAGGCGAGCACGTATACGAGTCCGAGCGATGTGATCAAGAAGACGATCGCGAAGGATGGGCCGTTGGGGATGTACAATGGGATGGAGGCTACGTTCTGGCGACATGTTACGTGGAGTGAGTACAAGACGGAAAGTGGCATTGGGTGTCGTTGGCTGATTCTTGTGCAGACGGTGGTTACTTTGGTACCATCTACACCATAAAAGGCATGATGCCCAAGGCAGAGGTCAGTCTTGATGCATACCAGCCGTGACGAGCCCTTACCTTGCGTCCAGTCCAAGTCTGGCGAGCTCTTCAACAACTTTGTATCCGGTGCCATCGGTGGTGCCGTCGGAACAATGCTCAACACTCCGTGTACGTAGCTGTCCTTCCGATAATTCAAACCTCCTGACATGCGCTCCGCAGTCGACGTCGTCAAGTCGCGTATCCAGATGCACTCGACCGGTGAATGGTATGTTTCCCGGTGCCCGCATCTCGACATCGCAACTGACTCGTTCGCATCAGGACTTTCCCTGCTCTGGCACGAATCGTACGAGAGGAAGGCCCCGGTGCATTGTACAAGGGTACGTTTCGAACATGTAACGTTGTCCAGCACTCGGCTGATTTGTTTTGCGCATTCAGGTTTCGCGCCCAAGGTCCTCCGATTGGCGCCGGGTGGTGGTGTCCTCCTTCTCGGTACGTCGCGCAATTCCACACATGACCCGCTCAGACGCTTACCTTTGTCGTGCATCATAGTTGTTGAAGCGTTGTCGACCGTCTTCCGAAAGAGCTTGGGCCCGCCTTACATTTGATCGATACGCCTCGATTGACACTGCGTTAGAAGAAAAACGGGACGTTGGGTTCCGGAATAGCGTTGTAGTTTCGCATAGAATACGTTATGGGTTAGGATCGACGTGCATATCATCATGGGATTTGGGTGGAGGGTGTGGAGAATTTCGACTTGAAGCGGTCCGCTATTGGAATGCAGCCAGCCTGGAAGGTCTCTCCACTCAATCGCTCTTGCGTTGTCGTCGTCGCCGAGGAACTGGTCGCTGGATGACCATATGCACAATGGGAACTCAAATATCCTCCTAGCGGTTTCCCTTATGTGTATTTGACCTCACAGGTACACCCGTATACGTGTATCACCCATCACTCCCGTTGAGCTTCAGTCGTATGGTCGGGCTCAAATCTTCTATACCTTGATCCTCCATTCGCAATAACATACAACTCGAGCGCCAACACGACACTGGGATTTTTCGTGCGCGGACTGGCTTGAGCTGCAAACGACCGCGGCGATCACGTATTGAACATCTCGAATTCAGCGTCTTCCAGCCAATCCAGATTTCCAAACTATTGTGCATGATGGCGTGAAGCCATTCAAGAGTCGCTAGAACACCAGCGAGGGCAGTTGGCCAGATGGTGACCATTTGATGTTGCAGGATTGAGCTCCCCAATGAGGACGGGCGGAGCGATCCTTCTAATTGTCTTGACTCGGACGCGGAAAATTTGAGCAAAGTCAGGCATCTGCGGATGTTTGTGGTCTATCTGATAATGATGGTATGGTGCGGTATGGGCGGAAGGACAGCAGTCTGTAGCGGATACATCAACATGAGCGCAACAACGTTCAGCCGTAGGAAATTGTTAAAGGAGTCTCGAGCTTGCGAGACGAAGAGTCCGATGAACCGCAAGCTGTTAGTAACCTTTAAGTATTCCACCATTCTGCTGGCTGGTCTTATACGCCGCAGTTGTCTTGCGATCTGCCACGGTCGAAACTTGGTAAGACTTAAAACCCAACAGGCATCTCAGAAACTGAGTCTGACATGCAACCAAGGTACAGCTATATAGGGATCGTACAGGAGGCATTCGACGGATCGCGTTAAAACATGAGGATGACGCATCGTTATCGTTGGCGGTTTATAAGAAGGTCATAGCCCCGCGCCGTGTCCTCTGAGGACGATCGCCAAAGATGGTCAGGCGTTGACTGCATTCGCATCGGCAGCCGGAAGACATCACCTCGCCACCGTCGCCATAGCAGTGCGCCCAGGTGCGAGTTGATGTTGAGGCTTCAAAGCTCTAGTCTAATAATGATACGCGATGTACCATATGTACCGTTGCGCGAAATGTATACAGACATATACACGCTCTTCATTGGGTCGAGCTTCTTACTGATCTTATCTTTCCACCTCGGCAGAGCCTCAGATTCTCAATAACCGGTCGGCATCGCGATTGTATCTTGGTATATTTCTTCGTGTCGATCGCGTTGAAGCATGGGCTCGAATTCGAAGTGATCTTCTAGCGAATCGAGGGGGACTGTACATCGCATTTCACGGACGCTCCACTGGAAGTTGTAGTGATGCTACAGCTGCCCGAAGGGAACGTCCAATTACATGTAGTCATGTCTGAAATGGCTCTACTCCCTGCTCAAGCTCTTGCGACGCCAGAGGAAACCCAGATCTGGGCATCAACCTGGTTCCAGCGAAATTTCCAAGCCGCTCCCGCGTCTCGGAGCCGTTACTCCACTACGCAAATGTACAGGGATAGCGAATATATTGCTTGACCGGCATCTGCAGGTTATAAACCACTTTCGCATCAGTGACAAGGGAGCCTGTGATCTGATAGATGAGGAGATGGCGGCACGTGAAGCACGCTATATAATATTGCTGCCGAACGGAGAAGAGGGACGAGACAGGGAGATGGCATGCATGAGATCCCGTCTATAAATAAGGGAATGTCCATCCACCTCCGTAATTGGTTCCGGGCGCATCAGCGATCGCCGAGTCTGCCAACGCCGCCAACGCCGAGCCAAGGACCAGGATTGAGCAAGTTATGCACGCGCTGGGTTAATCACTCGGATATTCACCATCGACCCATCCCCGCCATCATCACTTCTCGCTCACCATCGCTGCCATGGTAGACGCAGACGTCGACATCCCCGCAGCGTCGCCCTCACCGCCGCCGCCGCTCGACGTCTCACAGCTCCCGGCAAAACGCAAAATCGCATGTCTCGCGTGCCGCACGATCAAACTTCGTTGTCTCTTTGCCGCGCCGGATTCTGCGCCGCTCGATCCGTGCCGGAGGTGCAAGCGATTGGAATTGGCGTGTGTCTATCAGCCGAAGAGGAGGCCAGTGAAGCCGCCGCAGGGAGAGGGTGGAAAAACGGAGGGCAGAGAGGGAACACGGTCGCCGTTTGATGAAGACAGTGGTGGAGGCCAGGAAATGGCACAGCAGTCCAGTCGCGGGCCGTATATGAATGCCCAGCAGCAGCAGCAACAGCAGATACATCAGCAGCATCAAGCACCTTCACAGCATCCTCCGCAACAACAGCAGCATTTACAACAGCATTTACCGCATCATGTCGACCTTCCCCCCAACAAAAGACGAAGATTACCGGATTCGGACACAGGACAGGAGGCGATTGTCCCGTATGGCGCGCAAGTCACGGACTTTACCGACAGTCAGGCTTACGCTTATAACAGTTATCCGGGACAGGATCAAGGGAGAATGATGATGGCAGGTATGCATGATCTGCGGAAGGGGTTCTTAACTTGTGCTGAGCGACGGATATACCCTAGAAGACAGAAAATTCCTTGCGTCGGACGCCACTACGCCATATTTGGCCAACATTGCCAATACGCCATTCTTGCCCAGTAATGGCGCGTTTCGTCCCCGGGAGCCCTCAATCACCTATGTCAACCCTCAACAAAACCGCGATTGGCCCGGCTTGTATGATCCAGCAGCGGAAATTCAGCATCTACAGCAGCAGGCTCTAACCAATCCAGGTAGTCAGCATCCGCAGCATGTGCAGCGCTTTCCGCCACCAGACGCAAGAGCAGTCATGCAACCATCAATACCTCAGAGCAATCAAGGACAAGTCATCGCGCAAGATTTTGGCGCGCCAATGGGTCCGCACGGTGCTTTCCCTGGAAACCGCGATGCCGGATCGGCGGGGCCGGTTGTGACGCCAGGCAGCGCGACCGAGGGCAGTATCGGGACTGGGACGACTGGTACTGGACCGACGCAAGCAAGGCCCGTTACGAGCAGCGGAGGAACATCGCGGCAGAAGGGCAAAATTCTGTATACCCAACCGCTGAGTATCTCTCCGAGCAGTATGAGTAACGCGGGCGGAACGGCCGTTGGAGGGTTTCACACGAGTAGTGAAAGGACGACTAGGCACGATCATAGCGCGCACGCTCCTGTGCCTCATCAGTTGGCGCATCCGCAGGCGGCACCTGCGTATCGCGAGTACGGATCGTACCTGTCGTTTGAACGGGACGTCCATGATGTTGGCGCAGGACCGATTGCGCCCGAGGATTCAGATGAGGAGGCAAAGGCGCTCGCAGCAGCTAGAGGCGATGAGTCAGAGGGGTTGGTCAGCATCAAAGAGGAGGGCGCGGATGGACACGGCCATGGGACGAGTGCGGAGCAGCGCGCGATGCGGAATTCTATGGCTCTAACGAGTATATTGGACGATATGAAGAAGGATCTGCGCGGTCCTGCCACGTCATCTGAACGAGATCGATTACACCATCATCACCACTATGGACATGGACATCAGCAGAGCGAACGGAATGCACACCTACGTTCACACGCCGCAGACTACGTAACTCAGGAGGATTCACTCGAGGCTCGACGCGATCCCACAGATCCTGACGGAGGTGGCGACGGCGCGAATGCGGGAAGTCGCGAGATGGATATCGGCGAGCGGTATAATGCCCTGGATATCGCTGAACGTGAACGCAAATTGGCCAGTGCGCTTGACGTTGGAACAGGAAGCATTGGGAGCGGTGGACCGATCGTTGTCAACCTCGATGGCGCGTCTTCACATGATTCCGGATCGTCTTTTGTGGGGCATGGCGCTGCGCGGAATGGTTTCCCTGCCGGACAAAGTCAACCCGGCAACCATCTCGAGGTGCCCGGTCAGCATCGGCCGCATCCTTCTGCTATGGCCACAGCACGCAGTAAACGAGGAAGTGGTCATCGCGTGGGTATCGCTGACGACGCAGAGAGAGCAAAGCGGATGGCTCGCGAGTATCAGCGGTTAGAGAGCGAGAGAATGGAAGGATTGGAGGATCCTGTTACGCTTGGCATCCTCGACGAGGACGATGTGGGATTCTTGTTCGAGTGGTAAGTTGCAGAAGCTCCGCGAGAAACGATGTGCTGATTCGGATATTGCCAGCTTCCACGACAAGTTCAACGCTTACATAGCCATTCTCGATCCCGCGCTACATACTGCCCAATACGTCTTACGGACTTGTCCAGTATTGCACACTGCCATCTGTACGGTGACCGCTCAGACGTATGCGCCGGAGCAATACAAGGTCCTCCTCAAGCGCGCCAATTTCATGCTCGGAAAAGCGTTTGAGCGAGGAGATCAAGAAATCGGGATAGTTCAGGCGTTAAGTATTCTTAGTTGCTGGAAGGAGCCGCATGACAGAGGCGGCTGGCTGAGGTTGGGCTACGCCATCCGGTATGTTGAGCGGAAACCAGGTCAGGCATAACATTGATCGCTGTATTAGAATGGGCTATGAATTGGGTCTTGACCAGCCGCCACAAAGACCGTTGCCAAAAGATCGCCTCAAGGCTCTGGAGGTTCTCGTAAGTGCCAGCTTCTGCCGATAAATCTCATCGCTGATCGTTATAGCACAGAACCGTGAACGAACATGGTTTCAATTAGCAGCATTCGACAGGAGGTAGGTCTTGCGTCTCCGGCCAAAGCTCTTACTGACTCGCCCAATAGTATGCACAGCATCTTCGGTCGTCGGCAACGGATGATTCGGACGGAAACGCAACATTGGATTGAGGAGTGGATTACAGACCATCCCGAAGTCTATTGCTATGCCGACGGCATGCTTGCGGCTTCATATCCCACCGGAGAAATGATCATCAATCTGCGCCAAAGTACACCATCTTACATGGAGGACGACGTTGGGTTCCGCGTCATGCTACATCGCACTAAATCGGATATAGCCTCGTGGCGGGAGAGGTGGTTTGGTGAACAGCGTGAGTCAATTTTCTTCAGGGATTCACAATTCTGACGCATCCCTTAGCGCTGGCATTTCTGCATCCCATCTCTGCCGCCATCATTGGGTTTTATGCCGTTGCGTCGGATTGGGAAGTCGCCGATTTCTGTTATCGCAATGTTCCGAAGTCGAGAATACCGGAACATCTCGCTGACGCCACGTCAAAAGCGATGAAGCTACTCAGGTATATAGTTACGGACCTTGCACCGGGGGAGATCATGGTCTTTGCCCCTGATGTAATCACGGTTCGTGCCGCGCGAAGTGCGGTCTTCCTTACTAGGGTAAGCCAAACAAGAATGCTTAGAACGCTAGCTCATCCGTTCTACAGCTCGTTCCACAACTCGATCCGAGCGTTGTTGAAGAAATCTACAACATATTCCGTGATGTGGTACGCGAATGTCGACGACACAGTCGTGGCCAGAACACCACATATCATCTCGCCAAGTTCTTTGCGAGCCTGATCAAAATATCCTCAGTCGGTCCAACGAGATCCGCTTCGAGGTTGCAGACGCCCGAGGATGGCGTGCAAGAGCAACAACCTGCTGCAGTGTCGGGTGAAGCACTAACGGCCAAGCTGAATGCAGCGGCCGAGGATACTACAGATTCGAATGCGGCTCCCCAAGACTTCTTTCAGGTGAGACTCCTCTTCGCCGTATTTTATCATAGGCTGACACAGTCCGCAAGAATGATGCAAATCTGTTCAACTTCGACGACTCTGTGGACCCGCTATCAATCGACGCCCTGCTTCAGGAAAGCCAAGACTGGTATGTCGCTACGCTTCCCCGATGACGTGAAGCTTACTAATCCGGGCCGGATGTAGGTTCTCGGTTGATCTTATGGCGCAGATTAATAGTGATGGTGGATGGAATCCGTTACCGGGGTTCCCTTTACCAGACAACTTCAACATGCTCTGATCGTGTAGACATCCCCGCTCTAGGTGTACTGTCATTCAGGTTGTAATGCTTCTGTTCCGTCGAATCGTTCGCCAACGGTATTGCATGGTATGTCGACTTTGAGGAATGAAAGTTAGACCGCAACATCCGCTGGCCCACGTCCATGCGTGCGCGCAGTGCCCATCGCTATGAGGAAGCAAATCAGCTTTTACAACATCATAACCTCGCAGATCAAGAGACTCACGATCTGTACGGTGCAGAAACAGCGGAGGGAACTCTCATCAGTCGCTTTGCGGAACGCGGGTCTGAAAACAACTCACAGCGGTATGGCATTTGTTCCTTTGCATCGACCCGCACGAAATGATTTGGCTGTTTCGTTAGCAGGTTGGCCTCGTCCCACGCATTGATCTCCACCGCTTCCTCCTTTTCCGGCCGCTTCTTCCGCCACAATCGATAGAGCGCGAATGCAATAATCTATGGGGCCGAGATGTTACAGATGAAGTGTAATACTGATTATCGCAATTTTCTCACCAATGCGACGAGGACACCAAAGATGGCTCCAACGATCGCTCCGATGTTGCTTCCACCATTCGTTCTACCTCCAGGAACGCCACTTTGTGAGACGGGCTGTGGCTGAGTGGAAGGTGAGGGGGTGTCCGCTGCAGGCGGTATAGTCTGCGAAGGTATCTGACTTGGCGGGAGAGTCGAAGGAGCAGGAGTAAAGCCGGCAGCGCATCCTTGGCTATCAAAACTCGGCAGCTGGTGAAAAGCTCGAATCCCGAACGCAGCGGAAAACCTACCCGAAGCAGGCTACACCTGTCCCCCATACTGTAAAGGCATCCAGTGCAAGTCCCTTGCCATCTTCCAAATTGGTCACCACTAGACGATGCTCTTGCTGGCTCAGGCCACTTGCGATGAACATCAGCTGTTGTGCCGAGAATGTGTTTCGAGTAGCGTTGGCGATCGAAGGTGCTCCAGCATCCAATGTTACCGAGTAGGTTCCAAGCGTAGGTCCCGTCGGCCCCTGGATCTGAAGAGAGGTGCCTTACAAATGAGTCAGTTTTGCGACTGTATTTCTCTCCTCAGAAGGACCTACCCGTAAAGTATAGACTTGCGGAGGCGCCTTTGGAGGCTGTGTAGCTCAAGGTTTTTCCTTGACTGGCTGTGGCTATGTCGTCGTTGATAATCGAGTTTCCGGACCCAGTACCTCTAGCAAAGCCTTGATATTCAACATTTGTGTAAGAATCGTCTATCATAGCATGTATTGCCGGTTGGCTGGGAAGGGCAAGTACTTCAGCCACCGTATTTGGCTATTGTAGTATTCACGCCTACCTGTCCGCACCAAGGGCAACCTCGAAATCCATGCCCTGAAACCTAAAGGCGGCTGCCGGTCCTGACGCAGAACACCCGTTACCATTGAGTCTACAAGCGACCAACAATCGCACTTGGTGAGTCGCTGCCGCCGTTGTCGCCTTAAGTTTGACTCCACTTTGCGGAATGACGGTCAGGGGATCAGAGTCAATTTGTGCCGTCACTTCGTATGCATCTGCTGAAAGCATCGAAAAGAGCGGGGTAAAGCTTGGCGCTAGGAGGGCGTAAGGATAAGCTAGTCTCACGCACGTTACGGAAATATAAACCCACACGAAATGTTTTTCACGACGATCCAAGTGCCATCTTTATCTTCGCCGTATGTCGCTAGTTCCTCGCCATCCGTACTTGACAAGCCAATCCACCCAGCCTGAGCGCCGCTGACGTAGCCGCTGCCATTATCGAGTAGTGTAATGTAAGGCGAATAATCGAATAGGGGCGAGCTCGACGCCACCCTGAGTACCTGAGGCTCCGATCGCTTAGGCATGTTGGGCGAATGGAAGGGTCACTAGGAGGCTTGTCGAGCTATGCAGGTGATTCGTAGCATCCGGCACGGCATCTTATGCCGGTCACCTGCATATGATATTACCCCGTCTCAGGGGCGTGGTAAAGGACCATGAAAGGATGTTCAGAATGTCCATAAAGGTGCGTTGACGCCGCGTTTCAGTCAGCCTTATGCGATTCAAGTATGCTGACGAGGTCCCGAGGCCGTTGGTAATGACTATACCGAGGTCACAGGTCTACGACATTGTCTATAACAGTTCTATCTTACATGTTGTAGTGGTGTTGACGGTATCACCGTGCGTTCCCAAAGAACCAGCTTTGACGCTTGGCTGCAAGTTTCAATTCGATTAGCAGCCATAACTGGGCTATAATGACTCAACTCACGAGTCCCGGTCGTGCTCTCGTCGGACAGTCTGCTGACCGTCGCACCGGGTAAACCGCCAAAGGTATTGCTGTTCAAGCCCGCATTCGAGGCGACGTTGCCGCCTCCCCCTGAACATCAACGAATCAGCAGATGGGCAGACGAAAGGACCGACGACTTGCCTCGTAATGGCTTGGCTATCCTGCCGAACCCGATCCCGGACGCCATATGATTCTCCTTGGCCATGTCGCTGTACATGGTGGCTGTATGCAAATCTCGATGTGCGCGAGCTAGTTCGGATTCTCGAAGTTTGCGCTGGGCTTCCGACTGTTCATAGAGTCGCTCGAGGTTGATGATGCGCTCCTTTCTCTCGGCGAGTTTGCGCTCAGACGTATTCAGGTCCCTCTTGAGGGTGGTGTTCTGGTTCTCGAGCTGCGTGGAACGATGAGAGCCGAATTGATCCGTAGCTGGGACAACTCACACTGCGCTGCACCTCGTACATCTGACTCATGTTATACGCCATCATCTTCATCTCCTTTTCGTGTGCCTTGGCATTCGTGGCCTTGGCGAGTGCGCGGTACTTTTCCTTGTACTCGTCGAGCGCGATTTGAAGTTCGACGACCTGTCACCAAGGTTAGCGTGTGAGTGATAGCGAGCGCAAAGACGTACCTTTTCGCAGCGGTCGGTGATATCCCGCACCAAGTTTCGCTTCATGACCTCGAATTCTGCGTGTTGCCCCTCGGCCGTGCGCCGAACCCTTTCGAGCTCGTGCGTCATGTTGACGAGTTCGTGCCCGTTCTGCACTCCGTCCGTCGAGTCGACCAAGATGCGCTGCAGAGGGTCCGGTCAGCGATGAAACTTACAACCGACGTGGACGTACGTTTAAATCCTCTATGGTAGCCGTTTGGCTATCGATCGTCGTCTGTAGCCTGATGAGTTCCTCCTCTTTGCCTTCGAGGCGTCTCCTTAACGCCGTAGTCTCCACCTCCAGAAGCCCTTGCTTGGATTCGTATTGTGCCTTGAAGCTAGCCTGGAGAGGAGTCAGAACAATCTGCGAAGAGGGGCAGCTGCGGACCTTGATTTCCGCTATCACCTCGGACCCTACGAGACCAGATGATTGTCGAGCTATAGTCGGATCAGCAGAGGTACAAATGGCAGCACACACACACCTACCGAGCAACTCTTCGTACGCCGTATTCCGCTGCGCAAGCACGGCCTCGAGGTCCTCGCGTTTCTGCTCATACATTTCGAGATGCCCCTCCGTCTGCCGCAAGCGGTCCTGCAAGCCCCGCAGGAGCGCCTGATTCTCGGCGAGATGGTGGCGGACCATGTCGCGAATCTGGTCCTGGCCAGTCGTGTCCGTGGAAGAGTCTACGAGCTGACGAAGCTTTGTCGTCGTCGCGTTCTCCGGGATGACCTCGTTCTGGTAACGAAATGAGCCCAAAGCCCCCAAGTGTTTCCTCGAGCAACTTGCCGTATCAATCTTGGCCATCATCTCCGCCAGCATCTCCGCCTTTTTCTTCTCCCGATCGTCCGCCACCGCCTCGGCCAGCTGCCGCTCGAGCGCCTCGACCTGCCGCTTGGCGCCGCCCAGTTCGGTCGAGAGTTCGAATTCCCGGTCGCGCGCGGCATCGAGTGCGGCGCGCGCGGCGAGGGATTCCTGTTCGAGCCGATCGTGGCCGTCTTTGAGATCTTTGAGTTCGAGCGCGATGGTGGTGCGGTCCTGCCGGGGGAATCAGTGAGCGTGTATGAGTTGGAGGCGGATGAACGGACCTGAATGGTGCCGTCCCATTGTTGCTGCAGACTCTCCAGCTGTCGCCTCAGTTCCTCGTTCTCGCGCGACTTTTCCGCCAATGCGGATTCCTGGAGAGATTGTCAGCGGGCGTCTGAAAGAGCTTACACGCGCCCAAACGCACCTTTTCCGCGATGACATCGTTGAGCTCGTTTTCCCGCCTGAGGAACTCGTCAAGGTCGAGCCGTGGCAATGAGGGCGTATCGCGTCCCGTCCCCGGGACGGAGGGGGATGCGCTGCGGGACGGCGTGCTCGAGGTTAGGCTCGGGGAAAGTAAGCTCGACGGGGGGCGTTTCTGCGACGGTGCTGCCGCCGTCGCCGCCGCCAGCGCCGACGTGCCGATCGTCCCGCGTAGGCGTTCCTCGGTGGCCCATTCCGCCTCGTCGACGGTGCCACCGGCACGCCAAACGGTCACTTCGCCGACGAGCGCCTGGTTGAACGTCTCGGACCACGCCAACTCGCCGCGACACTTGGCGAGCATGACTTTCAACTCGGCCGGCGACATCTCGGCGTTGACGCGCGCACGGTTCTTGATACTCTTGGCGCGCATGCCGAAGCGCAAGGTGGAGAGCGTTTCGGCGGCATTGTAGGATGCCGGGGAGCAGTTGATGATGAGCGTTGTGCGCGAGTTGCCGCCGAGGGATTCTTGCAGGATTCGGGTGAGCTTGGAGTCGCGGTAGGGGACGTGGGTGGACTGGACAGACGTCAGCGGACGGGAGTGGAGGGGGGCCAGAGGAGCATGAGGCTCACCTTTCCGTCCGTGAGGTTGTTGATGACCATCCCGAGCGCCGAGAGACTCTTGTTAATTTTCTTGGCCTCCTCGAGCGTCTGCCCGCTCGCGCCCGTCTTGCCGACCTTTTCGGACCCGGCCAAATCGACGAGATACAGATTCCCGCTCTTCTGCGACCCGGTGTCGACGTTGCGCTGATGGATGCCGACGACAAAGATCGAATGCGAGCGCGAGGATTCGGCGTTCATGTTGGTGGCGCTGATGGCGCGTGCCTTGCCGCCGGCCTTCATGACGGCGTATACTTCTGCTTCAGTGCCGACGTAGACGTCGGTGAGACCCTTGACGTAGACGCCACGCGTCTTGTCTTCGTGGATGGAGAGGTTGTCGTTCGCCGGGGCGAGCAAGTCGCGGATCCGTTCCATGTAGATCTCCATGTAGCTGACCTTGACCGTGTACTCGACGTTGGCGTCCGACGCGGCGATACTCGCGAATATCTGCTGCGTGATGCGCGGGACGAGACCCTTGAGCTCCGGATGCTCGATATCGGCGCCCATCATCGTAAACGTCTTGCCGGATCCCGTCTGGCCGTAGCAAAAGAGCGTGCCGTTGAACCCCATCATGACATCCTGCACGATCCCCTTGACGCCGAAATCGAAAATCTCGACCTGGGCCGACGTCGCGGGAAAGACACGGTCAAAGCTGAACCCGTCCCGCTCCGGGCCCGCCGCCGCGGTCGTCGTCGCGGCGTCGGCCCCGTGGAGACGGACGGTGGTGAGGGACTCGTCAATGTGGATGCATTCGTCCGAGTGCGCGTCGCGCTCCATGCGGTTCATCGGCCGGAAGCGGCATACGACCTTGATGTTGTTGCCCTGGGCGGGCGTCGGGGCGGACATGGTGTCTGCGTCGGGGCAGGGGAGGGGGCGGGGCGGGGCGGGGCACGTGGCACAGGAACCAGGCGCGCTCTCGAAATCTCACAGGGCACGGGACGGCCATGTCTCACCGAGCGATCCCTCCCTCGCGTCGCTTACGTAATGGAATGCATGGGTTTCATTTTGCATCCGACAGGGGCATCTCCTCTACAGCCGCCGCGCATACAGTCCCCACTCATCCACGACCGCGTGCCCACCCTGCTCCACCGCCGCGCCGCGCGCGCTCATCCAGATCCGCTTGATCCGACACGACGCGTACACCCGGATATACGTCACGGATGCATAGCTCCGCGGCAGGGGCTGCGGGGCCGAGCCGGAGGGAACGGGAGCGAGAGAGGTCCAGTAGCGGGTGAGCGCGGGCAGGTGGAGGGTGATGTGAAGCCACGGTGTAAGGCTCGTCTTATCGGCCGTGGGCAGGCGGAGCGGAAGATGGAGCATCGGCGCATGGGATGTCGAGTACTGCACTGTGGGCGTAGTCTGCGTTGCGGTCCATGTGTGGGGTATCTATTTAGCTATCGCCGAATCGATCGGGTCGCGCAACGTACCTGAAACGACGAGATCCGTATGCGTCCCGGATGACCGTCAGAGTCCACGACGCCTATTTCAATCGCAAACGGCCGTTCGCCCAGCGGCTTGAGTTGCAGTCCGAGCCACGCCAGGTTCACGCCGAGCGCGCGGTCGGGCGGAGCCGAGGCGCCGGCTTGGATGTATGTTTTTCGGAGCGCGGGGGATTGGATGTGGATCACGGGTTGGGCGAGGGATCCGATCGGGGGAGGGCGTTTCGGGACGAGGTGGATGGCGCCGCCGATGGGCGTTTCGCACGGCGAGGCGGCCGAGTCGAGCCAGGGGGTGCCGTCATCGGAGGCGCCTTGATGAGGGGCATCGTCACGCACGAGACAGATCGTCGAGTCTTCTGGAAGGGTGGCGTCCGTCGTACGGGTCCATAGGGGTGTCAGGGCGGGACGATTGGAGCTGTTGAGGAGGCTGACGAGGGACGGGACGGCGGTGTGCGTGAAGAGGGGCATGGCGGGCATGGAGAGACGAGCGAGAGAGGGAGAGGAGAGGACCGGGAGGTGGGATTACCTAATACCTGACCGCCGCGTCACGTGCGCCCGAGCGAATGTTGACCGAGTGTCTACGTGCCTTCTTCCGGGTTGCTGCATCAGACGATCAGAGCGAGTGGGAGTGGGAACGCGACATCGACACCGCACAATGCATCAACGATGAACCCCATCTTCAGCTACCAATCCAGGCTCCTCGGCGAACGGCCTCCGGGACACGCGCGAACGGGCAGCGGGAGCGTGCGCGGGGTGAGAGGCCAGTGGGAAGCGAGGGCGAGGGAGTCGGACAAGACCCAGGGCGCGGCATCAGTGGGGAAGAGGACGTCGGGGGAGGTGTCGCCGCTCATTGCGAGTCCGTCAAGGAGGGAGTTTCGGAGTGAATACTTGACGGGTAAGAAGGCAAGCGTGGACGGTGAGTGGGAATGACTTTCGGGTTGCACTCGAATACTGATTGATGCATTGATGGGGCACCCGGTAGATGATCTCGAAAGAGCAACGACACTGCAGGCGACGCTCGCTCGACTGACAGGCACAGACGTGCCCACTTCCTCCGATTCGGAACCCGCAGAGACGGACTCGCCTGACTTGAGCCCGCCCCGGTTCCTGCACCACCTCGCACCGGACATCGAGTCCGACCTCGACAAGTCGCGCAAGAGTCGGGCGCTGATGACGGCGGATAACGATGATGAGGATGACCCGTTGGATTTGTTCGGAAAGCGCGTGGGCGAGGGCAACGTGGTGCGGAAACGGATGTCGAATCCGTTGTTGGGCGAGCCGTATTACCCGAACCCGAATCCCGTGAGGGGGTGGACGGAGAGGCAGCGCAGGGACGGCACGGGGTTGGCGGTGTTTGATGAGGTGGGTAGACAGTCGGATCTTGCTGTGATGGAAAGTTGATTTTTCTCTGCCAGGAGCGGGAAGAGGATGCCGGCGATGTTTTCGGAAACGCAAGCGCAACGCTCAAGCCGGCATCGACGATGACGCGGAGGAAAGTCTCTGGATCGGCGTTCAAACAGGTCATCTTGCCGCCATCGGATCCATTCACGACCGAGATGAAGAGGCAGAGACCCGGTGCGGGGACGAGCGTGGAAGAGGCGGTTGCCCGGTTGAGCATCTCGTCCGGGATGAAAACGCCGTATCAGGCAATGCCAGCCTCAAAGTCGACACTTCACACGACGTCTTCCAAGCACGCCGCACTCGGTCTCGGTCGGCCATCGGCGCTTGCGGCTGGTCCCGCCACGGTTGGCAAGCCAGAGCCGGGGAAGAGGGTGCTTTCGATTGGGAAAACGGACGGAAGGGTCCTTGGGAAGCATTTGCCGAGGATTGTGTCGGCGTCTAGGGACAAGGTCGAGGTGAAGCTGCGCGAGCAAATCGCGACGCCCATGCCGGCGTCCAGGGATGCCGAAGCAAAGCCACGTTCGACGCTGACGTCCAGTACGGCCGAAACAAAGTCACGTCCCTCGGCCAGTGCATCCCGTGTAGCCGAGATACGAAGCGGATTGATGCGCAAGTCGTTGTCCATCGAACGGGAAAAGATCGCGAGCGCCAGACAGATCCCGAAGACGCCCGAGAGCGCCCACCCACCGCCCTCTCCGGCATCCCCTCGGCTGCCCGCGTCACCCGTCAAGCGCCTCATACCGGACGGCCGCGGCATGGCAGGCCTCACGGGTAAATCCGTCGCCGTCCCGACCAGTCCCCGCCCGGATCTTTTGCGCCAGGACAGCAATGCCAGTGTGTCCGGGTACGGCTCGCGTCTGCGCCTGTCCCGCGGTTTACCGCTCTCATCGTCCTCGGCCAACCTCGCGCCGGCGCCATTGCCTTCCAAGCGGCTGAACACGAACTGGATGGACAAACAGCGCAAGGCGCTCGTGGCGTATGAGTATCTTTGTCATGTCGGCGAGGCACAGCAGTGGATCGAAGGGTGTCTTGGGGAAGAGCTGGGCTGGGGGGTCGTCGAGATGGAGGAAGAGATGCGGGATGGCGTTGCACTGGCAAAGCTGGTGCGAGTGTACGAGGGTGAACAGGTCGTCAAGACAATCTGGGAGGTACGTGATGTTCGCCACACAAAGGTGACGATATTGACGGCGTTACAGGACAAGAAACATAGGTTTAGGCAATCCGACAACATTAATTACTTTCTCACGTTTGTTCGCAACATCGGGATGCCAGAGGTGAGCATGGGCAATGTCGTATACGGACCTTGCTAACAGCCGGCAGACATTCATATTCGAGCTCACGGATCTATATGACAAGAAGAATATGCCAAAGGTAATCTACTGCATTCACGTGCTTAGGTATGCCTTCTTTGCAAATTCTTTTACTTTTGCATTCCCGCTGATTCACCCCTGCAGTCACTTGCTCGCCAGACTAGGCAAAGCTAACAAGATTGGTAATCTCGTAGGACAGTTCGACTTTTCAGGTTCGTGGTGGCTGGTATCGTTCGAGCTCGAGGCTGACATTCGTGCAGACGAACAACTCGCTCAGGCGCAAAAGGGCCTGCAGGGCGTGGCAATGCCCAACTTTAGCTCGGTTGGGACCGCTCTGGCCAAAGAATGTAACATGGAGCCCGAAGAGGAAACAGAGACTGAAGAAGAAGGTGAGCAGGTGCGACTGGCTAGCGGCATTCCCAGCTGACCTTGCATAGTCCGCGACCGCATGTTGCTCGAATGCGAACCGAGCATCGTCCAAATGCAAGCTCTGATCCGAGGCTTTATACTTCGTCAACAGACCTCGCGAACGCAGAGTGTGCTTCATCTTGCGGAACCATCGGTGCTGCGACTGCAATCCCGTGCTCGGGGTGCCCTGACGAGGCGCAAGCTCGTTGCCGAGCTCGACCATCGACACGCTCTTGCGGATATGGCAGTGCAAACACAAGCCCTTGCCCGAGGCATACTGGCTCGAAGGAGATGGACGGCCCGCAAGTCTCTGGATCAGCAGAGCGGTGACTTTGCCCTGCGACTGCAATCGTGCGCGAGGTCGGTGTTGGCTCATCGTCGCGCCCAAAGATCGGAGCAGACTTTGACTCAAGCGACATCGTTTGTCGTTCTAGTTCAGGCCCAAGCGCGTGGAGTATTGCGGAGAAGGGAGCAAATGGAGCAACACGATCGTGTTCATGACCCGTCCGTTCAACAAACGATCACTCGGCTGCAAGCTTCAAGTCGCGGCATCTTGGTGCGGACACGGCATGCGGTACATATCGATAAAATCAAAGCGCTGGAAATAGCAGGAACCTATACGTCCCTTCAGGATCAAATCCGGGGTGTGCTCTTGCGCAAGACTCTCCGAACCCAAGTTCAGACCCTGGATCAATCTGCTGACATGGTGGTAGCCATTCAAGCTCAGTCGCGCGGCGTTCTCAGCCGACGAAAGAAGAAAGCTTCAATGGCAGTCATGCAAGAGGTATTCCCGGCCGTCGTCTCACTTCAGACTCTTGCTCGGGCAAAGCTGGCAAGGCAGAACAAAAAAGAGCTGCAAAAGGTTCTCTCGAAGGTGGAAGTCTCGAGCAATGTCGTTGGCATGCAAGCATTCCTACGGGCGAAGCTCGCCAAGCAAGGTAACAAGCAAGTCAAGAAGAGTTTGGATTTCGTGATGCCGGACATCCTCGGATTTCAAGCATTGGCCCGGGGTGTCTTGGTCCGACGAGAATACCACGATTGGCGAGATTATCTTACCGACGACAATACGCAAGCGGGAATCGCCTTTTTACAGCAGCTTCTGCGCGGTCAAATGGCCCGGCGACGACTATGGAGTCGTCTCGATTACATTTACTGCAATATGCCGAGCATCATCAAGGTCCAAGCGATATGGCGAGGTCGTCAGCAACGTGAAAAGTACCGAAGGATCATCACCGGACAGAATATCGATATCGCGGCGATCCAAAACTACATGCATCTTCTGGACGACAGCGAAAACGATTTCAGCGAACAGGTTCAGATCGAACGAATGCGAAAGCAAGTTGTCGAGAGGATCAGAACGAACCAGCTACTCGAGAGCCAAGTAACAGAGCTAGACAACAAGATCGCCTTGATCCTGCAGAACAAGCTCTCTTTCGAGGATCTCGTTCGCGTCAAGGGCCGCATTAATACCGCCGCCGAAATGAAGGAGGAGCAGCAGACCTTCAACATGGGCCGCTCGGATCCATTCTCCCACGATGCGCATCTCGACAAGTCACTCTGGCACAGGCGTGAGCTATACCAACGGATGTTCTTCATTTTACAAACCGAGCCCAAGTATCTGGCACGATTGTTGCGGCTTCAGACCGCGTCTGAGGCCAGCGAGCAAGACCGTCGACTCTTGCAGAGCGTTGTTCTTGCCCTCTTCAGTTATGGACAAGGTCGCAGGGAAGAGTATCTCTTGTTAAAAATGCTTCAGGTGCGTCTTTTAGGATCCGTATGCTCTGTCGCTCATTGCTTCCCTCAACAGCTCTCGATCCACGAGCAGATCCGCTGCGTTCCCGAGCCGGAACAGCTCATAACGATGCGCCTCGCGTTGACCGATATCGTGCTCATTTTCATTCGGCCTAACAATGGCGCCGCCCTCAAAGCGATATTGGGAAAGCCGATGGAAAACATTGTCAATGCGCGAGAATTGGATCTATGCATTGATCCGGTATCAGTAAGTGACGTCTTGTAAATTGTCGCTTTGTATCTAATATCCCCAAGATCTATCACCGAGTGCTCAATGACGAAGAAAGCGAATCCGGTGTCGTTAGTACAAAGCCTAGGGACGTTGACGCCCACTATGCGATCAACGTCGACCCAACGTCGGGTGCCGCTTTCCATCAACGTGAGTTCGGGTCCGAGATGGAATAACATCTGACTCCTGCCTTTACAGAACTCATCCAGCTCCAACTTTCGACGAATTCGGTTCTGGAATCCCTCTACCTCAATATCGAGTCTGTGCCGTACGCCTTGCGATGCATGGCACGGGAAATGTTATTGGCTCTGCAAGTCGCGACGCAATATACCGTTGACGATTACGACTTGGCTCCCGTCATCGCGCGATGCTTGATCATGCCGTACATCCTTCCGGCGTTAACGTGAGTGACTTGAGCAATTCCGAGGTGTTCCAGCTGATATCGGCCCGTAGCGCTCCCGAATCTCAAGGGGTAATCACCGTAAATGTAACGGCACTTGCTAGACAGAACCTGCAAGAAGTTGGCAGACTGGTCGAGGCTATCGCCACTGGCAGATACCGTGTGCCTACATACGATGTCAACATGTTTGCCAGTGTAGAAGGATACATACAAGACGCGATCCCTGCCTTCACCGAGTGGGTTCTTACGCGTATGTGCTTCGGTATATGTTGTCCGCTCATGCTGACCAATGCCATTTGTAGTCGCTAGCGTTGACGACGTCGAAAGTCATCTGAAGACGCAAGAATTGGTCGAAAAGTCAGTCGAACCCAAACCTATCACGATGACCCGTGCCGAAATCTACGCGATGCATGGCACATTGTTACGGGAAGCCGATGCAATCGTAAGTGACAAGGAATTTACCAGATGAAACATAGCTCACGCCAACACCCTCAGATTGTAGCGGAAAGTGACATGATGCGAGGCCTTCTGCAAGAGCTTGGTGGTGTACCAAACGTCCTGTACCAAGAGGGCCAAACTGCGCCTGTCACCTTTGCGTTGAGCAATCGGTTTGCGCAGGTCATGGGTGAGTGCTTTGACTGAGACTTTGCCTTCGTTGTTCATCTGTTCCCTGCAGACGATCCATTGGCAGCCGGCAAAGCCGACTGGGTCCAAGCCAAGCGACACATCCTAGCTGTCCTCCGCGTGCAGACTGGAACGACAATGATCGACGTCTTGACCGCACCAGTAACGGAGGAACAGGAGTGGATGTGGGAAGACATCGTCCGACAGGATCTGCACCGAGACCAGGTCCGGAACAGGAAAAGTCAGCTCCCGCCGGTTCCAAACCAGGGCAATGATTATCGGTTGGAGGATATCAGATCGTGAGTGCCAAGGTAAAAAGGCATGACACTTGTCTCATTGCCCCCATCTAGGCTTCCGTTCCGTGAAGTCAAGGCTCGAGCGATTCAATACTGCATGAAGCTGGAGAAACAAGGCCTCTTGGACCGCAGCGACGACTGGCAGGCTTTACTCGACGACATTGCGGCGGACATCCGTTCCAAGAACAAGAACCGTCAGCGACGAAAAAAGGACTATGAAGCGATGAGCTTTGCGTTCTCCAACAGCTCGGATAAAAAGGACGCGTTGGAAGAGCAGATCGCTTCGTATAACAAGTACATCAGCTCGGCAATGGATACTATGCAGAAACAAGGGTGAGGCTTGAAGCGAGATACCAAACGATGTTCCGCTTACCGACATCGCGTCACAGGAAAAAGCGTTTCGTCTGGCCATTCTCCAAACAGCATCGGCATCTGCGCTCGATGCAGAAGGCCGGCAAGGCTGCCAAATTTGGGTCTTTCAAGTACTCGGCTGCTGACCTGTACGAGAAACGTGAGTCGCCTATTCCCTGCCTGACGGCATTCGTCTGACCGCTGTTCACCTTGCGCAGACATTCTCCTCCCGAGCTCGACCTTTTCACCGCGACAATTCGAAAAGCTCTCCGTCGTGTTGTCCTCGAACGAGGTCGGCGTGTTCACGATGGAAATCATTGATCCGTCGTCCTCGCGCTCTTCGCAAGTTCTGGACAGCTGCGAGATCCGGATGGAGGATCTGCTGCAGGCCAAGTTTGAGAATCGGACGACGCTGGATTTGTTTGATCAGGTGGCGAAGGTGCGGGTGAATACGTTGATTTTCTTGATTAATCGGAGTGAGTACCTGTGTTGCGCGTGGCTGGTGATAACCATGACTAACGGTATGATCTGTCTTATCAACAGAATTTTACGCATAGACTAGGACGGTTGACACTATTATAGATACTTGTACGAGATGATGGACAATGTATTCTGTTCGCCTGGGCTCGTCAATTCATTCGAGCCGTGACCGTTTCGACGACAGCTGGACGAACTGCCGTGCTCTGTCATTTCTCACAATGAGATCGAAATCGGAGAATGATGAAGAAAGAATCGAAGGCCCCGTAATCCATACATGAGCGAAAACAACTGATATACATTACATCTGTGACAGGACCCATGCGGCGAGACTCAGGCAACAAAATCAAGCGCCGAGCGGACGCCGCTGTGGGCCATTCCCGACCGACCCAGAGATAGAGCGGCGTAGACGGGAGACCATGCGCACTGAGCGCCGCCGAGGAACGTCCGCTGGAAACGGACAATATCGATCCCGTGGGCAAAGTTTACGCGTAGTCCCGGTTGGTGGCGATGGCGTGGTGACGCTTATCGGCCTTGGCCATTGCTGTGAGTCGAAAGAGCAGGGGATCAGGAAAGCGTGCGAGGTGAGCGGGGGGGGAAGGAGGCAGACGTACGCGAGTACATCATTAGTTTTTCGATGATGTCCACTGAGAGGAAATGAACAGGTTAGATTGGGTTTGTGCGTGGCGTGGCGTAAGGGATGGACGTACCGTGTGTGAGGACCATACGACGGCAGCAGTAGCGTCTCCTATATCACAGAAACCGATGGACATGGGGATCAGTCTTGTCGTTCTCCTGTGCTTGTTTGCTCTGTAACGCACAGCTCCAGCATGTCCATCGCTTCACTGCGCGAGAGACCAGCAAGATCAGCTGCTTTGTCCACGCGGTGGGAGGGAGGAGGGAGAGACTAACCCTTCGCTGAGATCCGCTGCAAGGAGGGTGATGTATTGCTCCCAGAGGTTACCGACGACCTTGCCGCATGAGAAGCACCGAACGGGGATGATCTGCCGCGGACAATCAGGAAAGTGGGTCGTGAGGGGATGCTGAGTTGGCTTACCATTCTGGGATGATGATAAGAGGTAGAAGTACAGGGGCGAGGCGTCTGGACGGGACCGGGAAGGTGGAGAAGGCGACTGATTGTCAATGCGATGAATGCGACGCTGCATGGAAGAGATGGATGCGGCGGAAAATGGATCCGGCGAATTTTGCGATTAGGTAAGCGCGAGACGGGGAAACTGGCGGTGGATCGGATGAGCAAGCATTCGTCATCTCGAGTGGATGGCTCGATGGAGGATGGTCTCGTGCCGGCGAGTATAAGAGTCGTTAGTCGGGTGCGTGCGTTCGTTCGTTCCCCTCTGATCGCCATCACAGACCACATCATGAAGCAGTACACCCTCGCACACCGCAAAGACTTCTCCGGCATCACCCTCAATGCCGACGCGCCCAAGCCGGTGATCCAGAGCCCGACAGAGGTCATCGTCAAGATCAAGGCCTTGAGTCTCAACGCCCGGGACCTCCAAGTTGCCAACGGGACCTACCCGGCGCCTCACGATATTCCGGAAAATGTCGTCCCTGTTTCAGATGCCTCGGGAGAGATTGTCGAGTGCGGGTCGGACGTGACGTTGTGGAAGACGGGGGACAAGGTGTGCTCGGTTGTGTTTCTGGGCCATGATCAAGTGAGTGGAGCCGAACCCACATCCGATACCTTGCTCATCCGAGTCGTAAGGATGAGGACGTACAGTACTCCAGCATGATCCGAGGTATCGGTGCTGCCATTAACGGTATCGCACAAGGTATGCCTTGCCGTCGCCGTCATCGTCGATGCCCAGCTGACTCCTGCGTACGCAGAGTACTACGTCATCGATCAAAGCCAGCTAGTGCCCATGCCCGCCCACATGACGTTCGAAGAGGGAAGCACGTTGACCATCGCCGCTGCCACTGCTTGGAGTTCGTTGTACGGCCACCAGCCAAAGCTGGAGCCTGGCAACACAGTCCTATGCTTGGGCACCGGTGGCGTCTCGCTTTTCGCTGCTCAGGTGAGTTTCGTCGCCGCGGGCGTTCTGTCCTGGAAGCCTAGCTGACTGGCTCGTAGATCGCTCTCAATGCCTCTGCCAAGGTGATAATCACTTCGTCGTCCGACGACAAGCTCGCCAAGGTCACCGAGATCCTCAAACCGCTCGTCCGACCCGGTGCTGCCGCAGATACTATTCAGACTATCAACTATAAAAAAACGCCCGAGTGGGACCAAGAGGTTGCCAAGCTGACAGGCGGACGAAAGGTCGATCATGTCATCGAGATCAGCGGGAGGGCGACGTTGGGGAAGAGCATCCGGAGTACGCGCTCGGGCGGATTGGTGGCGATTTCCGGCTACTTGAGTGATTATGCGGAGCAGGACCCGAAGGTCAAGGAGGAAGGTGAGCATTCGGCGGCTGACGATGGCCAGGCGACGCTAAACGACATCCCGTTCAGATCTGGCCAAGACGCTGCTGTACAGTGCCGTTGCCGCTCGGGGTAACTTTGTCGGTACGTTGCGCCAGCCCGCGTGTTTGACAATTTCTGACGCGCATCCACATCATAGGCAACAAGAAGCAGTTCAGGGACATGAACCGCGCCTTTGAAGTCGGTGGAGTCAAGCCCGTCGTCGACAAGGTGTTCGAGTTCGATCAGCTCAAGGAGGCGTACGAGTACTTGCAGGCCGCAAAGCATATTGGGAAAGTCGTTGTCAGGGTGGCGTGATCACCGAGGCTGCCACACTATAGGAAATAGACAGGGTCAAATCAAATAGCATCACGGATTCATAAAGCCTTTCAGCAAAGTCCTCATGCAAGCTTATACAACGCAAAGTAAAATGCCTTTTCACCTAGTAATTCACCATTTTTTGGTAGAAACCTTGACCTTGCCGACGCATTCGCTTGCCATACTTGATGATGATAAGCGTAGACATGTTAAAGCCGGTAGCGACTGCTGCTGCGGTAATGCCAAAGTCTCGGAAGCCAAGGCCGAGAATCCATGGGGTGACGGCATATCCCTGAAAACGACATTAGCAGGCTGACAGCATACGCAAACATCGTACGCACGTAACCAAACGCCATCGACATGGCGATAATCATGCTTGCGACGAGGTACGGCGCCGACTTGTGGTTGATCAGCTGGGCCTGTTTGTTACTCCCGGTCGGCGCCATGCCGTGGTAACAGTCGAATGCGTAGTTCAAGACAATAACCGTCGCCAGCGGCCCTGCGATGTTGATTAACCCGAGTCCAAGTACGAAGACGATCCAGTGTGCCTCGTAGTACGGCCCGAGTCCCATCATGAGCAGAGCGACGGGCGTGATGATGAAGGGAATCAACAATAACTGTAGTCGCATCTCGGGCTCGAAGATTCCGTTGGCTTTCTTGGCAAGCTTCATGCTATGCCAGTCGCTCAGCCATCCTCCATAAATCGCGCTGTACACGGGCCGATCAGTGAGAGATGGGCGAGGGCAGATGACACGGAGCTCACCCTGGCAGGACGCCTAAAGCTGGCGAGATGTACGCCAACCCAACCTGAGTGACAGTGAAATCTGGTCGACCGGTTCAGCAACATGTCCTCCTTTGACTTTGGTATAATACCAACTATATGGAGGTGCGGACAGCGTCAAAGACACCAATGAGCCAATAGCTATGATGGCATCCAGAGTCAGCTCGACCCGAGCAAGCGCACGAACTGGACTCACTGTTGAACCAGATCTGATAGATGCCATACATCAACCCGATCCACCAAACCAGCGGCAGAGCGAGTAACGTCATGGGTACAAGGCATCCTCGCAGCACGACGGCGGCGGCGTAGGGCGATCGTATCCCAAACGTTAGCCACGGCTTGCCAAACTTGGTCTTTTGCGAATCCTCGAGCTCTGGCTGCGCTGCGGTGGTCGGGTTTTCGACGATGGGTGATTCCTGCACGGACGTATCGAAGGGGTCCTTCTTGTCACTGATGGAGATTGTGTTGTGCAGGTCGAGGGCCGGGTCGGCGGCGGATGTGGCGGGTACGACGAGTTGCGTTTCGGGGCGTTCAAAGTTTGTTTCTTCCAGGAAGAAGAACAAGAATAGGGCCACGAGGGCATCGAAGCCTCCGTTGAAGTACTGTGGTACAATGTTCGTTAAGCTGAGTTCGCGCGTGAGCGAGGGGGATCGGCCTACCAAGACAGCCTGCCAGCCCATCCCGTTGAAGATGAATCCGCCGAGCAACGGGGCAAGTGTGGCGCCCATGTATAGAAACAGAATGTAGAGGCCCATCGGGAGGCCTCGCTCATGCAGGAAGAACTAGGCGACACCGGGTCAGCGTGATTATCAATGTGAATGGCGCTGGACGTACAACATCCGAAATCGACACTTCTACCATGGCAAACGACGGCGACCCAAAGAACCCAAATAAGATCCTATTCGCAATCCACTGCCCGTACCCTTCGGCATGCGTCATCCACAACGTGATCCCGGCCACGGCAAACGCCGAAACGAGGTAGACGGGGCGTTTGCCAAACGCGAGAGCGAGTGGCTGGAGGAGGAGCGGGCCGAAGCCGATGGGGAAGTAGGAGTAGCCTGTGCCCGAGTTGAGTTCGGCGAGGGTGAGGCCGGTGGCTTCGCTTAGGGGCACGAAGACGGCGAAGAGGGATGAGGCGGAGAGGGCGGCGGCCATGGTGTAGCTATGAGCCGCCTAGGCGATCAGCGAGGACGAACAGAGGAAGGGGGATGGAAAGTCGGCGCACAGGGTCAGGCACACGAGCTGGATGTTCTTGCGTTTCTTGCTCCAGTTGAGGGGATCGCGCGGATCCGAGCTAGGGGTCGGGATGAGAACGACCTCGCTTGCGGCGAGGTCGGATTCGACGAGACGGACGGTCCCGGCGACGGTCGAGGCGTGTAGGTCCATCATGTTGTCTCGCTGGCGAGATTGCGTATCCGAAGTCCCGGCCGGTCAGCGGTGATCTTTGATCGTTCTTATACTGCTATCGGTTCGGCGCGCTTGGTGCCCGTAGTCAGGTTCACCGGCAACGGACGTTGGGCTCGTTGGTTTCCGAAGGCAGGATCCCGCCAGACGATGGATCCCTTTTAGAATGGCTGCCGGGTCGGTGGACGTTGCGGCGAACGGGTCGATAAGCCATGTCGGCTGATCCTGATACGCTACTGATATGGCCAGTGTCTCGGATCCAGGACACAACACGGACAGCTGAAACGAGCGGGTCGGTCTCGCAATCAGCTGGTATCCGATCAGATGCGTTGATGGTATTGCCGTCGAAAGCTCCCGCCAGACGGAAGAATGCGACACCATGGCGACACTGGTGGAGAAGGGCCGACTAGCCGGATAATCTAGGCGGAAGCAAAGGACGACCGGCTCGGTCTCGTCCGGGCAGTTGATCCGCCAGTTTACCCGTCGACGGTCATCCAGCTGGGAGCATGCAGGTTCGCTCGTCTTTGCGCTGCAGGACGAGCGGGACAAGGCTATATACTGCATTGCATACCGCGGGCACACTCCGCGTATAGAAAAGACCAGTCCCGAATAGAGGATCTCGACGACATGGCCACACGCAAACTCTTTTACAACGGGAAGATCTTTACCAGTGTGCGGAATGAAGGACTGCAGGAGGCCATGTTATTGGCGGACGGTCGAGTGGTGCGGGTGGGCAAGGAGGCAGATCTGCGTCGGGAGATGGAAAAGGTACGTTTCGTTCTCGCTTGTCCGTGCAATGGACTCTGACACGGTTCTCAGACGAACACGTCAGTCGACCAAGTAGATCTCAAGCAAGCCGTTGTCCTGCCCGGCATCGTCGATGGTCATACGCACCTCGTCATGCTCGGCGGATCCCTTAATAAAGTCAACATGCTCGGCAAATCCGTCGCTCAAGTCCAGCAGGCGCTTCTCGACGCGCGCAAAGCCCAGCCCGATAGCCCGCGCATCCTCGGCAGGAGTTTCCTCTTTGATGCGCTCGGCGCGAAACCGCATCGCAGGTACCTCGACGAGGTCGTGCCGGATGTGCCCGTCTTCATCGATTCGTCGGATCTGCATTCGACATGGCTCAATACGGCGGCGATACGTGCGCTCGGAATCACGAAAGATACGCCGGATCCTAAAGGTGGATCGTTTGAAAAAGACGCGGATGGCGAGCTGACAGGGCTGTTTCTCGAGACGGCGACGGCGGAGCATGTGTGGCCGTACCTGGCGCGACAACTCAAGGTCGAGGATCGTCTCAGGTACCTGGAGGATACGTGCAACGAATATCTCGCCACGGGGGTGACTGGCGCTACCGAAATGGCCCTGGAATCGCACGACCTGGAAGCGCTCGAGATCTACTACAAACGACAGGGCAATACCCTTCCGATACGCATCGCCGCGCACTGGCTAGTCTCCCCAAGTGGCTCCGCGGAGGACCGCAGAAAGGCAGTAATGGACGCCGTCGCACACAAGGAGCGCTTGGTATCATACGCGCCTTGGCTCCGGATCGCAGGGATCAAGATCATCTCGGACGGCGTCGTCGATTCGTGTACGGCCTATTGCTCCAAGCCCTACTTTGACGGATCAACGGCCGAGCCTATCTGGCCGAGGGAGGAGCTGTTTGAGACGGTCACACTGGCGGATCAACATGGTCTTCAGGTGGCTGTTCATGCCATCGGCGATGCTGCCGTTGACCAGGCACTCGATGCATTCGACCATGCCATCAAAGTCAATGGGCATGACCACCCGCGCCGCCATCGGATCGAGCACCTCGAAGTCGTCAACAAGTCAAGCATCGAACGTCTCACGCGCCTCGGCATCGTCGCTTCCCTTCAACCCGTGCATGCCGACCCGATCTACCTTCCAAACTGGCAAAAGATGCTCGGCTACGACGAGCGGATCGACCGAGCATTCCCGTGGTCAGAGTATGTTGATGCCCAGTCCAAGATGGCGTTTGGCAGCGATGCACCAACGGCGCCGCATCATTGCTTTCCTAATATGTACACCGCGACGACGCGGCAGTCTGGCGTGGATCCAACAATGGCGCCGCCCGAGGATCCGAGAGTCATTGCGCTATCCAAGTGGTGCGTCAGTCTGGACGTCGCTATTCAAAACTATACTCTAGGCTCGGCATACGCTTGCCAAGCCGAGGAGTACAGCGGAAGTCTGGAGCCGGGCAAGTCGGCCGACTTCTGCGTTCTGGATATCGACCCGTTTGCGGATGGTGTAGAAACGCTGAGAGAAGCTCAAAACGCAGTGACGCAGACATGGGTGGCAGGCAAAGTTGTATACCAGAAGGCATGACAGGTCATTACGATACATGCTCTACGACTCTATTCCTCGTCTTCCTCCTCCAATGCAGCAGCCTGACGCCTCGTCCTGACGCCCCTCGTTGCCGGTGGTGCCGTCTTTTTCGGTGTTGAAGCGGCCTTTCTCGTGCGCGGCTTTGTCGCCGTGGTACTTGCTGCGTCTGATGCCACACTCCGAGCAGGCGAAGACGGCGCAGTAGACTCTGACAGTCTTGCTGATCGTCGTTGTGGTCGACGCTTGACCGCTCCGGAATCCTGCGTATCCACAACCATCTCCTCATGATCCGCTTCAGTCGTCGCTTGGCTGACAACGCTCTGCGATCTCGTCGCACGTCGCGCCGCCTCGGCTCCAGTTGCCCCCTTGCGAGTCTTCTTGGCACGCGATGCCTGCGTATCCTTCTCATCATGGCCATTTGTATCGTCAAATTGAGATGACGACCGTAACTTTCGCTTCGCTTTGGTGGCCGCCGGGAATGCACCCGGTATCGGAATGGCCTGATCCTCCCCAGCACCCTGTTGCTCCGTCTCGTCCGCTGGCTGCGATTCTTGCTTCTGCTTGCGCGTTTTCTTCGGTGTCTTGGCGATGGTGCGAGTTGCGGGTGGGCTATTCGCCGGCTTCGGGGATCCCTGTCGGGAACGTTTTGTCTTGGTCGTCTGGGCTGGTTGCTCCTTGTCCACAACCTTGTCGCCTCCCTGCTCTTCTACGTCCATGCGTTCAGAAGGCGATCGCGAACGGCTGGCTGTATGATCATTCTCGGGGGGATCCTCGTCATGATGCATCGCGGCTTGGGTCGACTCCCTCGCAACCGGCGTCTCCTCGCGTTCGTCCGCCATCGATTCATCTTGCAGTGGCATTCCTCCCTCGGGTGAAACTGACCTCGCATCACGAGGTGTCACGGAGCCGTCATCATGTGTCTCGTCATCGAAATCACCCCGACCACCCATTCCAGCAAAAGGCGCATATGGCGATGACGCCGCATACCCAACAGGGACTCGAGGTGGGAGATTGAACGGACTCGCTGGGAATTGTGTCTGTTGTCCGCCGTACGGTACGCGAATACTGGACGCGATGCCGGATGTTGAATTATTGAGCTGACGACGAGAAGCAGGTGCATGATCCGAGGGGAGGAATCGTTCCACAGGTGCTCTGGCTGAGGAGGCGTTACCGGCGATTGACGTCGAAGAGGTTGAACGCAAGAGTGCTTGATAGATGGCGTTCCGAGGATTTGATGCTTGACGAAGCTGGACCGAGGCGGAAAGCGGCGCAAAGCTCGGTCGGGTGAACGGGGCTGACGCCGCAGGTGTGGAACTCGACTGCTTTGTGACTTCAACCTCTCGATCTGTGGTTGCTTCCTCGGTATTCACTGCATCCCTTTCCACCAACAACATTTTCCTCTGGACCTCCGGCAGCAACTCGACCATCGCCTGCACGTTCGCCCGCGACTCGCTGGCAACCGCCAACTCCGGCCCCTCGCGAATCCGTTCGGCCACTTGTCGATCCAATTCGATAGCGTTCGCGTGTTGACCACTCGAGCACAGGCGGAGAATCAGAAGGTCGTAAAGGAGGGAGAAGGATGCTGCCGATAGCGAAGACGTTGTATTGAGCAAGTACGAAGTCATGAACTTGTGTTCGAAATTATCGATTGGGAGCTTGACGAGTGACTGTAACGCCGTCTTGTGCGGTCGGGCTGTTGTGCGAATGTCAGCTAACGAACACGATCGGGTCGCTAGGAGCTCACGTATAAGAATGGCGTCAAGCATGATCGCCAATAATCTCTTCCGCTCGTCCTGCATCATCTCCACCCTTCTCTGAACCTGCCTTTCATGTCCGTCTACATCCATCTGATCTTGTTCATCCAGCTCGGGCTCCTCCCCGATCATCATTTCGTGCTCAAACTCGAGATTCCGCACATACCGCCAGGCTTCTCGCATTCGGCCATCCTCCAGCACCAATGCCCTGACGGAGCATTCTCTTCTCCACGGGCTGTCCCTGGTCATTCCAGACCCCTGGATAAACTTGTTGATAGAGGCTGGCGATCCTTCTTGTTCTAAAAATTCGAGCACGGCATCCTGCAGCCTTTTGATCCGATCGTCGTCTGCGAATCCGCTCCACGGAGTTGGCGCCGAGAGAGACCGCACCGCCTCGTCGATTCGACTGTTGTCCAGATACCAGAAACCTTGGATTCGAGCTGTATGCGCTTGCGTGAGATGGCGAGATCTAGTAAAGTCTTTCGCAAATGCGGAATCCGATGTGTCGAGAACGATGTAATATGCGATCAAATCCCGCTGAAGCTGGGGCACAACAAGGAGCTGTTCAAACAGTTCTTGAAGTTCTTCCGGGGACGAAGACGAGTATCGAGCTGGAGCATGGCAGTTGGTATCAGGCCTGAACGCTTGGGGTACCGCTCAACTCACCAGAGACGTCGAGATCCTCGAGCATCAAATCAATCAGCTTGACGTCTCCGCCTTCAGCAGTACTCTCTGTTCTCTCCGCATCGGCCGTTGATCGCGCACGAGAGATGATGTCGACGAAATATGACGGTAACATTTTTGATGACTGCAAGAACGCTTCGAAACCGGCAATTGACGGAGACTACATTCTTCTGATCTTGGTGGACAGGTTGAAGGCCACGGAATTTATTCGCGAAAAAGCTGTCTCAGCGGATTATAAGACGCTATATAGGAGCGATTGAGGGAGACTTTACATTTTCAGAAAAAGGAAAAGGCTGTGCGGTGGAAGCAACGGGTTGGGTTATATTTTCTACCGTGACTGGGTATCATTATGCATGGGTTAGTGAATATGGCCGTGAGGACCCAGTCCGAGCCTATTCTATTGCTGGTTGCAAAAAAAAATCCGCTACGTCTATAATGGCCTTTGTGCCTTATAGCAATTTCTGTCAGGCTTTCAAGCCTCCAAGCTTTTTGCCACCGGCAGCCCTGCAGTCGATCGACTCGGTCAACGGGTAGGGTTTCGAGGCTATATGGACTATTTGCTTGTGTGCCTGACAGAAGCGATGACGCTTGCTCGCAGTTGTATTCAAGTTTGAGACGAGGAATTATGTCGCGGACCAGTGATCTATCCCGCTGTAGCAGGTAGCACCGTCGTTGTATAAGGGATCTAGCACAACGATGTACACTTATCACCTCAAGGCAGCGTCTTGTATTACCGGGAGTGAAAGACAAGGGTAGTGTAGAGATCCTGGTGGCTCCAGGTGCGACGCGCTGATGAACACCGCGACGCGCTGGGAAACAGCGCGCTGTGCCGGTAACCACCGCGACGCGCTGGTTCTCGCCCAAGTGACTGTGCTTGTCCGTGTGACTCCGACTAGAAGATATTTGCCTCTAGAAAGACTTATATAAGAAATCAGATCCAGACTGACTTTGTAATCTTATGAAGAGAGGGGGGGAAATCAGATCTTATTGTTTGACGCGCAACTTCGATACTCTGACTCAGGCTTTGCAAACCTTACGTCATCCGCATTGATGCTCATAGATAAGATAGGCAGTCGCTAAGACAGGTGAGCATTACATAACCACTGCGTAGTCCCACTACTTGGCACATTAGGATCCGACTCGTACTTGAATTCGATTCTTTCGACTTGTCAGTTATCGATTGTAAGGTCGAGCTGCAGTCAGGGTTGAGCAAGAGCGGTCGGCCCTTAACAGGTAGCTAATCCTGAGAAGGTCTTGCACTCAAGGTAGCTTCGTAATTAAGGGGAAATCAAAGGGTGAATCATAAGCATGGGAGCTATTACAAGAGACTAGAAAGTCTTCTATATATACCTATCTTAGCCATCCTGGGTTACTTGTGGAGGAGCGAGATACTGGCTTCGTCATTCCGTGGTCCAGCGAAGCTTGGCGTCAAGCCAGGCGCTTCGTCTACGCTAACTTCGGCGAAGCGTGTGGAGATGGAGTGAGGAGTTGTGGAAGCTGCTTCGCCAGTACTGGCTTCTGCGAAGCATGTAGAGGCGAAGTACGCGGGGTCACTGCAAGGTAGCAGAGATCTCGCTGAGTCAGCTATGCGGCAATGGTGACGATGTGATGTCATCGTCACGACTATGGCATACAACGGTGCTGATAAGGTTGTATCTCTACAATTTGCAGCATTTGCAGCATTTGCAGCATTTGCAGCATTTGCAGCATTTGCAGCATTTGCAGCATTTGCAGCATTTGCAGCTCTTACAGCTCTTACAGCTTTTGCAGCATTTGCAGCTCTTACAGCTCTTGCACTTGCCCCTTGCTCCCTAGAACTCTCGTGCGCTCAGAATAGGTATATATAGTGGGCATCTGTCCTGTTGTAATAGCCCTTATGACTTATAATTCACCCTTTGATTAACCTGTTGATTCCGGAGCTACCTTGAGTGCATGACTTCCTCAGGATTAGCTACCCTTCGTCTTTCATTCTGCTCTTCCCTTCTCCACCCTCAGATCGCCATTTTACATTCTCCACGGATCGAAGACTTGCTGAAGCCACGGGACCTCGAACGGTTTCGAGAAGCCGGATTGCGAGATCTCTAGCGAAATCATGCTGTATACCTTGCTTCCAGGCTCTGTGTGCTGCCTTGGCACAACTCCGTCTGCCATATAATGTTTCCAGTCGGCGAGAGACCTGGTGCTCCGCTTTCCAATTTCATTATCTAGGAATCTTCCAACACTTGCTTCCACGAGATTAAAAAGGACGAAAGAATGACATCAACATCATATTCAACCCCCAAATCTTGTTTCACCGTTCTAAGATCCATATCCTCTGCCCAGTATGAGCCGAACGCAAGCTGCGTCGTTTTGAGATCTCTAAAGAAGATTGGCCGACGATTTCTTCCGTGGAACACGGATGATTCTGGTAGTCCGGCTACCCCTCTTGATAGCCATAAGAGGCCAAAACTATCGCAGACCAGCGATCTATTCTGCAATAGCAGGTAGCACTGTCGCTGTATAAGGGATCTAGCACTAGCGATGTACTCTTATTACTTCAAGACAGGGTCTTACCACACCGGAAGCGGAAGACGAGGGTAGCTAATCCTGAGAAAGTCTTGCACTCAAGGCTGCTTCGTAATCAAAAGGGAATCAAAGGGTGATTCATAAGTCATGAGGGCTATTACAACTGGGCAGATGCCCGCTATATGTACCTATTCATGATGTATGGGAGCCCAGAGTTAATAGGGGTCTTCGTAGGACAAGTGTACGACCTGCACTTGCTGCACGATCTGCACTTGCTGAACTATCTGAACTATCTGAACGATCTGAACTTGGTGCACGATCCGCACTACGTAGAGTAGCCGAGATAGACGGTATCTCTACGGCAACTTCCTCAAGTTATACACCAGATCGTCTTTATGTCTGATGACAAACGGCGTCATGAAGTTTCTATGCCGGATTGCTACTAGGCGGTGTTGGATCAGCATCGAGGACCAAGAGTTTCTCACACAGGGAACTCACCACTGATCGAATATCTCAAAGCCTTCCGACGAGTAGCTCTCCTTCAATGGCCTCTTCCTTCGAGGTGAACCTGCAACGCTGCGATCGATGTGCGCTCAGCACAACGAGTCCGAGTATATACCAGAGCTTCCCTCACCTGCCTGTCGAGTCCCGGAATAAGCGACGTGTTGCAGTTCGCTTGGTCACTATTGTGTTGGGGGGGAGAGAGGCAAGGGTCCAAGACGCCGAGCGGCAGCCGGTTCCAGTAAAACTCAGAGTGCCAGGGACCCACTTGCACTTGAGATCGTGTCGTCACTGTTGCTCGGCGTTCTCAAGCGGTCGTTGACAGCGATTACACTTGAGGTCAGGCATGTTGGTGTTGGCAATCCATGATCACGAAGTGAATTCTTTGAAGTATTTATGCGTGCTTCGATATAGACGACCAATCTCACTCGACGAAAGCTCGAGCTCTGATGCGAACCAACTTTGTTTGATGGAGTACCGATGGAATCATTCAACGCGTGCCTATCCAACGCGCGACCTCCTTTGAGCACTTGCGCATCTTTTGACCTGTTTGACATCTGACATTGCCGCACGAGAGCACACCTTGACCCAGATCGCCTTTCGAACAAGCGGGCAAGTCGACTTCCTCCTCTGCTTGTCTATCCTTGTGAACTGAAGCCCGGGAACCGGCTGCTCGTAAGTCCACTTCTTGAACTGGATATTTCTGCAGTTAATGGCCCGCCTTGACGTTCAGATACTCAGAAAAAGACCAAACTCTACGGAATCCTGCAAGGCATGTGTCGCGAATGACGTGTCGCAAATGATGCGCTTTCTCCATGAGCTTGCTAACGCTGATGCACGTACAAATGGAGCCCCGCTCACATCATCGCCGTCTGGATCTCGATACACAGGACCAGTCCACCAGCAAGCAGGCGACTGACAGGAAAGAACGCGGCTTCCGGGTCCCACCCAGTGTCGAGATATCTCAACACGGTCATGACATCGCGGATCAGCTCAAGCGAGTTGCGGAGGACACAAACGCTCATGCCTTGGACACAGTATCGACAGAGCTAGTACGCAGAGGCACAGAGAATGCTACAGGCCTTGTATTCTCTTTGGGCCACATCCGAAGATCTGGCTGGGTATGGCAGCAGATCCCGATCTCCGGTTGGTACCCTCACTGATCACGACGAGATTGTCTGATTCTCATCACATTAGATATATTTTGTTCGAGCGAAAACCAAGTGCGGGCAAGACTGACTCCATTGGAGGTGACATTCGGATGCAGGACCTATATGATACGCTCAAGGCCTACAGCACGGTGAATGCCAGCTTCCAGGAATGGCTGTTCAAGAAAACAAAACCCACCATCTCGTTCGATGACGTTCCGCATCTGGTCAGGTCTATCAGCTCTGCCCCGCAGCAAAGGTATACAGATCATATCAAGACCGCCGAGTTGTTGAAGAGGTATGGACATCTGGGTGCAGAGGGCCAGCGCAATCGGAAGAGCCATATTGAGATCTCTCCCGGGACACATCTTTTGGCCGAACCGACGAACAGTGTGTGAGTCGTTTGGGATCCCTCTTATATCCTCAACGTCCTTGGGACCGATTTTCCTAAATGAGAGATTCGATTCACTACAGGCTTGCGAAAACTGCTTTGATGTCATTTTCGACGATAGAAAGAGGCATAAGTCAAGGATATAACGAGATCGTCTCTGTTATGTGACATACATGACATTCTCCACGCTGGTGAGCCTGATAACACTGCGCTGAGCAACACCTCACTGCGGTGAGCCTCACCCCACTGCGATGAGCCTCACCTCAGCAACTTGGATCCGTCGACCAGACTATCGACTGCCTAGCAAAGGAGCTTCCCCTGATAACACAAACACATATATAAAGAGCCAATTCTAACGCCACTAAATTGTAAATCTGTAGATATGACACGCAAATTAGATCCGATAATCTTGACCATTACTTCAAGCTTTCGACTCAGGCCTTGCTACCCTTACGTCATCAAGCTTGAAGGTCGATCTATCAGATAGGCAGTCTCTAAAGACAGGTGAGTATTACATAACCACTGCGTAGGCCCACTATCGAGACACGTTAGGATCCACCTCAAACTTGAACTCAGTGCTTAGGACTTGTCAGCTTCGATCACAAGGTCGAGCTGCAGTCTTCACTGAGCAATAAGAGTTGGCGCTTAACACGTAGGCTGATGTCTGTATTACAGAGATAGGAAGCTTGAGGCAGAATTGTTCGCAGTCAGAGGCCTTAAGGAGTTTCTGGGATTCCCTCCTCTCTTGAATGCGACGTACTATCGCAGGTCGATGGCGCTCCTCTAGATACCACAAAGGAAGAGGAAAACAGACGCGTCAAAATCTATCGCGATCGACAAATACATAGCAAGCTGCGTGAGACATCGGTATCACTTGGAGCCGATCGAGCTGCGCTTATGACACGATCGTCATGGTTCATCACGATGTCATTGGGAAAAGCGAATGTCCCCTACTCGACTCCGTTATCGATTCCCGGTACCAGGAAGCTTGTCGCGGACGGGTGGTCTAGCTACAGATGTAGATAGGACCGTCATTGCATGAGGGAAACAGCACAAACGATATACTCAATCCAGGCAACACAGAACCTAACTTGATACCGAAGTGGAAGACGAAGGTTAGCTAGTCCTGAGAAAGTCTTGCACTCAAGGTAGCTTCGAAATTAACTTGTAAATCAAAGATCGAATCACAAATCATGAGGGTTAGGGGTTAGGGGTTAGCTCGATGCTGCAGGGCAATGACTTTCCAAAGGCATTTTTCAAAGAATTGATCAGAAGCTCGAGCCTTACTAGCTGCCCGTCCGACGTGTCAAAGCTTGCGTCGAGCGAATTAATTAGTATATTAATCAAAGATTTTCGCATCCGAGACAATAGCTTCCCGTCACCTGCTTCTCGCGACTTATTCTGGCAGACCCCAAGTCGAGCTTGCACAAGCTGAGAGGTGCGTCGTGTGGGACAAGATCTGCATCTTCAGCCATACACCCCGGGATCAGGTATCTCCCGCTCGCTGAGGTATAAAATCGCAGCATTCGCCCGTCCGAAGACGAAGTAGCGGGAATTGCCGGTCTGCCACATTGCACGGGGACGGATCATCGCGTTTGAACTTTGTAAGATATGTCGAGCATGAAGAAAACAGACAAAGCGACTGGACAAAGGCTTCTGCACTCTCTCGGGGAGTACAACGTTACTATGAATAGATCAGGCATTTCCTCGAAGACAGCGGAAGCCATCATACCGGCCCTCCCATTTATCCTACTCGATCTTCTCGGGAGATTGAGTCAAGAGCAGGCGAGATCCTAGGAAGCGATTTTATAAATATATCGACCGTAATGGGTATGACGATGGTACTTACTCGTAAGGGCCCTGAGAAGCTGTGTGGATACCAGTTGCATTGCCCGCTTCTTCATCTTCATTTTCTCACGCATCAGCTCAGTAGTCTGACTGCAATGAGGTTTTATTGTGGCTATTGCCTCAGCGGTGAGCCTGAGATTGTGTACGGCGATCTACGCGCATGAGTCAGTCGAGCTCGATAAAGACACGCGCTTCGAGCCGTGCCATGACGCAGCATCGACAGGAGTCGAGCTGACAGCCTAGTCAGCGACAAGACTCCGGGCTTACAGCGTAGTCGACGAGATTAACAACACCGGATGCGGTAGCTCAAGAAGAAGAGTGCATGGAGAGCTCACCTGTACCCTCCACATCCCTTGCAATCTCTGCATTTGCGCCACGTCCAATCCGCTGTCCATTTCATGGAACGTCTTCATAACCTTGCCCATTTGCTCCTCCGGGCTGGAAGGCAGCATGAATGCGAAGTATTACTGGACTGCCGGATGTCCAGAGCCGTGGCTCGTAACTTGAAAGCTGCTTTGTGTCCCTCCTGCTCGCGGCGCGCGTTGATCTCCGGCTTAGCGGCTCGCAGCTTCTCCAAAATCTCACTCGCGCCTTTGACCCGTAAGGTGAACAGAACCTCATCAGTGCGAAACGATGGCTAAATGGCGATCTCCTCTCACGACACGAGGTACGTTCCGCTAACGTTCGCTTCAACCAGCTCGGCTACCTTGGAATTCTCGAATATTGCGTACTGAGGCATGTTGGAGCTGCTGTCCAAGCTTACCGGCAATATCGCAGCCTTGCTCTCCTAGCATGACCAACAGTTTCCGAGGAAGGGCTCGGTGTTAGCTTCTACTTGGGAAATCTCTGTCAAACTCTTCTTGCGGGGATCAGAGCTATGCAATTTTATCTCGATACGCGTCTCAAGGTCCCTAAATACTCCACAAACGCAAAGACCTGTATACTGCAAGCTGTCCATTCTCTTCGATCATGCCCACGACCTTGCGGCAATCGCCGTGCATTTGCACGCCTCAACAGTGACGAGCTCCACCGGCTTCGCAAAAATCTCGACGATTTCGTAAACATGGTAGCAAAGAAGTACGGTTTGAAGACAGCCTCGGCGTAAAAGATCGTTCTGCACAAGGGGGACGTACGCCTCCTCATCTAGCGAGAAATGAGGAATCCGCTTTCGATGAACGTCAGCTTGCGATTCTGCAGCATGATCCGACTGACGTCTGAAACAGCCGCCCGCTCCATCGCTTTCTCCATCACAAAGAGTTACGATAATCACCTCAAGATCGGCGACATCAAGCTTTATCGGATCAAGGAAAACGGCAAGGCTTCGGGGTCAGTATGGACATTCTGTTACAACACTTGAAAGGCTTGCAAATCAATCAAACAAAGGCGCTTCCGGTCGCCCTTGTCAGTCCGCGCAACCGCGTCAATATGGACTTCGACATACGCTCACCGTAATCATGGCGCAACTGCTCCGACGCCGTGTCTTCGGTGACCTCACAGCCGAGGAAGTCTACGATGATCCAAGAGTCCACGTCGAAATCGATCCGAAGTTGAGAGCGCTTGTATGAGAGCGAGACGAGCGATTGACGCGCCCGTCCAGCTAGCTCTACGGTGATTTAGGGCCTACAAGCTACGAATGATTGAATGCATGTTTTAGGTGCTCCCGACCCGGAACTGCTGACGTCGCCCAGCCGACCTGCCACTAGGTCTCGGTTTCACTCTCCTGTTTTGATTGGGGCGTGTGTCCGCCGGAATGGTACAAAGCAACCATTCGATCAATGATCGCATTTTTCGATTCCATGCCGGAATTCATTAGGATGAAATGGGAAGGCCACGATATGGCGAGGGAAAAGGTCGCTGGTATGCCAGATAAGCACATTCTTACCGTCTCGACTGACTCGTGTCATCGTTGCATAGATTTCCTCACCTGTACATCACGGCCCGGCTGCTCCGAAGTCGCTCCCCAAAGATTCTGAAGGACGGAACAGAGGTCACAGTATACTTGAAAGCACACACCCTCCGGGATATCGCCATCGACTGCATCTCTATCGCTGGCCATATCTGCGCACTCAACACAGAAGAAAAATCCCGGTTGGCTAAACCGCTGCTAGCGGTGGTCGCCATCCTCATCCGGCAATACGACTTGAACACCCGCAAGCCTACTCGACTGGTTTTCTCCGCTCCCGAAATCCAGCTCATCATCAACGCGGCCATGACCTCCTCGAACAATCTCGACACTGCCATACAGCATGTCGTGCTACTCAACGTCTTTTTCTATTCTGCCGCGCGGCCCGGCTCGGTCTTGTCCACTCCGGCCTACAAGGCATTTCTCACCATCGGCGACGTCAGAATCTTCCGCGAAGTGTCACGTACATCTGCGACCACCGTCGGCTTCACGATACAAGTGACGTTACACAACTTCAAGGGATATCAGAATGGCAACCCCTAGCGCTATTCAAGTGCGGCCCCGCCAACGGGGCCGGTGCGCCTTAATCACCGGGGGCATCGGGCGCACCTTTCCCGCTCGCCTCTCAGGGCGGCCAGCATATCCGGGAAAGGGACCGCAATTCAGCCATATCCGGGAACATTCCCCCATATGGCCCCAGGAAGCGGTCGGGCAGTCGCGTCAAGTCGGTTCCTCATCACGTAGACTTCCGAGAACTCCCCATACTCGATATCGGCCCTCTAACAGTGTTCCCTGGCCCAACGCATATCCGGGAACATTCCCACATATGGGCCCTCATATCCGGGAACATTTTCGCATATCGAATTTCCCGCTGCTATGAGTTCTTCCCGGTGGTGCTGACCTGTTCCCCATCATGTAGACCTCCCGAAGCTATCTCATATACGACACCGTCCCTCTAAGAGGTCACCCCGGTCAAGTCATTTCCGGGAATGTGCCCACATATGGACGCTCATATCCGGGAACATTCCCACATATGGGCCTCATATCCGGGAACATTTTCGCATATGAACTTTCCCGCTGCCCTGAGTTCTTCCCGGCTATGCCGACTTGTGGAGACGTTCCCACTTGTGACTTGACCTCTCTCACCCTGTCGCCCGGTCATACGACTTTTCAAGACCGAACACATTCCTGCATACGACAAGTCGGAATCCCCCATATGATAAGTGGGAATGTCCCAAATGACATGCGGTTCAATGCCACAAGCCTTATCCGGCAAGGTTTTCGTATATTGGTGCTCTTGCTGTCCCCAGGTGTCCCGTACCATACTGACTTCCAGGAACTTTTCTACATAGGAAATCACCCTACTAGCAGTGCTCCCGTTCATCTCATCTCCGGCACCGTTCTCAAAACCCCTAACCCCCGCTCAGCCTGATTGTCCGTCGTGTTGATATCTATCTCGCCTTTGACTCTTTGCTCATACGCAAGTCTTGCAGTTGTACATTCCCGTCTATGGCACAGGCGGGTATCCTTCCGGGAAGACCTCCATTTCGACATGTGACATGAGCGACACCCGTATATCCTCCCCGGTCGAGTCCATATGCGCGATAGGCTTCACTGCCCACGCATCGAGTCCTCCCCGCCCGTAATCTCGGTCCACGAGTGGATTGCCCGTTCACAAGCGCCATGGGACCGAGTCAGTTGCCGCTGCGCCACCATCCCCCCGTACTTTATACGGTGGCCATTTTGACGTATGACTGGAGCAGTACCCGCATACCGTTCCCGGTCAAGTCCATATGCGCGGTAGCTTCCACTTCCCACTTCTCTTGGTCTTCCCCGCCGTTCATTCGGGCGATTCGTGACTTACCCGCCGGTACACGCCATACGACCGGGTAACCCGCTGCTCGGTTCCTGTTCCTCCCCCCAGCCCTTAGGGTTAGGGGTTAGGGGTGTATCAGATACCAACATTGAACTAACGTATACATTTTAAGACTATTCTACCAAGACCAA
>JAMALH010000009.1:0-28742 GCA_023628075.1 Naganishia sp. PG3902-1
GCATCGCTCGAGCCGAGACTGTGTGATCGATCAATCGTCCATATGCTGCTATAGATACAAGCTGAGTCATGCTACAAGAGGAGAGATGCAAGAGAAAGCGAAAGCGAAAGAGCGTGTGTGCTTCAGGAGGATACTAAAGCGCCAGTAGGAATACGGCGCCGAACGCTGTCAACTGCGACAGCCAAGGCAAAGCTCGCAGCACCGCTAGATTATAAAAGTCCGTGATATTGTTGCAATGCAAGGCTGTAGTTCATCGTATTGAGCATTAGATTCCGTTGATCGCTTGGTGGTATCGTGCTTGAATGATGCACTGCGATGCCATCTTCCATTTCAAATGATCTTCCGCATGTCTGCCTCTCCTTCGCGGTGAGAGGGAGACGATTAAGCCTCGATTTGGACGCCAAGTCTGTGAGGCTGTCAAGAAGGAATGAGTCTCGGTCGGTCGCCTTTGGAACGCTGCACTTACATGAGACAATGAAATGATCGCTGATGCATTGGCTGAGTCCGCTACGGAATCTTCATCTACCGAGTACTGCAAGGTAATCAGTATGATTTCGCAGACACCACGGAGCTCGAGACTCACCTGAGCGTACTCGAATGGATCGCTGTTAGAGGTGAGCAAGCAATTGAGGCTGGCAGAAGAAGTAGCGTGGCCCTCAAAGGGTTCCTCCTCAAAGGGTTCCTCCTCCTCGACGATAGTCGGAACAGTCTGGAACTCTGCCCACAACTCTCGTCGACTGTCCTTGTCTCCGCGATTGCGATAGCCATGGTTGGTCGCATGTTCGAAGATGTGCACGATGAATGGATTGGTCGAGATCGGCTCCTGCTTTGGCCCGAGCGATATCTGTTGGAACGATACGTCTTGCTTTACTGAGAACGGGTCGTCCTCATCCTCGTCTTCTTTGCTGCCGAAGGAAGCGGCCGTTGATTGATGCGGAGTGACGAGTGTGTCAGCATCGCATCCATGAACGGTTTGCTCCGCCAGGTCGGAAAGCAAGGACGTTTCGGAATCCGAGCTGAAGACGTCGGCCCAAGATAGCTGGGGCCATTGCGTATCGACCGGTTCGGTTGCAGCCAACGGCGTCGGGTCAAGGGGAGATTCCTGGGTGTTGGAGAACGATACCGTCGGTTCCCCTTCCGCGATCGTGCACGGCAGCTCCGAATCACACATCTGAGAGCGTGAGCTGGTAGGAGAGTCGCCGTTGGCATGCAGCAGCATGTGGGCTGCTTCCGAGAAGCTGTAGAGTTCCGAGGGGTACCAGTAGACTGGCGAGATGCACGGCTGGTACATGCTCTCGATGCTGTCGGACGTGCTGCATAACGCTTCTTCGATGGCTTCTTGATTTCCCCGAACCGGGTGTGCTTCGGTGTCCCCATGACCAATGTCGCAAAGAGACGACGAGGTAGAGTCCGAGCTGAAGACTTCCGCCCACGTAAGAGCTGGCCATTCGAGCGCAGGCCTCGCTTGATTCTGCCCTTCGTCCGGGGAAGAGATGTCCTCGATCACCGATGTATCGGTAGCTGAGGTGATACCGTTGTTCAGAGCCGAAGTGATACCGTTGTTAAGAGGCGACTCGTTGAGAAACGGCATGGAAACGATGTCCTCCTCCTCGTCCTCGAGAATGACAGAGACGGACGGGCACTCTATCAATAGCTCACGACGGTGCTGTCGATAGCGAACCTCGAGCGGGGCGTTGTCGAGGATATGGGCGATAAAGTGGTTGGCGGAAGCCCGTTGTTGCTTCTTCTCGAACGACTGTTCTTGCTCTTCGTCCACGGAATCCTCGTCCTCATCCTCCTCGTCGATGCGTGTTAACGCATATGTAAATGTCGACTTTGGAAGACTTTCCGTGCTTTCCGAGGCAGTCGGAACGGGAGCGTCGGGAGCGTCCTCTCTGGTGGTAGGATCGGACGACTCGTTATGCGCAGGCGAGCTGTTGCCGGGTGGTAGATTGACGACCGGTTCGACACCCGCTTCCTCGGCTACGCGACCCTCGTTGATAGCGGATGTTGCCCATGGGACCTCGCAGAGGGAGGACGACGACGAGTCCGAGCTGAAGATCTCGGCCCAGGAGAGGGTTTTGTATCCGTTGCACGGCTCCCTCGTAGCTTGGCATGCTGACGAGGCGACATCCTGCGACGAAGGAACCGTTGATTTGGCGATGCCGTCGACGGGAGGGATTCCGTCGAATGGTGTGATGGAGCCCAAAAATTCAGCTTCCTGCGGATGGTTTACAGATGGGACTGCGTCATTGCGAGCCTGAGGAGAGATTGCTGAACATTCGACTGTCAGGGATGTGTCAAGGACGACGTTTTGAGTCGCGGCGGCCTTCTCCTTGATAGCTAGATCCTCCAGTAGAGAGTCTGTCGACGAAATTGCTTCGAGAGGCTGGCCCGTCCAGCTGTCGCACAGGGACACGCCTTGATATGTNGAAGCGGAAATGGTGGATGGCGCCGATGTCGCGTATGAAGAGGTCGTCTCGAGGGAGACCTGTTTGACGAGGCGACTGCGAGATCTGCAGTCAGTCGAATGAGCACCAGGCGTTGAAGCGAAGGTTTGCTTGTCGTTTGCCTTGTACGAGATGCCGAAGCGTTTGGCGATTCGCCAAAGCATCGACATGCTGGGTTTAGGTTGCTTCTGACGCATGGATCGCTGAAAGTCCAAGTCAGCGGTGAAGCTGCGCGTTCTCTCTGCGACTTACTGTTCGCTGTGAAGCGATCTGGGACATTTGTCTGTAGTTCAGGAGATATGGCAGATATGTAGGAAGTGGAATGTAGCGAGCACGCCGCGAAAAGCAAGAAAGAGGTGGCGCAGCAAGTGATGCTGGGCAACTTGTCGATTCGAAGGTCTCAGGCCCATCCATGCAGCTGCCCAGCCAGGAAAGCGGACATCAAGCGGGTGATGAGCATCTCAAAGCAGCTTTGCAGGCTCCAGCAGCTGCTTTGGGTAGTCTTCGGCATTTCGGGGGTCCAGCGATACCTTCACAGCTCGCTTGACTCGCAGTTTCACATTCGAACGACTATGGATAAAAACAGAGGTGTCCCGGCCTTGACAGCGAGTCCTGAAGCTCCACTCCATCGAGACCCGTTATCGCACGAGTTTTATCAGAATTGCAGCATGTAGCGCGTGTTTCAATCACCTGTCATGCGCCGGCCGATCCGAGATGACCTTCGGCTACGTCTACAGCCCCGCTTGAGTACTTGCGTTACACGATCTACGTTGCCCTGGGCTGTCCTTCCGACACTACCGATATCGTCCGTGCCGAGAAACGAGGATCCTTTCGGGTCGGACGACAAAAGCTCCGAAACACGAACAAAAAGGCCTTGGGAACGCGGGATGCTTGAAACACGTGGCCGAGGGACCGAAAGGATTTGCATCAATTCCGTCGATCCCGAGAGCTTCTTGCTGGACCTCGTCGCTAGAATTCGAAGATATAGTTGGCAGTGCGTCCTTTGTGGCACGGTAGCTGTAACAAGAAGAATCCTGGCGTCCGTTTCTTGCTCCTGTTTGCGAATCCAACGTCTCAAGGGTACCCGATACCTGAAAAGAGAGAATCGGCCGCGCTAGATCGGATGACACCGCGAGTTGGCGTTCTTCCTGTCCGTCCTATCCTTCGCCCCCTATACCTATGCGTATGGATCTGTCAAGGCAGAGTGAAATCTTGTCCAGCGAAATCCAGCTGTC
Organism: Naganishia sp. PG3902-1; assembly: GCA_023628075.1. NCBI lineage: Eukaryota > Fungi > Basidiomycota > Tremellomycetes > Filobasidiales > Filobasidiaceae > Naganishia > Naganishia sp. PG3902-1. The sequence continues at coordinate 3,686 of JAMALH010000009.1, forward strand.
TTGACCTTCGTCTGTCTTCATCTGCCCGTTCCGAGGTTCTCCGGTTGAGCTTCAGTGACTTTTCGTCCTTGAGGCAGTCCTAAGATGTCTTTGTCTGTCACGAAGAGCTACAGAACCGTCACCATCGCTTCATACACATGCATCTCGGTGATACTGGCAACGCACAGCGCATTCCAGCCTCTCGCGCTAACGGGACCGATCCGCGGTCCGAGAATAACCGGTCGCGACGATGTCTCGTAGCGTGTCTTGTCAACCCGTCAACCCGTCAACCACCTGCCGACCTTCGTCTTCTTGCCTTTGCCGGGAGGCGACGTAGAGCGAAGCAAGGTATGATCCCATCAGAACACTCTGCCACAAACATTATCGTATGATATACAACCCGAGAAACGTCATCAAAGTCATGAAAAGATACAACGCTCCCTTTTCGCGCTCAGACCTCCCCCCTCGCCAACGACCGCGACATCACTGGCGTTGTCCCCGCCAGCATATCCATATAGCCCCGATTCTGCGCCGCCAGCGATCCTTTCCCGCCACCTTCGGCCGCATATCCCTGAATCTTGCGTCCGAGCGTCTTGACGTCCCAATACGATCCTGCTTGAGCGCCCGATGCAGCGTCCGGACTCCGTGCCACGCGGACGGGCACTCCATGACTCTGGAACGTGGATCGAATGCTCGAATCCGAGAGCCCGCGCGGACGAAGCGTCCGTTCGAGCAGCGGCGGCAAGGCATCCTCTGGCACCGGCTGATCGATCACGGCGTCGACGGCATTACTGATCTGTCGCCGGTGACCTTGCTTTCGCGCGTGAAACTCCATCGACGGCTTGGCTCGGATCGATGGCCCCACCGGACGGGGCGCCTGTGCGCCCGCAAAGATTCCCATGAGCCCGGCCCGCTGCCTAACGCTTCCATCCCCGAGCGTCATCGCCGGCCGTTCCCTCTGCCGCCGAAGAACGACGGGTTCGCCTTCCTCGGCGAGCGTCGACCGTCGGATGATCCCCGTGCTCGCAAACTCGACATTGACGTGCGTCGTACTCGCCGATGTCGATGGCTCGAGCTTTGGCCCGCGCGCGAGCGCCTGAGGTGTCGTCGGCTCTGCGGCGCCACCCGTGAAAAGCTTTTGGATCGTCGGCGCGATCCACCCGAGCGTTGCCCCACCGCCGCGCCTGGCCTGACCCTGCTCCTCCACGGCCGCCGCGACCGCATCCCTGAGCCTCGCCACCTCTGCCGGATCGAGAATCACCCGGTTCACACACGCGCGCAGCTCGACGAGTTCCGCAAGCAATTCCTTGAACAGCTTGAGAAGTTGCATAAAGTCCTTGCGCGCGACGAGACTCGACGCCGTGCCGGGCTGACGGCGTTCCTCTTCCAGCACACCCCGGAAATGTGCGCGCATGCCGTCGATATCCCGCACGAGGGCCTTGATGGTCGATGCCGAGAGGTGACCGACGTCGCCCGCCAAGTGCTGGCGCCTGAGCCGTCGCGTCAACGTCGGCACATCCGCCTGCCTCACGCGCTGGAGGATCTTGCCGATATGCTCCACGAGCACGAGCAAGCTGCCGGTGCTATCCGGTGTGAACGTCGAATACGGCGTCGTCGGCGTGGCATGCGACGTCTCGGATCCCCTCCTTGATGTTTCCTCGAGGCCGAGTCCACCGAGTGTCGGCCCGTCGTCGACCGTCTCCTCCACTGTTTGCACTCCGACGCTCACCATGCCCCGCGCGGGCGGGAAATACCCTTCCCCGAGCGGCGACACGGGCGGCCGAAAACTGGGCGTCAAGCTCAGCCGCTTCCGCCGTGGCTCTCCTGGCCCGGAGGAAACACTGGACATGGAGACTTCCCTTGCGTGCTGCGTTTCCTCGACGATGGCCTCGCACGCCGTGGTCTCACTCGGATTCCGCGTCGTACGGGGCGACGTGGCGGCCGTCCATGAGTCTTGTCGGGTGTGCGTGTACGGCGGGGGGTTGCTCCGGACCGAGGCGAGGCTGGGCGTGAGGCTGTAGTGACGGGCGTGTGATTGCGTGAGCGTCAGCGGACGCGGGAAGCCGTCGGGCGTTGCCGACGCAAGTTTCGGCGTCGTCGTCGTCGTCGTCGCCGCCGCCGCCGTCGTCGTCTCCTTGCCGCCGCCGCGCAGGTCGTCGTTCTCCTCGCGCAGCACCTTGGCTTCCCTTCGGACCTCTTGCAGTACGCCCGCCAGTTGGAGGTTATCATGCCGCAGCAACGTGTTATCCGCCACGAGTCCCTTGATCACCTCGTCCCCGTCGCCCATCTCCTGCACCACGCTCGCCAGCCGTTCCCGCGCGGAATCCACAAGGGCGGCCACCTCCCCCGCGCGGCAATCCCTCCACCGACTGGCCTCTCTGCGCGCGCTCGCCAGGTCGACCTCGAGCTGGGCGATCTTGATCTCCATCGCGCGGTTGACGCCCGAGGTATCCATCGGCGCGGGTTCCTTCGTTGCTGCGGCGGACAGCTCGGAACGCAAGGCCATGATCGTCGCCTGATTCCTCGCCTGCGTCTTGGTCATCTGGCTCAGCCTCTGCGCGGGCGTCAGCGCACGCTCTCGGCCCGGCCCAGCCCCACGCGACTCACCCGCTCGAGCTGCTCACTGCGCGCGACGACCTCGACCAGGCGTGCGTCCATCGTGTGCCCTGCCCGTGCTCCCCTGCCCACCTGCCCACCGCCTGCCCGCCCGTCGCTGCTTGTTGTTTCAGGTGGACGCTCACCCAACCCCCGCCCGATCGCACATTGCACGGGGCGCACCCCCGCCCCCTTGAACCGCGCGCCCTCCATCACGAGGTGGACTTGCCCTCGTCCGCCCAGCGTTCGCCTCTCTCGTGCCAGCAGGTGAGCACGCACGCGCGCGCCCCAGACACCGCGCACCGCTGACCCTCGCGCCAGATGCCCGTCGGAAAGAAGAAACAGCGCCGAAGAAGGCGCGACGAGGAGAGCGGGGACGAGTCCCACAGCGGGGACGAGTCGTCCTCGATCGCGTCCGCGGGGAGCGTCAGCGAGGGAAGCGACGATGAGCGGGAACAAGACGCAGAGGAGGACGGCGCGGCCGAGGGAAGCGTCACGGGGGAAACCCCCAACGAAAACACGGAAGAAGACGCAGAAAAAAATGGCGCCAGCGATGCCGATGACAATGCCTCGGACGCGCACATCCCTGAAATCCCCTTTGAGGAATTCACCGCGTCGCCGCCTCCGACGTCCCAACCGCGCCCACCGCGCGCCTCGAACCGCACAGCCTACCTCGCCAAGATCGCCTCGGACCCGACGTACGTCCCGCGCGTCGGCAAATTCTGGACGCACGATGAGCGGCATTACGCCGCGGGCAAGGTCGGCGAGGGAGAGTATGCCGGCTTGAGGGAGATGAGCGAGTTTTGGAGGGGCAGGGGCCGGGGCCGGGGCAGGGGCGGGGGTGCGGGCGGAGTGAGGGGCAGAGGCAGGGGTGCCAGGTTTTCGAGCGAAGCGAGGAACACGACGGGCGCCCCGAGCGGAGCGAGACACCCCTCGAGCGAAGCGAGAAATGCCCCGAGCGAAGCGAGAAATCCGTCGAGCGAAGCGAGAAACCCATCGAGCGAAGCGAGAACGCCTCCGCCGCGCGACCTCGAGGACTCGGGCGCGACGAGCATCCCGCCATCGACAGACGCTCCATCCGCCCACACCGCGCCGACCGCGCCCTCGGCGACCACCTCGGCCGCCAAACAATCCGCCTGGTCCGGCCCGCCCGGCCGGTCCGACCGCGGTTCATGGGCCCACGACGGGTACGCCGAGCTCGCGCGGGAAGAGGCGGCGCGTACGGCGGCGCGTGAACGACAGCGAGGGCGAGGGCGGGGTATGGTCAGCGGGATGTTTAGAGGACGCGGGCGCGGACAGGCGCATGTTCAGGGGCAACCGCTCGAGTCGACGCCCGTCGTCGAGCCTGCGACGCCCGAACAAGCTCCCTTCGACGCCGGAGCTCCCTCCGACGCCACCACCGCCGCCGTCGAATCCACAGCGCCTCCCAATCCGCCCTTCAGCGACCACGAGCCCTCGGCCATCACCGCCAACCTCCAAAGCCAAGCGGAAGCCGCCTCGCTCCTTCAGCAACAACAACTCGCCGCCGCGGCCGACGCCGCCGCCCGTCTCGCCTACCTCGACATGTCACCTTCCCCGCGCCCGCCCTCGGGCCCGCCCTCCATCCTTCCACCTGGAATCGCGATGGCACCCAACGGCACATACTACGACACCTACACGGGCCAACCCGTCGTTTGGGTTCCCTCGCCCGTCCCACGCTACCCGGACCCATACCCGCCGGCGTACCCTCCCTACCCGCCCTACCCCTACTACCGCCAAGACTACTACCCGCCGCCCCAACCTCAACCGTACCGCAATGCGTCGCCCTTCCCGGCCTTTGCCACGGACCCGTCCTACTTTATCCCGCCGCGGCCCCAATCCAAGATCGAGATCCGCGCGCCGGGCGAGACCCCGACCCGGAATCCGAATGCCGAGGCAATTGCCGCGGCGACGTTGAAGGATCCGGCGAGGTATGCGCACGAGGCGTATGCGGGAGGAGGGTATTATCAGTGATGGAGTCATGCTCGGGTGTATAATATGAATTTGTGAATCGGTCCAACTCGGTCAGGTAAACTCGATCGGAGTGGGAGGCACGGGCATCCTCTCCAGGATGTCAACGTAGACGTCCCTCTATTTCCCCGCCGCCCGTGACTCGTGCTGGGGACGGCACTGGATTGATCACACTTGAGGAACCGAGGAGTTTCACGGATGTCGCTTCAGCCTCGCTGGCTGTCGACGCGTGCTGTCGACATCCGCAAGGTATGACCAGCGCAATCGTCCGGGCTCCGATTTACAGACCTCTTCGAGTGCTCGTCTCCTGCGCGTACCCAGTTCGACCATTGTCGTGATTTATAGCTCCGTCAAGGCCGCTGAATTCAGGCTGGAAGGGTCGACAGCGTATCCTCATATGCTCACATGCCGGTTCTCGGTAATGCTGTGCCGATATCTGGAAAATCTCTTCAGACGGATAACGTGAGAATCAGTCTCTGCTCGGTCACATCGACCTTTTGCACGCAGAAAACATGCATTCGCGCTCTGAGCTCGCTGGAAAAATCGTGAAGTCTTGCGCATCAATTGCGTCCCGCCTCTCGCGTGTGATCTGTATAAATGCATCGAATGGCTGTAAACAACATTGCGGCATACATCTTGCCCTCTTGATCCTACGCGCCCTCGTCATCCCGCCTCGCAAAGACACCCATCACCTCTCTCCACCTGACACCAACGGGCACCAAGCCCTTGCGCCTCTCCACGCCTGCAAACGCCTCAACGCCTCTCACCTTCTCCCACCGTACATCATCATATGCGCTCATTTCGTCCGTCACGACGTAGTCGAATCCAGCATCCCACACCTGCGTCGCCGTTTCCAGCGCATCAGTCTCCGTCGTATTGTACTCCCATCGTCCATGCGGCGGGGCGTAAGCATAGGTATACGCCGATGCGCCCGTCATACGTGGACCCGGCGGGAGGAAGACTCTGACGGCATCGGCGGCCGGTCGCAGAGTGTGAAGCATCTCCATAGCGGTGCCGCCTGGATAGTTGTAGTGGCTAATGTAGGCAAGGCCGGCCGTGGCGAAAAAGTTCGCTATGATGCCGCCAACGAGGGCGAGTAGCAAAAGTCGAGAGAAGATGGTCTGATTGTGGCGGTGTCGTGCCCGCCATCTGAATAGCCATTAGCGTCCTTGTACTTTCCGGTAGACGGAAAACTCACATTTGACCACACGATATCGCCGCCAGGGCGTTGATCCAGGGAACAACGTAAATGACAAACCTCCATTCCTGCTCACAATGAGCTTTCTCATCGCGGCCAATCTCCCATCTACTCACCTTGTGTCCGAGGCAGCTCATCCCAGCGACTAACACCACTACGGGCAGGCCCAGCACGGTCTTCCATCCTCGCAGCGCCTGTCGTGCTGCGGGTTCAAGCGGTGCAATAAAGGCGAGCGGGAGCACGGACAGCAGCATCTTGGGCAGGAATGGAACGAGGTACGTATACCACGGCGATGTCTTCACCTTTATCAGCGCTGTGATCAGCGAGATCCCACATAAAACTTACCCCCCACAGCTCGCTCTTTCCCTCGACAACGTTGAACAGCACACCCCACAACTCTGGCCAAACCCACAACCTTCCGAATCCAAGTGCCTGCAGCGTCCGCTCGAGCGTGGCCTTGACGCCCGTTGCCGAGGACACATCCCTTGCCGTTGACAACCATTTCGACCAGAAGAAGCTGTCCACCGCAACGCTCAGCGCCGTACCTGCCGATCCAACGATGACGGCGGTCGTCACGAGATCGCGGGTCACGCCGAATCCCGTTTTGGCTCGTGTCTCCTTGATCGCGAGTGCGAGGATGAGACCGAGGAGCAAGAGTGCTGTTTCTGCGCGGATGATTGAGGCAGCGAACGCGAGGAGGGACGTTGCAGTGACGAGTTGTTTTCGATGGGTGGTCGGATTGGGAAGAGCCTGAATGACGTATGAAAGTGCGAGTGTAGCTGCGCCGACAAGAACAGTATCAATGAGATCTGGCCCTCTTTGTCAAGCTCGAACGCTGATCGAGACTCACTCATCGCCAGCGCGCCGACATTCGGCACCGACCGTCCCGCCCACCAACACGCATGGAACTGCCCCATCGTGAAGAGTATCCATATCCTCGCTTCGGCTTTCCCGAATTTCTTTACGAGCTGATTCGACACGGCAAGGAGGGAGCTGGCATTGAGCATTCCCAGGGCAAGTCTCACTTTTGGGGAATCAGGCATGGGTCTCTGTGCAAGGACGAGACGTACCGACGAGCTGGTCGATGCCTGGGTTGCGATCGCTCCATAACATGTCAAGCACCGCAATGACGGGTTTACAGACCCCGGCGATCACCAGGGGTGGGATGAACGACCGCGGCAATGGTCCCGGATGTACAAGGTGATCATACTACCTCGCATCAGCCCCCATCCCGTCTCCCAGACATGCCAGAACTCACCTGCGCGAGATCCGACCCGTGTATCAAGATATCGCGAACGGCATGGAGTGTGAAAGACTCCTCGACTTTGGTGTAGGGCGATGCCACCGTGTGAAGGGCGATCGCGAGTGGGATGAGCGCCCGCATCATTGAGGGCAGAGAAGGAGACGTCTGACATCATGTCGAGATGGGTGATATGGCATTTTAGGACGATTCCCGATTTATCTAGCATTTTGGCCCATTTACGGCCATCGGCGATCAGACCAGCTAGACAGATGACTCACATCGACCGCACCTACCGTATCTCTCGAGACCTCGTGGATCCGCGGCCCAACCATGTTCAAGGCCGTCAACAGGTACATCTACGGCCCGACGCCGGAAGAGAGGCTGCAGGAATGGCAACGCCGGTTACGCACCGAGCAGCGCGGGCTCGAGAAGGAGATCCGGCAGGTACGCATCCGTCTTCATCTCTCTTCCTTTCGCCCTCCGTTGACCTTCTGGCCCGCTCGTTCGCACAGCTCGATGTTGCGACGACGAAAGCCCGTCAACAGCTGAAACAGCTCGCCAACAAGGGAGACATCAAGTCGGCACGCCTTCTGGCGCGTGAAGTCGTGCGTACGCAGCGACAGAAACAGCGGTTGACGGTCGGTAAGGCGAGGCTGGGAAGTGTGCAGATGCAGATGCAGCATCAGGCTGGTGAGTTGTATCCTTTGGATGATGTCTCGTACTGATCGGTGATCACTGCGGTAGCCCTCGTCAAGGTGACGGGAACGTTTCAGAAGAGTACCGAGATCATGAAGGCTTCCAACGAGTTGATCAAGCTGCCGCAGCTGAGCGCGACCATGCGCGAGATGAGTGCCGAGATGATGAAGGTACGCTCTTCCTCCCTTCCTTTCTTTCGACGCTAATCCCGATCGAAATCTCGATTCAATAGAGCGGAATCATTTCGGAAATGATTGACGATACGCTCGAGGTGGATGAGGATTCCGAACTTGAGGAAGAGGCAGACGAGGAAGTGGACAAGGTGCTATACGAGCTGACGGACGGCAAGCTCGGACAGGCTGGAACAATCCAGGATACGTTACCCGTACGTCTCTCCGATCCGTCAAAGCTTGCGTTCACGTTCACTGACACGCTTTCCTTCGGGGCACAGGCGGCACCGCAGGAGGAAGACGTCAACACCGAGGCCGAAATGCAACGCATGCAGCGCGAACTACAGGATCTTTTGACTGGATAATTCTCCCCATCGTTGTACAAATCTATATTACAAATCTTACCGATACTACTGCAGCTTTGCGTTGATGAATTCTTCTGTAAAGTCCTCGGCGCCCTCGCGCATCTCGATCACTCGTGCGCACTCTGCCGCTTGCTGGAACACGGGAAGTCCGGATGTGTGGAGCATCATGAGTTCCGTTGGCGATGAGGAGGGGGCCCTGTAAAGAGGGATCGATAAGTCTCGTCGGAGCTGGTGGGGAGACGGGCGTACCAGTTGATGAGCACGAGCGGAACAGTCAATCGGCCGTCTTTAGTCGTCTGTACTAGTATTAGCCTCAAGCCACGCGGTATCCAGCCATCGTACTCACGAGTGGATGCGAGAGAATCACATATCGCGGTGCATTCTCCGGCAACTCTATAATTCACAGTGTCAGCTCATGGTCTCCCCCCCCTTTCAACCACGCTTCCCGGCGGAAACTTACCCTCTGATATCTCGTCCAGGCTTCCCTCCAGCTGCTCATCCACGACCATCGTCAGCGACTTCTTGTCAATCTTGACGACCAACGCGGCATCGCCCTTGAAACGCTTGAAGCGGAATTTCCGTATCGCGTCTTTCGTAGCTGCAGGGAGATCGACAGAGTTTGTGGACTGGGAAGCAGGGTTAGGAATGTACGACGAGAGAGGAACGTAGACTTGCCATTGTAGGGAGATGCGTGACGAAAGATGTCGACGAGAACGAGGACGATGAGACGATGGAGCTATTTCCTGTGCGGCTGGTCACCGGCGTTCTGCGGATGCAAAATACGCTACCTCGTCACCATCACTCAATAGCTCATTCAATTCGCTTGCAAGATCATGGTCCTGCATACACCTGTGCAGGGCTTGTCTAACCGCATCTGATATAACCAAGCAAACACATTCGATGCAGACTCATAGGTCCTCAGACAACCTATTGGGACGATGTCTATGGTCTTTGCCGTCAATGTTAACGGACGCCATCAGGGGCGAAAGAACGGATAGATGGCATGTAGATAATCCCTGCATTCCGCATGTTTATCCTTGACATTCTCACTACACAGAAGCTTCCTACGGCCTGATAGCCTTGACTGCCTCGAGGGCATCTGCATTCCACTGCTGCACAGCCGCAAAGTCCATACCCATGTTCATCATGTCGAAGCCCTGAGCCGCCCTCGCGAGGACCTGGAAGGTAGTGTCAGCAACTTGTCCTGGGACGCTGTATATTCTTGATACCTGCCTGGTCGGGATGAGTGCAGAACATTCCTGCGGCCTTGCCGTTGTCTTGAGCTGCTTTGCGGATCCTTTCAATGGCGTCCTGGACTTCGGGGATGTTGGGGTGATCCGGCGGCGGGTAGCCCATGGACGAGCACAAGTCGTTGGGTCCGACAAAGAGCATGTCTGTAGCTGGGTTAGCATAGTTACCGACCAGACCCATCGAACTCACCGACTCCCTCGACCTGAGCAATCTCCTCGCAATTCGCCAAACCCTCCTCGGTCTCGATCTGAACCGCCAAAAAGATCCCCTCGTTGGCCACGTCAAAGTAATCCTTCATCTCCATCTTCCACAAGGCAGGTGCGTATGGCGATCCGGCCCCTCGCACGCCTGGCAAAGCGGCAAACTTGCTGCTCGTGAGCACGTCCTTTGGCGGACGGTTGGCTTTGCGTTGCGGGAACTTTGCATAAGAGACGAATCGACGTGCTTCCTCGGCGGTAGACACAAGCGGACACATGAGAGCGTGCGCGCCAGTATCCAACGCACGCTTGACGAGGTAGCTTTCTGGCGCCGGAATTCGAACCATTGGGCTGCAACCTGGGGTGTTGCCGATGGCGGCCACGACCGAGTGCATCTCCGAGTCGGAAATGTTGCCGTGTTCACAGTCGACAAGGATAAAGTCAAAGCCTTGCGAGGCAATCATACGCGCCAGGTTGGCGCCGGGAAGCATGCTCCATGATCCGACGAGCGGTTTCTTGGTTTGGCCCGGTGCGAGGTTCTTGGTTCGTTCCGCCAGCAACTTGTGCATGCCAAAGAGAAACGGCTTGGACTTGTCGATGACGGTGTTTTGAGCAGAGTGCGAGGCGTACGACATGGTGGATGTGCGGTATAGGTGAACGAGAGGGAAAGAATGCTGAGTCGAGAGCGGGCGTTCTACTTGTATCCTCTCGCTTCAGCCCTGGGTCGACTGTCATCTCGGTATCAATCATGGATGCAAGCGACATGACGCGGATGCCGGCCAATAAACGCGGCCGAAGGGCTCCGCCGCCGGTCCGAGAACCGGGGCGGGGCAGGCGGGAATACGGGAATAGGATTAGGTAAGACTGGATTTGGGTGGCGAAAGTTGATTAATGTCTGTTGGACTGGACAATTCTGTCTTTTCCTGGGTCTGCGTATGGTTTGCGACGCTCAGTGAGGTGGTCGAACTTTGCACCGCAAGCGAGGCCTACGCTCATGAAAGCGAAAACGCAGCGCAATTCGAATCTTCGCGCGCCATATCGGCTGCGAGAAAGATATTCTGGCGGATCGGATGGTCGGGATCATGAACCCGTGTCACGCCCGTCCCAGTGAGGGCCTTCCCACCGTCTCCTGCTCCAAGAAGGTCTCCAGGACCGCCGTCATGCCCGAAACTTTGGCCTTTGACCCTTCGCCAAATCCTCCATGGCCATCCGGTGTCGTTCCCGCATGGCGCAAAATGTTTCCCCCTTCCTGGGGGAAGGAAAACAAAAATCAACCCCTCCTGGGGATCGAACCCAGGATCTCCTGATATCCGATCCAGATTGGAATCGTAGTCAGACGCTTTACCACTAAGCCAGAGGGGCTGGTTGTTGAAGCCAGAGAATTTTTAAAAATATATTTTGTACAATCATTGAAGACAGGCTGTCAGCTGCTGCTCGCATATCCCGTCGTCCTGGGGTGCGCTGTGTCCAGAAATCTACACAATGCGACAAGCCAGACCTGGCGGACATCCCTTTCTGTGTCACATCAGCGAATGATCATCCCTGCACTCCTGTCGGCCTGCAGAGCTTCCACAGCGCATCACAAGACTGAACTACATTATTCGGGAGAAGCACGAGAAACGGGCCGAATCGGGTGAGTTATCAGATAACGCGTCGTCCTCGGCATCGGCTTAATATAGCGTCCGGCATCTCCGTTCATGGCTCTGGTGGATCAGCGGTGGATCCCCTAGCAAAAGGAGAATGCGAGAACAGCAGAGTTATATACTGTCAATGAGTGAGGATGAGGAGGCTGCTCGTTGTCACCTGTATCATCACTCTCGCTCTCGCCATCTACCGCACACTCAAGATGCAAGCTCTCAAGAACGTCGTCGTTGTCGGTGGATCATACGTAGGAAGCGTGAGTAGGAGCCGATGCACTGATCACTTCCATCACTGACAAGCCCGCAGGGAACGGCTACGAAACTTGCCAGTGCTCTACCTTCAGGCTATCGTGTAGGTGCCACGCTGCATGGGATTTCTCAATATACTCACCAGCCCTGCAGGTCCTCCTGGTCGAACCGCATAGCCACTTCCATCATCTGTTTGCATTCGTGCGTTCGTTGAGATAAAGCCCCTTCACTGCTGACACCATCACAGCCCCGATTCGCTATCGTTCCACAACACGAGCACAAAGCCTTTATCCCCTACACCCGCCTCTTTGCGTCGGTCCCGGCTCCCAACTCGCATGCCGTCGTCCAAGCCAAAGCGGTGCGCGTCGCCGACAAGGTACTCCATCTCGACCGCGCATGGGAGGAAACACAGGAAATTCCTTATGAATACCTGGTAATCGCTACCGGTACCAAACTCCCTTCTCCCGGAAGCATGCAGCACGACCACAAGCTCGGTGGAGTCGATTTTTTCAAAACGTATCAAGGAGGCATCAAGACGGCACAAAACATTGTCATCATCGGCGGAGGAGCGGTTGGCGTGCAAATGGCGCTTGATCTCAAAGAGTTTTACCCGGAAAAGAACGTAACGCTGGTACATTCGCGCGACAAGGTGATGAACCGGTTTCACCCCGGTCTCGATGCCATTGTGCGCAGACGCTTCGATGAAGTTGGCGTCAAGGTGATCACAGGCGAAAGGGTCAAGCTTCCGGCCGAAGGATTCCCAACAGATGGCATGCCGACGACCGTGCATACCACAAACTCGGATATTCCGGCAGACCTTGTCATTCTCGCGACAGGCCAGATTCCCAACAATCAGCTTTTGAAGGAGCTCGACGACCAGACAGCGGACAAGCTGATTGCCTCGAACGGGTTCTTGCGCGTACGACCCACCCTTCAGCTACTCAATCCATCGTATTCAAACATTTTTGCGCTCGGGGACATTGCGGATACCGGAGCTCCAAAGGCTGCGCGTCCGGGAATGATGCAGGCGGACGTCGTGGTGGAGAATATTCTTGCATTGATTGATGGCAAAGAGCCGACGAAGAATCTCGAGGTGGGAGCTGCAGCTATTCATCTAACGCTAGGCTTGGTGAGTACCGGTAGACTGACTGGTTCCTCAACGCTGACTACCAGTGCTGCAGAAACAAAACGTGATCTTCAAGAATCCGGTTGGCGATGAAGAGCCCATGATCAAGATGCGTGATGAGTGAGTTGTCTCTACTGCTGCAAGAACACGTCTGACCCTTCGTGCAGTGGTCAAGAGGATATGGGCATCGAAGGCGTATGGACGAGAAGAGGTTTCCAGGTTAAGGACGTTTCCGAGTATCATTTGTAGTGGATGCGATGCTCATCAAACAGGAGAGAAGGGCGCTTCGCGCGTTTCTCGTTGTATGGCTGTCATTACATGCATCTGTCTCTCTTTTGAAGCCTACCTTTGACGTATCCCGACTGATAGCTATTGATGGTCAATGATGTGAAGGAGGCGACGCATAACACGACTTGAACCGACTCTGGCCCAGGTGCAATCGGTTCTCACATCATCAGCTTCCTCGATCTGTCGAACACAATAATAACTGGATGTCAACCTTTGTGTACATGTCCGCCAAGTTGTCTGTACTCAATCCTCTGCACGGATGAGCGAATACGGATCACCATCCCCATTGGGGAAACGCAAAGCGGACGATTCCCACCTATCACAAGGTATGCGCACGTGATCCATCTCGTCATTTAGCTAAACCCCACCAGATTCTCCCCTCCATCCGACAAGACGTTCCCTCATCCGCCTGCAGCTGGACAACACTTCGCTCGAGACAGAGGTACTGGCCCTTCGCACACGAGCTGCACAACTGGAGACCACGCTACAAGCCAAGACGACCGAAAATGCACGTCTGTCCCGCGAACATTCCGAAATCAGTAGAGCGTGGCTGGACGTCGTGCGCGGGGACGAGTCAGTGAGAAAAGAGGTCGAGGAGGAAAAAGCCAAGCTCAAGACGATGGAAAGAGAGTGGATGGGAAAAATCAAGAAGAGTGAAGAGGCAAAGTATGCCGTACAAGCGCGATTGGAGGGTGTCGAGAGGGATCGACGACGGGAAAAGGAAGAGGCTGCAAAACACCAGGATTTACTACGGCGGCAGTTGGAGCAGAAGGAGCGAGAGGTCGATACGTTGCGGGACGTCCAGGCTAGGACCCGAGCGCTGGAGGAACAACTGGAAGCCAAGGATCGACAACTGGAAGACGTTCGCAGCCTCCTCTCGAATCGCCCGGCAGACGATCTCCGCACGGAACTCAAACGTCAGTCGATACTATTGACAACATTGGAGAGGACAAACGCGCAACTTTCCCATGAATGTCAAGATCTACGGCTTCGTCGGGATCAAGTCGAGAGCTTGCAGTCGGAAGTCAAGGCGCTCGCACGCAGGGCACAGGTCGCAGAAGAAAAGCTGGCTGTCGTGAATCAACAGCTGGATCAGAGCCGTCGTGAAATGGAGTAAGTTGGGGGGGTTGGAACAAAAGGAAGAAGCTAATTTGACTAGCACGCTAACCATGACGCCCGACGAGCCGTCCGAGGACTCGACAATGTCTATGAGCGATGCCCTCTCCCTGCGACATAAATATACGACCATCTCAGCGGCCCATTCTTCGTGTGCATCGCGTCTGGCGCAGCTCTCTTCGACAAACGTGGAACTCGGGCAACGGCTGAAGGAGGTGTCGCGCGAGAGCCTGATCAGGATTGGAGAGCTCGAGAACCGGTTGGAAACGTGCGAGCGGGATTTGAGGTGGGAAAGAAGTACCCGAGAAGCTGGGGAGCGGAAGCTGAGACTTGCAAGGGAGGAGTTAGAGTTGCTGAGGGTACGTGCATCTCGTCTTCAATACAAAGCTGAAGATCAATCCCTTCAGACTGGAAATCACGCAGCCGAGGTCGACGAATACCGACGCATGATTGACGACTTCCAAAACGGCGATGGGCAGCTCTCGCCTGCCGACACGGCGACACAAGCCGCACTCGACGCCGCCAATGCGACTCTCGAAGCTCAAGCCGCGCAACTTGCCAACCTTGAACGTGATCTGGCAGACGCCGAACTTCGCGTAGGATCAGGCGAATACAATACGAAGATCTGGCGTTGTGTCGAATTCGCGGATAGCCCGGCTGCGCGTGATCATGCGATCCGAAAAGAAACGCTGGAAAAGCTGCGTGGTGAGAACGGAGCGTTGGTTGAGCGGATCAAGGAACTTGAGGGGCGGGTCGGTGGAGGCTCTGCAGGGCACGGTATGGTTCCGCGAGAGACGTATGACAGGCTCAAGGACGAGTTTGAAGAGAAAGAGCGCGGTCACGAGAAGCGATTGCTGCGTCTGAAAGAGGTAAGCATTCAACAATGGGTATCAATCGAGCTGACACGTCTGCAGATCTTTGGCATGAAATCCAAGGAATTCCTGGAAGCAGTCTTTTCGCTCCTCGGCTGGAGAATCAAATTCGACGCCAACGGCCACGATGTCCGCCTATCGTCCATGTACGCGCCGCGCAATAAACACGGCCTGACTCTCAAGTTTTCCTCGCAAGGCGGACATTTCGGTACAATGCAAATGCTTGGCGGGATGGCCAAAGGTTTGGGCGACGTGAGGACGTACTGGGTCGAGCAGAGGCAGAGTATCCCTGGATTCCTGGCGCAAGTGACGCTGGAGATGTTTGAGAAGACGACGTTCGGAAGGGCTGCGGGCTATGTTCCGGTAGACGAATTGGAGGATAAGTAGTCGAGGGGATACCGATCAGGAGTTGTAGACTGGATGCATCGTCACCTGTGATTCGGCCTGAAGTCGTAGATTACTCGCAACAAATCGCCTTGATGCGGCAGTTGATGCCGCTCACGCCGAAGGCCTAGAGACCGGGTGCGAGGCGAGCCTGGAAGCCGCACTCTATCACAGAACAGAGCGTCAGTCCAATTTCTTTTCCGGGTGGATGTCCTCGCCACGCCCCGTATGGCAATGTGGTCTATCGGCCGCATAGACCATACTGTAGACGTGCAGTGGCGAAATAAGTAATGACGCACGCGGAAACAAATTGGCATCGGCCCGATTCCGCGTCCAACTCCGAAGTCGCGAGGACAACAACTGCAGCACCAGCACGGTGCCTCCTGGACTATCAGCATCACCTTGACCACCTTGACCGGTCCCGGTCATCCGCTACTCCTCCCTACAGGCCGTCTAGATATTGGATTTCCTCATCAAGCGTCCCATCGATGTCGGACCCGAAAACTTACCGCGGCTCCTGTCACTGCGAAGCCGTCAAGTTCACCGTCAAACTGCCCAACGGTCTCGACGACAACGGAACATGCGATTGCAGCCACTGCGCCAAGCGAGGTATCATTTGGCAATTTCCTGCGGCTGGTGATCTTGAGCTCGAAGGAGACACGCTAAAGGGGTACCAATTCGGGGCCAAGTCGACAACCCATCAGGTACGTAACATCAACTTCTGCTCAACCTGAACTGATAGGCTTGCAGTTCTGCGGTGAATGCGGAACCTTCATTCTCGGTTGCGCCTATGATCCCCAAAAGCAGATGCCGTTCAATGCACGTCGTAGAAAGGCGTGATTTGCTTCCACTGACGACTCCCTTTCAGGTCCGGGCACTGCGAGATATAAATATCCACGAGGTTCCCCTTAAATCGTATGTGCCTTTACCACATATCTTCTAACACTGAAAGTTCCCTCCAGGTACAGCGGCAGGGATCGTGAACCGGCATACGTTCCTCCTACGCCACTTGACCACAATCTTGAAGTTCCGGAGGGCAAGAAGGTCTACCACGGTTCCTGTCATTGCCATGCCGTCCGTTTCGCAGTCGTCCACGATCCACTCGAAAAGTCGGAAGCCAGTGACTGCAACTGTAGTCTTTGCGGTGGGGTGGGTACGACGGCGTGCACCCGATATTCAGCTGATCCTCCCTTCAGAACGGAGCCCTATGGATCTATCCTCAGCAGACCGACTTTTTCATGCCATCGGAATGCCGTTCCAATCTCGGAGATTATACATTTGGTGCCAAGGAAAACCATCACATGTTCTGCAAGACGTGCGGTATCAATGTCTATGAGCAGCGGGAAAATCAAGATGGGATGGGCGTGAATATTAG
Source organism: Naganishia sp. PG3902-1 (assembly GCA_023628075.1). Lineage (NCBI taxonomy): Eukaryota > Fungi > Basidiomycota > Tremellomycetes > Filobasidiales > Filobasidiaceae > Naganishia > Naganishia sp. PG3902-1. The sequence continues at coordinate 20,419 of JAMALH010000009.1, forward strand.
GTTGCTGGAGGGATGCGCGGATGAGCTGGCCAAGATCAGGATCAAGAAGGTGGATGGGCTGAACGACAAGTGACGATAGTGAGTATATCCGGGGTCTTGGTTTGCCCTGTATGCAACGCTAACGTGGTGTCCCTGTCTAGCGTCAGAATATGATGGAGCGGTGCAAGAATGGCAAGGAACGAATTGAACCGAAAACTGGCTGCTGTGTATCGTTGACCCGTCATTATTCATTTAAAGCTCGAGGTCGCACCTGGTGCAGCCCTCAAGGCTATGAGATTGGAAGAGAGTGTAGGGATAAACGTGGTTTAGATGTTCCACCCCGATTCCAGTACGATTGCAGACAAGCTGGGCAGCCTTCGAGGCAGCCAACCAGGGTGTCCCAGTCTTTGCTGTTGCCTAAGATCCCTCGTAATTGCTGTTGGGACACATGCGGGTGGAATGCGAAAGTGCGGTCAACTGTGACAAGCAGTGGTTTCGCGTCTTTCGTCAACCCCCCGAATCAAGGACCGGGCTGCCATGTATCCTAGGGTGCACCTAAACACGAAGGCTGGGTAGCAGAAAGTTCGGAGTCCATCGTTGGCTCTACAGGTCTCTCTCAGCGCGTGATTGTTAGTAACAGCAGCATCCGTATAAGTGGTCATGTGGATCACTCGCATCACTACACCCTTATCGTCTAACGCTAAGATAAGCCCGTGTTTTGCTTCCGCCCAAGATATGAAATGACTCTGAGACCCGAGCGTCGAACAGACAGGCAGGCGACTTGCAGACGTGCGTCAAGCTGTCGGGGAGTCGGCCGGCATCTTGCAGTACACGTCGTGCCTATAGGATGCCACCTTGACGAGTCAGCCAGAGGTCCGTGCAAGTTCCGCTCACTGACATACTGATAGCCCTTGCTGGACAGCAACAGGCGGCCGTTATCGAGCAGGTCGTTATCCGCTACGACTTTCGGCGTGTTCCGACGGCAATAATCTTGACTCTCAGTGCCAAGCAGGTACGGAGGAGTACTTCCTCGGGATCCAGCTGGGATTGCTTTCGGGATGACCTCCAGCGTCAATCATCGCAAGGAGTCACCGTAGCCGATGTTCGGGAAACTGGAGAATTCACCGGCGAATTCACGTTATCGACAAAGGATTACAAGCCTTTGCAACTTTGGGCTACCAAAATCACAAGGCAAGCGATCAGGCAGAGACGGCCGAGCTTCGTCTTATCGCTGTTTCTTCTATCTTGGAGTCGCTCCGAGGCCTTGCGAGGGAGTTCCTTCCAGTAAACAAGGTTTCGCGACCGCGATAGCGACACAATTCGCGCTTGAATGAATAAATCATATATCATATGCCACTGTCAAGCAGTCGAGTTAGGTATCTACGAGCATAGAGGAGACGCACGTAGAACGATGAATGCTGTTCCAGTACTCAACCTTGTCCCCGAAGTCGAAACAGTTGCCGAAAAGTCGGTTCTGAAACAAGACGAGAAAGGGGACCTTGAGGAGACGAAGATCGCCGTAGAGGAAGTTGAGGAGTAAGTACCATCCAAATGTCATTTGCACTCTGCCTGTCTGCTGATCCTGCCTAGACCGGAGGAGGAGTTCACAGAGGAAGAGTTCAAGAGATTGAAGAGGAAGATCGATTGGGTCATACTGTAAGCTCAAAGCTCAGATGGAAACCTCATGCTGATCACATTTCAGTCGTGAGCTCCTTCATGGGCCCACCTGTAGTGGTGCAAACTAACTTGATGGCAGCCCTGCTATGGATCTGCTATGGCATTCAGCAAACTGTAAGTAATTGCTTCGTCTAGCGAATCCATCTAATCATTCGCCCTAGGATAAAACCTCGATCAGTACTCAAGCGCTCTACGGCCTTCGCGAAGACACTGGACTTATCGGCAACCAATACGCCATGCTTACAACGCTGTTTTACATCTGCTATATGTTTGCTGGTGAGCTTCGGATCTGCTCGAGCTGTTTAGATGAAAACCATCTACTGAAGGCTGCCGTGTTTTCTGATTTCTAGAATTCCCTTCAACGTGGATGCTTCAACGCCTGAATATGGGAAAGGGCTTGAGCGCATACATGATCTGCTGGGGGTGCATGGTGATCGCCGTCGGTCTAGCGAAGAATTATACCCAACTGGCTACATTCCGGTCGTTGCAAGGAGTGTTCGAGTCTACCATCTCCCCGGGCTTCCGTGAGTCTCTAAGGTTCAGCTAAGGCGATATGTACTGACGGCAAGCAGTCTTTCTCATCGGAAGTTGGTACAAGACAGAGGAGCACGCGTCCCGATCAATGTTTTTTCAAAGCGCAAATGCTGGGTTCGGTATTATTGCAGACTTGGTGATGGTCCTTGGCATCGCTAGGGCCGCTGACAAGTGAGTGGACTCGGTTGGTCAACGATCGGGGCTAACCCTTTTGCAGACATGAAGGTTAGCCGAAAGATGGGCGTGACTGTGTCTCCATCTCGCTGACATCATCTCAGGCGGCTTTGCGGCATGGCGAGGGCAAGTCCGCGAGTAGGCAAAGCCATGCCTTGACTGACCCCTCGATAGGATCGGCATGTTCCTTGGCGGTCTGACACTTCTCGCTGCATTCGCATGTCTCGTCATGCTGGGTACGCCCAGTGAAGTCTGGTGGCTTACCAAACGTGAACGGCGTATGGCGAATGGTGAGCCCGCCCATTCTCCGTAACGAACTCGGCTGATCCTTTTCAGCTCGGATTGCCGACAACAACAGTGGGACAGATATGACCGGTCGCAAGCGATGGTCTTGGCCGCAGGTGCGAGACGCTTTCGCGGATCCTCAGACATGGTTCTGCGCCGGCAATACTTTCCTGAGCGTACGTTCCAGGAATGGCCGCAAGATGTGTCGCTGACTTTCGCAGTGCGTAAGCACTCTCCTTGCAGAGAGGATTATCGGAATTGACAACATTGCACATTCGATTTGAGAACAGATTCCCAATGGAGGTGAGCCGTTTGCAACCTCGCCTTTTTCATTACTGACACTCGCGCAGGGGTAAATAAATTGTCTACTAGAAGCCTCTGCACATTGCTGACCCTACTAAAGATCACCACTTTTGGCTCGCTCATCAACAAGGCGTTCGGTTTCACCAACGAAGAAGTCATCCTGTACGGCATTCCTCGAGGCGTGCTCAGCGTGTCCCTGTTCGCCCTCATCATGTACTCGACCCGTCGTTGGACCGGGATCCGATTCTGGATCATGCTGGCAGCATGCGTTCCTCCATTCGTGGGGCTACTAGCGATCGCACTCTTACCGACAGACGTCTCTTACAAATGGACCAAATGGGGCATGTACCTGATCGCGGTGACCTTTATCATTCCGACGTTCATGGGATGGCAAATGATCCCGTCGAATATGGCCGGCAAGACGAAGCGTACCGTTTGCTCCTCGATCAACTTTATCGCTTACTGTGTCGGTGAGTGGCGTGGCGAACACCTAGGGCTGCGGCTCAGGTCTTTTGCAGGAAATATCATCGGCAGCCAGGTCTTCCGCCCGGATGATGCACCGAGGTATCTGAGAGGTACGTAGATCCGCCACACTCTCGCTATCGCTGACATCTCGCAGGCACCGCCGTCCTTTCCGCCTGCATCGGCGTGCAGTTTCTCGTCATTCTCGCATGGCGAACGTACTACGTCTGGCGTAACAGGCAGCAATCCAAATTCGTGGCCGAGCAAGAGCTGTCGCCGGCAGAAGTCGAAGCCAAGGCAAAAGAGCTGGGCAACATGGACAAGACTGACCGGGAGAATCCGTATTTCCGGTGAGTGCCGGTCGTAACGGGTGTCGCGCGGTGCTGACATCCAGAAAGATACTCGTTGTAGAAGGGCAGCTGGGATTATTCGCATCGTTGTATAGATGGGTTACAATTCGCGTGGCTTTTCCACTTTTTGGTATGCGACAATGACGTCTCCCTCCTGGATCTCCTTGTATCCGTGTACCGAGAGCCCACACTCGCTGCCCTTTCTCGCCTCGGTAATGTCCTTTTTGACGTGTTTGAGAGAGTCGAGAGTGCCTGCAAAGGGATCAGCACATGGAGGCACACTCAGGGACGGACCCACCTTCAAAGACCACTTCCCGCTCCTCTCCTCGTAGTACACGAATCAGATCATGCCGATTGATGACACCGTTCGCGACCCTACACCCTGCGATACTGGCACTCTCCTTGCCCTTGACGGCGATGGAAAACATCTGCAGGACCGTCGCTTCCCCAAGCACGCGCGTCTCGATGACGGGAGGCAAGAGCGCGGCCACCTTGGCCCTGACGGTCTCGATGAGTCGGTAGATGACGGATTCGAGGTGGATCGGCACGTTCAACTTGGCGGCGTGGCTTTGCACGGATTTCGGTGCCTTGACGGAGAACCCGATAATCATGCCTGCCGGCCGGGTCAGCTGCATTCGGCGGGCCCCCTCCGCAACCCGACTCACCTTGAGCAGCCTCGGCGATCGCCACATCCGATTCGGCCACATCGCCGACACCGGCATGAATAATCTTGACACCGGCCTCCTTGTTGCCGATATGCTCGAGCGAGCCGACGACGGCTTCGACCGTGCCACTGACGTCCGCCCGAATCACCAACCTCAACTCCTTGAACGCCGGCGCGGCTGCCGCGTCGGCCTGTCGATGCGCCGCCGCGGCAGCCGCCACGGGATCCGCCCCTTCGGCCCTGGCGGCCTCTGCGATCGCCTCATCCTGCTCGATGCGCTCACGCTCGAGCCGCCGCTTCTCATTAATCTTTTCCACATCGGCCATCAATGCTTTCCGCTCGGCATCGCGCTGTCGGTTCGCGACGGCCCGCTTGGCGTCCTCCTCGTTCGGCGCCTGCAAGATCTCGTCGCCGGCCGAGGGCACGTCTTTCCATCCTGTCACGGTGACAGGCATCCCGGGCAGGGCTTCCTTGACGGTGCGTGCCTTGTCGTCTGTCATTTGACGGACACGACACCATGTTTGGCCGGCCACGATGGCGTCGCCCGTGCGCAGGGTCCCGCGCGTGACGAGCACGGTCGCGACGTTGCTGCCGGCCGGGCGGGAGGGTGTCAGTCAGATTCCGCCCGTGTACTTTGGGACTCACCCTCGACCCTTTTCGACCCTGGACTCCAGCACGAACCCCTCGGCCTTGCTCGTCCTGCTCGCACGTAAATCCCGCACCTCGGCCACGGTTGCCAACGTCTCGACCAAGTCGTCCAAGCCGATCCCCTTTAATCCGGACACCTGCACCGCGGGAACATCCCCTCCATCCTCCTCGAGATAGACCCCCTCGACCATCAACGCATTCTTGACCCTATGCACGTCCACTCCGGGCTTGTCGCACTTGTTGATCGCGACGACGAGCCCGATATGCTCGCCCTCGGCCTTGACGAGCTGGATGACTTCCTTGGTTTGCGGCATGACCCCGTCATCGGCCGCGACGACCAACACCACGATATCTGTCACGTGCGCCCCGCGGGCGCGCATGGCCGTGAACGCGGCATGACCGGGCGTATCGAGGAACGTGATGGTCGACCCGGCCGATGTCGCGAGGGGCATGCTAAACGCGCCGATATGTTGTGTGATCCCGCCGGCTTCACCGGCCGCGACAGAGGTATGCCGCAGGGCGTCGAGCAAGGTCGTCTTGCCGTGATCGACGTGACCCATGATCGTCACCACGGGCGGACGGGACGGCAGCTTGGCCAACGCTTCCGGCTCGGTCGTCGGCGGATCCGGGTAAATGTCAAACGATTTTTCGGCATCGACGACGGGCGTCAGGTTGTACTCGATCGCGACGAGCGATGCATCCTCGGCGCCGAGCAAGTAGTCGCTGTGCGTTTGCTCGGCCGTCATCCCGATCCGCTGCATCCGGCGCTGCAGCGCCGGTAACTTTTGGTCGACGATCCGCGCCAGGTCACCGACGCGGACGGAGGGCGGGATAAACACCTGTCGCTCGATGGGCGCCGCGAGGGTCGGTTGACGTTCCTTGCCCTTGCGTTTGAAGTGTTCCCGCGGCGGGGTGGCGGCGGTGGTGGTGGTGGTGGTGTTGGGTCTCTCGCGTCGGACGGCGGCGGCGGCGGCGGCGGCGTCACGCAAGGAACCCCGGCCGTCGGACGTTCCCCTGCGGTGTGACGGGCGCGCGGGCTTGCGCCGCGTATCCTGCGGCTCGTGGTCGATCTCGTCCGTCACGCCGACGTTGATCGCGGCGGCGCTTTCCGCCAAGGATGGACGGGGCGATGTTCGAGGTGCATCGGGGCGAGGGCGAGGACGAGCACTCGTCCTCGGCTGATCCGCCCCCGCCGCCTTGCGCTTCACAAGCCCAAACCCGGTCCTGTCATCCTTCCTCCCCTCGCCCCGGGGCTTCCTGCCTTCGCCCTGAGGCTTCCCCCCCTCGCCCCGGCTGCGGGCGGCAAACGAGGGAACGTTCCCTTTCCCCGCCGGCGCCGCCCACGATCTCGCCCGCGGCACGACGGGCGCGGCGGCCGCGTCGGATGCCCTGCCGAGCAGACTGGTGAGCAGGGCATCGACGTCGTGCGGTCTCGGGTGGTGGCGTCGTGCGGACGCATGGATCCGCCGGAGAATGTGCATCTCGCTCGCTCGCTCGGTCGGTGTCGTCGTCCTCATCGCCCATCGCCCGCTCGTCCAACAATTTCCGCCCGCGGGAGGGCAGGTGCGCCCGCTCCCACGCGGTATAAGCAGCGACCCCTCCTCCTCCTCGCTCCTCCCTCCTCCTTTCCCCCGACCGACCCCCCTACCCACCATGGCCACCGACACGGACACCGACATCTGGACAGACCTCCTCGCGAGCGCGACATCCTCCCACGCCCCGATCCCCAAGAAGCACCTGCTCATCCTCGGCGAGCCGTCGCGCGGGAAGCAGACGCTCGTCCGCGCACTCGCACGCTCTTCCGTCGTCGTCGAGGATGATCAGCCGTCCGTGTCGGCCTGGCGTGCGAGGAACCGGGGACCGGGACAAGGACAGGGGCAGGCGCAAGGAGCACTACGGATGGACGTGTTGGAGGATGCTCGGCTCAAGGCCTCGGAGGGGCTCGTCGTCGGGTACGAATGGATCGAGATCAGTCCACCGGGTGAACCGGGTACGTGTCTCCGTCCGTTCCGTGTACAGGCACTCTTTCGTCTGACGGCGATGACGGCGACGACGACGACGACGACGACGGGATAGATCGCGTACCGCCGTTATCCGTGTATATCCCGTCATCGAGCGAACCCCTCATCCTACAGACGTTTCCGAGCGCGATCCCACGCGCACCGGCCGACACGGGCGTACTCGTCGTTCTCGACTGGAGCAAACCCCAGACAATGGTATGTTGTCCGATCGTGCCGACCCACAACCCCTGACTCGCGCGCGCGCGCGCGCCACAGCTCGAGGACTTGCTTCGCTGGTTGACGTGGCTCGAATCGTGGACGACCGCGAACGCGACGGCCGACGAACGCGCCGCGGGACGTCAACGACGTGAGTCCCCGCTTCCCGGTTTCGCTTCCCCACAAATAGAAAGCCTGGCTCACGCGACGCACAGTAAAGTCCATTATTCAGCACTACGGAGACGCCCCGCACGACGCCGCCATGCACGACATTGTCCTTCCGCTCGATCCTGAAACCCTCGTCCACAACGCGTGAGCCCCCCTCCCCCTCCGTCGCCCGCTCACACGCTCACACGACCGTAGATCCGGCATTCCCATCACCATCGTCATCACCCACACCGATACCATCCGCTCCGTCGGCGACCGGCTGATCGCGCGCGGCTTGGTGTCCGGGAAAGGATATTCCGGTCGGGCCGGGGACGAGTCGCGCGAGTATCTGGCCGGGATGGCCTGGGAGGAACGCGTAGAGTGGATGATGCAGGTCATACGAACGGTCGCGCTCAGATGTACGTCGCCTCCTCCGTTCGAAAAGGATCGTCGTTGACCGCCGCCTATAGACGGCGCATCCGTCATTCACACCTCCACCGCCGATCCCTCGACACTGGCGACCCTCCGCGCCCACACCCTCCACTCCCTCTACCACCTTGCCGCCACCCACCGGCCCGCCACGTCCCTCGCCCATCGCTTCCCCTTCCCGCACCCGCCAAACGCACTCGACAGGGACCGCCTCGTCATTCCGCTCGGGTGGGATTCGCCGGCACGGATACGCGTGTTGAGGGAGAGCTTTGACGTCCAGCGGATCGGGGCCATGTGGGATGACGAGCTGAAAAGGAAACGCGCGTTGAGGGATTTATGGACCGTCGTCGTTCCGGATTCCACGCGGGAGACTGTACGTGGGGGGGGGGGGGGGGGGGGGGGGGGGGGGGGGGGGGGGGGGGGGGGGGGGCGGGGGGCGGGGGGGCGGGGCGGGCG